>SJYA01000889.1:997528-1055453 GCA_006410615.1 Neotragus moschatus
GCAAAGAGTTGACTCATTGGAAAAGACTGTGATTCTGGGAGGGATTGGGAACAGGAGGAGAAGGGAACAACCGAGGATGAGATGGCTGGATGGCATGTGCTGTGATTCATGGGGTCGCAAAGAGTCGAACACGACTGAGCAACTGAACTGAACTGAACTGGGATTCCATCACCTCCACTCACTTTGTTTGTAGTGATGCTCCCTAAGGCCCTTGACTTCACATTCCAGGATATCTAGCTCTAGGTGGGTGATCACACCATCATGGTGATCTGGGTCGTGAAGATATTTTATGCATAGTTCTATGTATTCTTGCCACCTCTTCTTAAAATCTTCTTCTTCTGTTAGGTCCATACCATTTCTGTACTTTCTTGTGCTCATCTTTCCATGAAATTTTCCCTTGGTATCTCTAATTTTTTTTTGAAGAGATCTCTAGTCTTTCCCATTCTATTGTTGACCCCTATTTATTTGCATTGATCACTGAGGAAGGCTTTCTTATCTCTCCTTGCTATTCTTTGGAAGTCTGCATTCAGATGGATCTATCTTCATGATCTGAGCCAGTCAGCTCTCAATCTTATTTTTGCTGACTGTATAGAGGTTCTCCATCTTTGGCTGCAAAGAATATAGCAAATCTGATTTCGGTATTGACCATGTGGTGTTGTCCATGCTTAGAGTCTTCTCTTTTGTTCTTGGAAAAGGGTGTTTGCTATGACCAGTGCGTTCTCTTGGCAGAACTCTATTAGCCATGTGCTACTTCATTTTGTACTTCAAGGCCAAACTTGCTTGTTACTCCAGATATCTCTTGACTTCCTACTTTTGTATTCCAGTCCCCTATAATGAAAAGGACATTTTTTATGGGTGTTAGTTCTAGAAGGTCTTATAGGTCTCCATAGAACTGTTCCACTTCATCAGTACTGGTTGGGGCATAGACTTAGATTACTGTGACATTGAATGGTTTGCCTTGGAAATGAACAGAGATCATTCTGTTGTTTTTGAGGTTGCACCCAAGAATTGCATTTCTGACTCTTTTGTTGACCATGATGGCTACTCCATTTCTTCTAAGGGATTCTTGCCCACAGTAGTAGATATAACGTTCATCTGAGCTAAATTGGCCCGTCCCAGTCCAATTTAGTTTACTGATTCCTAAAATGTTGATGTTCACTCTTGCCATCTCCTATTTGGCCACTTTCAATTTACCTTGATTCATTGATCTAACTTTCCAGTTTCCTATGCAATATTGTTCTTACAGCATCAGACTTTACTTCCATCACCAGTCACAGCAACAACTTGGCATTGTTTTTACTTTTCATTCATTCATCCAGGTTGGATGGCCTGTTGCACTCAAGCAGCAACAAGGAGGAGAGTGTGGCTGGAGCTGAGAGAGCAGGGACGAGGTCAACAAGGTGGTGGGAAAAGTTACAGGGTGGGAAAGTCAGACCCAGACCACCTGGGGTTTTGTTTGCTTTTGTAGCTTTACTTGCAGAAAAATGGGAAGCCTCTGGAAGGTTTTGATCAAAGGAAGGATGTGAACTGCTGTGTACTTCTGGCTGCTTCTATGAGAAGACTGGCTAGAGAATACAAGTTTAGAAGAAAGGATGTATGTTAGTAGAAAGTGTGGTGACTAGAACTGGAGTGATGTTGAGAAGTGACCAGATTTTGGATATATTTTCAAGGTAGAAAAGACAATATTTAGTGACAGATAAGATATAATATTGAGAAAAAGAGGTGTCAAACATTTTGGCCTGAGCCAATGGTTGGCTTTTTCATGACCAAGAAGGAGGGGGAACAGGCTTGTTAGGGACTTCTGGAGTGGAGTTTTGATGGCTGAGATGCATCTGATAATTAGATAGAGATGCATTTCCATTGTGACTTTATTTCCAAACACCTCAAGCCCCTTACATATACTATCTAATTATTTCTTCTAACATTTCAGGAAAAAAGGTCAGTTCAGTGCAGTCGCTCAGTCATTTCCGACTCTTTGTGACCCCATGGACTGCAGCACGTCAGGTTTCCCTGTCTTTCACCAATTCCTGGAGCTTGCTCAAACTTATGTCCATCGAGTCAGTGATGCCATCCAGCCATTTCATCCTATGTCATTTCCTTCTTTGCCCACCTTCAATCTTTCCCAGCATCAGGGTCTTTTCAAATGAGTCAGTTCTTCACATCAGGTGGCCAAAGTATTGGAGTTTCAGCTTCAACATCATTCCTTCCAATGAATATTCAGGACTTATTTCCTTTAGGATTGACCAGTTTGATCTCCTTGTGGTCGAAGGGACTCTCAAGAGACTTCTTCACACCACAGTTCCAAAGCATCATTTCCTCTGTGCTCAGTTTTCTTTATAGTCCAAATCTCACATCCATACATGGCTACTGGTAAAACCATAGATTTGACTAGACAGACCTTTGTTAGCAAAGTAATGTCTCTACTTTTTAATATACTGTCTAGGTTAGTCATAGCTTTTCTTTCAAGGACCAAGCATCTTTTAATTTCATGGCTGCAATCACCATCTGTAGTGATTTTAGAGCCCAAGAAAATAAAGTCTGTCACTGTTTCCATTGTTTCCCTATCTATTTGCCATGAAGTGATGGGACCAGATGCCATGATCTTCTTTTTTTGAAAGTTAACCTTTAAACCAGGTTTTTCACTCTCCTCTTTCACTTTCATTAAGAGGCTCTTTAGTTCTTCACTTTCTGCCATAAGGGTGATATCATCTGCATATCTGAAGTTACTGATATTTCTCCCAGCAGTCTTGGTTCCAGCTTGTGTTTTGTCCAGCCTGGCATTTTGCATGATGTGCTCTGCATATAAATTAAATAAGTAGGTTGACAATATAGAGCCTTGATGTACTTTTTTTCCAATTTGGAACCAGTCTGTTGTTCCATGTCCAGTTCTCACTGTTGCTTCTTGACCTACATACAGATTTTTCAGGAGACAGGTAAGGTGGTCTGCTTTTCCCATCTCTTTAAGAATTTTCCTCAGTTTGTGGAACCAATTGGACAAAATTTTACAGATATTATCATCAACATTTCAAAGTGTGAAAAAATTCACAGATATAAAATCATATAATTTGTATAAAGATTCAGAAATAATGTACCAATTGCAGTTTTCCCCTATATTTCATGCAACTGAGTTTTAGCAATACTTTCTGGGGCTTTTTTTTGGTAGTATAGTCTCCCCAGGAGCGTGTGTGTCCATCATGGTTGCCTCACTTTTATAGGGACTTCAAGCAGCATCTTTAAGAGTAAGTTGAAACACTAAGGATTTGATGATAAGTTACATCTGTCTCCAATGCAGTAAGGCATTTCCAACAGGTTTTTTACTTTAGCTGCTTTTATCCCTAAGTACACTTTCTGTGATTTTCCTAGGATAGAAAATAGTGATGATAAAATCAATTTACTGAAGAACTAGAAGTGACTCGAGCCAGCAGTTGTCCATTTCCCTCCTTTTATAGCTGGGGAAATGAGAATCCTCAGAGGTGAAGTAACTTGCCCATAGTTAGCATCCCACTGGAATGGGAAGAACAGAATAAACAAGGCAGGGGCCTTGCAGTAGATGGGACCCTGGTGAATGGATGTGCATTAAATCTTCTTTGCCAAATTAAAAATAATTCTCCTATGAGTTTATAGATACTTTAAGGTTTGTAATTTGTCTCATTTTCACTTACAAAGTCAAAATTTTTGACATAGTTGTAGCATGTTTCCTTGTGAGATAAAGAAAGCAGATTTTTACCAGGATGAGTTGTTTTAGGATTTTAGCTTGTAATCTACGTGAGAAATGTATGTATACATGTGAAATATAGACATATTTTCCTAGAAGCAATGTTTTGATATTTAGTAACTCAGTGTTTGCATCAGTTTTATAGAACATAACTACCACAAATAAAGAGAACTGGCTATTAAATTTTTTTTATAAAATAAAATTTCTGAGGACTTTTCTGGTAGTCCAGTGGCTAAGACTGCACTCCCAATGCAGGGACCCCAGGTTCAATCCCAAATCAGGGAACTAGATCCCATATGCCACAACTAAGAGCTTGCATATTGCAAATAAGACCTAACACAGTCAAATAAATAAACCTTTTTTAAAAAATTAAGTTTCTGATTTAAAAATTTTTTTTTATTTTTAAGAGTGCCTTCTGGGCTCAAGTCAGACTGTGCAACTCTTTGTGATTCATACAAATTTCCCCCTCTTAAGTCATCCTCCAGTTTTGTTCATACCACTTTCACTTTCTGAAATGTCCAATTCCAGAATTTTATCCCTTTCTTTCTTCCTTATCTTCTTCCTGTGGACTCCTGCACCTGGATCCCTGACATTGCTCTAGGTGCTCTCTTCTGATCCTTCCGTCCCAGGGTGACCTCAGGCTCTGAACAGTCCCCATGGGGCCAACACAGGGTCTCTTATGGAAACAACTGTAAAGTGATATCATCAAGAAATGTTTGAATTGAATGGAGGAGGAGATTTCTAGAATCTTCTTCGGAATCTATACTCCAAAAAAAAAAAAAAAAGAAGAAGAAACAAATTCCACTAATCATTCAAACGTAGAATTTAGANATCCCAGGGTGACCTCAGGCTCTGAACAGTCCCCGTGGGGCCAACACAGGGTCTCTTATGGAAACAACTGTAAAGTGATATCATCAAGAAATGTTCGAATTGAATGGAGGAGGAGATTTCTAGAATCTTCTTCGGAATCTATACTCCAAAAAAAAAAAAAAAAAAAGAAGAAACAAATTCCACTAATCATTCAAACGTAGAATTTAGAAAGAGAATGAAAAAGAATGAGACTGATTTACAAGGACATTCACAGGAAAGTTGAAGCAGCTCCAAAGTTGAAGATGGCAGCAGAAACTCTGAGATAATATATACTGTGTATGATCAAACAAATCACTTAACAAAATACTAAGAGTAGAAAAAAAAAAAATGTGTCTCCTGAGGCTGGGGAGTTATTGACTGGTTTGAGGCCAAGGAGAAGATTTTTTGTGTGAAGGCAATTTCCTGGGATTTTCACCCTGACAATAAATCACTCTGCAGAGAACATAATGGTCCATTGAGGGGAGGGAAGATGATGATAAATGTGTCCAGCTGCCTAGATGACTAAGGAGCACATGCAGGAAAGTTAGTTGACACTTTGCCGAGCTCTGCATTTGAGCTCCACTCAGCACAGTGTTAGGGATAAAGTAGCCTCTGGCTTACAGGCACTCAGATTGTGTTTCTGTCCTACTCACCCTCTCACCTGACTCCTCACATTCATCCCCAAAATATCCTTTTATGTTCCTTAGGAACTGCCCCTTCCCAGTTTTCCTTCTGCCTCAATTCTATCTGCCTCTTACGTCTAAGGCAGCAGATGCAGAAGCTACAGTTACCACCCAAGTGAGTACTAAGTACTAATTGAGCTCTGAGTCCCTCTCTGAAGACCTCCTAGTGAAAAGCGGAATCCTCCCTCTCCTGAAACAACTGGGCTGTTTCCGTCATCTCAGTCTCCCCTGCACAGGCTGCTGCTGCTGCTGCTGCTAAGTCACTCCATCTCCGACTGTGTGACCCCGTAGACGGCAGCCTATCAGGCTCCTCCGTCCCTGGGATTCTCCAGGCAAGAACATTGGAGTGGGTTGCCATTTCCTTCTCCAATGCATGAGAGTGAAAAGTGAAACTGAAAGTCGCCCGACCCTTAGCGACCCCATGGACTGCAGCCCATCAGGCTCCTCAGTCCATGGGAGTTTCCAGGCAAGAGTACTGGAGTGGGGTACCACTGCCTTCTCCCCCTGCATAGGGGGCTCTGCTTAAATGTTAGGAAGACTGAGATATAGCACACTTATGGACTTCACTTCTTTTTACTCTTACTCATTTCACTCCACTGACTTTTACTAAGCACCTACTGTGGACAAGGCTGCGTGTCAGGCAATTAAACAGCTGGGCCATTGCCATCACAACCATTGTTTTCAATTAAAAACCTCCAAAGACTGTGGGGGCAATTTTCAGTATGGTTCATGCAAACATAAGGGGAATGCCTACTATAGATACTCATACTGCACTAAGTTGAAGACGAATTCTCACAGGTCTTGTGTACACCTATCTGCTAAGATAACCTGAGAGTCTTGTTATTGCTAATTTTGTCTTTTTTTTTTTAATTCTTGTTATTTCTAATTTGAAAGATATCTCAATTTTATTTTTGCTGTATATGTGTTTGTTTGCTATATTTTAAATAAAAAAGATAATCTGCAGGCAAAGGGTTCTCAGCTGCTTTCAATTTGAATGAACAAACACTTATTGAGAGTCATTCCTTCATGTATTCATTCAGCTAACATTTCCTGAGCACCTCCTAAGGTGTTGTCACCGTGCCAGGCAGTGGTGCAAAAACAAATGGCCAACCAACCTGCAGGAAAAGCACATTTCTCAGGCTAGTGAAGGCTGTAGTTGAGTGGAGGGTCGACCTCATTTAAACTTACTCATGTATGAGATCCTCGATTCTTATCATTTCTAATGTGATAGAGGGAATTGCAGAGATTAAAGTGTGTGCAGGATACAATGATAGCCTGAAGAGAGAATTTGCTTTCCTCTCAATAGGAACCTATTAGATGAGAAGTAGAGTCTCTACCTCTTAACCTTTTATTCGTGGTCCCCACATTTCTAACTCCATCATCTCTTACTTTGTTCATACACAAAACCCTGAGTAACCAGTGGCCTCATTTTTATCCAAACACGTCACACACATTTTCAATTTCATGCCTTTGCTCACTTCCTTTTCCTGTCTGAAATGCTATTTCTCTAGTCCTGATTCATTTAAATTCTACTAGGGGCAAGCTTATATGACCTTTTAATAATAAAAGCCTTCCATATCAGAACTCTCCCAGCTCAGTGCCTGGCACCGGATAAGCACGATTTCATGATGGAGAAGATTAATTTCTAGCCTGAATCAAACAGAGTGCCTGTGTCACTCATTTGGTAATTTTCTCTGCACCCTTGCATTCTGAATTATTACTTTATTTCTATATCCTGCCTTTCAACCAGACCCGAGGCAATGTCACATCAGAGATCACATAATTTATGGCTTTGTTTCCTTATGCCAGCAAAGGACTTGGCACAATCGATGTTTATTTTTGTTATTGTTCTCGAAGGGCATATTCTTTCAAATGTAACATGTTACTAAATTCTTTCATTTTTCAAATATTAATGGAGTGGCTGCTATATTCTTGGTACTGTTTGTTCTAGGGCTGAGCATAAAGGTCTACTATTATGGAGGCTATATTCTAGTGGAGGGAGGCAGAAATAAACATGTAAATGTATAACATGTCAGGTGCCAATTGATACTATGCAGNAATGTAACATGTTACTAAATTCTTTCATTTTTCAAATATTAATGGAGTGGCTGCTATATTCTTGGTACTGTTTGTTCTAGGGCTGAGCATAAAGGTCTACTCTTATGGAGGCTATATTCTAGTGGAGGGAGGCAGAAATAAACATGTAAATGTATAACATGTCAGGTGCCAATTGATACTATGCAGAGAGAGAAAGTTAAGGAAGATGATAGCAAGGTTGGGGAGTGTTGTTTTTTATCCATCAATCTAGGAAGGTTTTTGTGATAAGGTGTTATTTGAGAGAGGTTTGGAGTAAGTGAAGACATCACATAGCTATCTGGGGGAAGAGTGTTTTAGAAGAACCGGGAACACGATGGTAATGGGGAAGAGTGGCAGGATATGAGGCCTCTGGGAGGACATGACATTTATTCTGAATGAGGTGAAGCCTTTGGAAAGACTAGAGCAGAAGAGTGACTTGACTAACATTGTATAAAAGGAGGTCCCTGCTTCTGTGTGGAATGTAGGTTACCAGGGGCAATGGTGAAAGAGCAGAGAGTAGTCAGGGGGATTTTACAACGACTTGGACCTGGATAGTAGTCTTAGAAGTGGGAAGAATTAGTCAGATCTCTGTGTATTCTGAACATATTTAAAGGTAGAGCCAATGGAGTTTACTGTTGGATAGTGAGAAAGTCAATTCCTAGGCAGGTTGATAAGAAGTCCGGGGGTCCCCAAGGAGAGAGGGGTCTGGAATTCTCAAGGAAGAGAAAAGGACAAGTGTTTTTTTTTTTTTTTTTCCCCTCTACATTCCTCAGTCTTAGTCACATAAAACGTTTTTAAGCTTGGAACTGATGATTGCACAACAAACAACTCAGTTTAAACTCTGTGAGTGAGTGAAGTCACTTGGTCATATCTGACTCTTTGTGACCCCATGGATTGTAGCCTACAAGGTTCCTCTGTCCATGTAAATTTTCAGGCAAGAGTACTGGAGTAGGTTGCCAATCCCTTCTCCAAGGGGATCTTCCCGACCCAGGGATCGAATCCAAGTCTTCTGCATTGCAGGCAGATGCTTTACCATCTGAGCCACCAGGGAAGATATAAACTCTGTACTAAGGATTATATAACAACAATATATCCTGCTTGAGGACAGTTGCTCCTTCCTGAGAATCTGGCTAATCCTGTTATCTTAACATGTAAATTATGGGAGTGGGTCTAGTAAGATTTTTACAACCTCCAGACATTCTTTTGATTCATTGTAATAACTAATTATAAGGTATATAGCTCTATTGCTAACACTAGCAAGGGGATACTCTTTCTGCCCTCTTCTGATGTCTATGTCAGAAGCTTTTTCTATCCCTTTTATACTTTAATAATTCTATTACACAAAAGCTCTGAGCCATCAAGCCTCATCTCTGGCCCTGGAGGCCAAGAATACTGGCATCTTTCGTGGTTCAGCAACAATCTTTCAATAGGATATGGGTGTAAGAGAAGTAGAAGTATAGATGATGGCAAATCTTTGGCCTAAGGAACTAAAATAATGAGCTTATTATTTATGGAGTTTCCTAAAGCTCGGTTTGATGATAGTAGGAATTAGAACATTTGTTTTGGACATGATATCCATTCAGAGATGTCAGGAAGTTATTTGGGCATATAAATGTGTAATTCAAGGAGAAATTCAAGCCAGAGATATAATTTTGTATTTGAAAGTGTATAGATGTTATTTAAAGTCAGGAGACTGAATTGGATCAAAAGAATGTTGAAAGAGAAGGAAGAATTCCAAGGATGGGACTTGGAGTACTCCAACATTTAGAGGAAACAGAAAAGAAGAGGAGCCAATAAAGGAAACTGGAAATGGACCATGCCATGAGGAGAGAACTAAGAGGGAGTGCAGCCAAGGAGAGAAAAAGGGGCAGCACTNCAGGAGACTGAATAGGATCAAAAGAATGTTGAAAGAGAAGGAAGAATTCCAAGGATGGGACTTGGAGTACTCCAACATTTAGAGGAAACAGAAAAGAAGAGGAGCCAATAAAGGAAACTGGAAATGGACCATGCCATGAGGAGAGAACTAAGAGGGAGTGCAGCCAAGGAGAGAAAAAGGGGCAGCACTTCTGTCAAATATTGCAAAGGTCTAGTAAGATGAGGACTTACAGTTGACCATTAGATTAGAAAATGGGGAAATCACTGGATGCTTTGACAAGAGCTGAAATGGGCTGAAGTGATGCAATTGGAAGACTGACAAGAGAAGATTCAGAGAGAACAGAGGACAGGTGTGTGAGCAAAGAGAAGAGACATGAGGTACTGGCTGTAGGGACATTTGGAAGCAAGGGAGGATTTTTAGATGGGAGATATTACAGCATGACTATGTAATGATTACGCACAAGAATAACTGAGTATTGAGTAAGAATGACTGAGAGAATAATTCAGGAGAGTGAGAAAAATGGGTGATGCAATAGAAAGAGTGGCAAATGCTGAAATGATATTTCTGAGTAGATAACAGAGGAAAGTGTCTGGTGTAAAATGGAAGAACATGGAGAGTTTGCCCACAACAAAGGGAGAGAAGGCAGAGTCTACACAGGGTAATTTGGGAGATATATGCGTATGGTCGGTTTTTGTGTTTTCAATTTTCTCAGAGAAATAGAAAGCACAGTCATCAGCTAAGAGTAATGTGGAAGGAGGAATTGGAAGTTTGAAGTGAAAGATGGAGGTGTGAAATAATTATCTATAAAATGAGACAATGAATTGGCAAAGAAATGAGTAGGATCACATGGCAGCTCCAAAGGCTCACTTGAAGCAGGTGGTCATAAATTTAAAGTGAGATCAAATAAAAGTATAATGACAGAATGTGAATCACAATTTGCATCCTATATAAAAAAGAAATAACATAAATGTATCTGAGATATAAAAATAGTTGAGATAAGGCATTAACAATAGGAATGGTCCTTTAAACATGTTTCATTTTAAGGTAATGTACAAATCTTAATTCTATATTTTTTGACACCATGTGAAATAAATCAGGAAGCTCATTTTTAAACACTGTTAAAATAATGTAAAGACAAATTTCATCTTTAGAACACAACCTAAGCACCAAAGTTGGTCACAGATACAGATCTGGAAAATGAAACTGAGAAAGTAGCAGAAAAATCAGTGATGCCATCCAATCATCTCATCCTCTGTCACCCTCTTCGCCTTTTACCTTCAATCTTTCCCAGCATCAGGGTCTTTTCCAATAAGTCGACTGTTCACATCAAGTGGCCAGAATATCAGAGCTTCGCCTTCAGCATCCATCCTTCCAATGATTNGCAGAAAAATCAGTGATGCCATCTAATCATCTCATCCTCTGTCACCCTCTTCGCCTTTTACCTTCAATCTTTCCCAGCATCAGGGTCTTTTCCAATAAGTCGACTGTTCACATCAAGTGGCCAGAATATCAGAGCTTCGCCTTCAGCATCCATCCTTCCAATGATTATTCAGAGTTTCTATACTAAGACACGATGCTTATTCCCCCAAATTCCATGATTGTTCTTTCTGGGATTGGCAAATGTATTACAAAGTGTTCTGTACACTGCAAAATCACTTGATCTTAGATATAGCTGAGCTAGATGCAAAATGCCTTCTGGTTTACTGCTCATCTATATCAGTGCAGTGGTCTCTATACTATACTGTATCTCCATAATTTAGTCCACATCCATTTCGGAATGAGATGAGATATAATGAAATAATCATTTCACAGTAGTTTGGTAGACAGGTTCTAAGGTGGCCCCATGATTCCTGTCTCTTGTGATTGATGTCTTTGTGCAATTTCCTTCCATGGCATGGGAGCTTAACTTGATTTTAGCCATTAGGTTATGACAAAGCTGAGGAAATCACTCCTGTGATTACAATGTCTCCATCTTGCTAGCTGACAGATACTAGAGACGTTCTCTCTTTCAGGTTTTGAAGAAGTAAGCTGCCTGCTGTGAGAAGGTCTATGGAGAGGGCCATGTAGCAAGGACCATGAGTTACAGTTCTTCTAGGAGCTGAGAGTGACCCCTAGCAAGAAGCCAGGGATCTCATCCTAAAGATACAAGGAGATGAATTCTGCCAAGAACTGAATGACTTTGGAAGTGGATCAATCTCTAGTCAAGCCTCTAGATGAGAACTCAGCCCTGGCCAACACCTTGGTTTTAGCCTTGCAGAGGATCCAGCTAAGCCAATGCTTGGACTTATAACCTACAGAAACTGTGAGGTAATAAATGTAGATTGTTGTAGCCTAAGTGTGTGGTAATTTGTTACACAGTAATAAGATAAGTAATAGTGGCTCAAATTCTATTTTTATTTCTTGTTGGGATCTGGGTATGTCGAGAGAAAGAGAGAGGTTTGTTTGATAATCTTTTTTTCTGTAAGGTATCTTTTGTGTTATTTCAGGGACTAGCTTGATTGAGGAGTGGTATGGAAGCTAATAAAGAGCAAGGCTGAGAACAGGCATTTCATCCCTCAGATGGACATAGCCACCTCCCACAGTGAGGAGAAATATTAGCTCTCTCCCTCCCTACCCCTTCTTTTTCACCAACTTGTCACTCGTCATGCTACAGATTTCTCTCCTTGTGAACCATAAAATTCCTCAAAAAATGAGGAGACTGATATAGGAGAAGATAGATGGATGCTGGGTAGATTGGGACAGATAGTCACTTCTGTTGGGAAAACAACCTCAAATCACCCTGAAACAGAGGGAGGTTCCACTGCATTCATATCAAATGCAAAAGGCATCTTGTCATTATTAGGCAAGTCAGGTCTCTCCCCCTACCAACCCCATTCAGGGTCTTCATTTTCAAATATATCACATGATTGTAAAATAAAAATAAAATAACCCCAATTCTGAAGATAACTTGTGAGAACATAATGAAAACCCATACCAAATAAATTACTCACAAATAAAATTCAGCAACATTTCTTTTTGTGCACGGAAACCACATTAGAAGACTTTGGAAATAAAGACTATAAAAAATAGATGATGGCATTAATTCTCTTGAATAATAAAGTTGTAACTGGTTATTTTCCTGATTAATGTCTCTATTTATATTACAAGCCAGTATACCTAGTTCAACTTGAATCTGCAAGAGTCATAAAGTAAAACCCAAGTGCATATATTCTGATATCCTACTGGGATATAAATATTAACTATTCATAGAAGAAAATAGAATAATTAACCATCACTGCTTAAATATCCTTTAACTCAACTGTATACATTCAAACAGAGTGATTATCCCAATCACTATGTTTAGAGAAAATTAGTTCATTTAAAAATGATTATTGACAAAGGAATTATTTCAATGCTGAATTTCTAAATCGATCTCTCCATCATGTAAAATTAACTCAGCCTGAGTGCACAAGGTTGTGAGGAGTAGGAGGAGATGATGGAGAGGCATAGGATGGACCAAATTCTACATTAGGTAACAAGGGCCACATTTCTTTGAGATACAAACTGACATATTTTTTTCTGACAAATAATAAACTACCACTCAAGCCAAAGTTTCTTAGGCTATGAAAAAATGGACAACTACAATTTATGTCTAGCTTCATCTTGTGATTATTTCCCTAGGATAACAAAACCTTGAATTCTGAATTTTGACTCTTTTTCCTCAACTGTGGAAAAAACTTTGACAAATTAAAAAAATCTATGCTCTGTCAAACAAACAAAAACAACAATATTTCTGTGTTTAGACCCAGACAGCAGCAATAATACGGTACTAAGATACCAGCGATGCCTTTGTTTCTACATTTAGTTAAGTCGCTTCTCATAGCACTACTCAGCCATGGCTAGTTTACAAGTAGTCATAAGAAATATCTGGCTGGGTCTATAAGGAAAGCCCTGTAGAGTAACATTCAAGGAGATGAAGCTGTGGTGGGCATAACAGAGCTATGCCCATAGCCCCATAGCTTTTTAGTAGGGATACTACTCAATAGCCAACATCACTGGTCACTTGATGTACACTCTGCTGGACCTATTTCCTTTTAGGATTCTTATAACCATGGACTTCTAAATCCACTCCTTGTTTCATCTTTTTCTTCTTTGTGATGCAATGTTGTGATTTGAAATGTCACGTAAAAAGACATGAGCTATAGGTGTTCAACAAAAAAACTGTTGGATGAACTGTATTCAATAATTTTTTTAAATGTTGCAAAAAAACCTCTCAATCTATGCTCTGCATCATATATTTATACAAATTCTCCTGATGTTGAAGTGTCCTGAAATACTCTGCAACTTGAACAGTATCTAATTCAATTTACTTCTTAAGCATACAGAGTTTGTGTTTGCTTTATTAACTGTAAAATTATATAAGAACAAATATTCTATCCTGTCCTGGGAGGGTGGAATTTAGGGAAGGGGAAGATAATGCACCAGGGATTTTATTTTAATTAGTGTTTTATNAAGTGTCCTGAAATACTCTGCAACTTGAACAGTATCTAATTCAATTTACTTCTTAAGCATACAGAGTTTGTGTTTGCTTTATTAACTGTAAAATTATATAAGAACAAATATTCTATCCTGTCCTGGGAGGGTGGAATTTAGGGAAGGGGAAGATAATGCACCAGGGATTTTATTTTAATTAGTGTTTTATTTCTTAAATGTCTTTCTCTATAGCTTTATAATATGTGGTTTAAATATAAGTCAAGAAATGAAGCATTAAAGACAATCATAGCAGGATAGATTATTCAATCACTCACTTCCCTGACTCCTAGCAAGGTAAAATGGCAGAACAAGATGTTTTTAAGTTGAAAAAGAGACAAGATTGCAAACATAAAAATGCACCAAAACCAACATTAGTAAAGGAAAGATTTGCATGTCTTGTAGGCTCTTAACTGACTCAAAGTCTATTTTTCCTATCTATTCCCATCCCATTTCTGCAAACACACCCGGAAGCATCTGCAGAATATGAATTCTTTTTCCCTGGTCTCCATCTTTCCCTGGCCTCTTTCTCCTGACAGAACTGCTTGACTTTCAACAGAGAAGCCAAGTGGAAAGAAACATGGCAAGAGAGGACAGAATAAACGAAGCTTAAAAAGACAGAGGTTTGAGTAATCTACAGTATCAATGTAATCCCTGTCAAATTACCAATGACAATTTCCACAGAACTAGAACAAACAATTTTAAAATTTGTATGGAAACACACAAAACCCTGAAGAGCCAAAACAGTCTTAAGAAAGAAAAACAGAGCTGAAAGAATCAACCTCTCTGACTTCAGACTATATTGCAAAGCTACAGTCATCAAGACAGTATGGCACTGGCACAAAAGCAGAAATATACATCAATGGAATAAGATAGAAGGCACAGAGGTAAACCAACCCACCTGTGGGCACTTTATCTTTGACAAAGGAGGCAAGGATATATAATAGAGAAAAGACAGCCTCTTCAATAAGTGGTGCTGGGAAAACTGGACAGCTACATGTAAAAGAATGAAATTAGAATACTTCCAAACACCATACACAAAAATAAACTCAGAATGGATTAAAGAACTAAAATATAAGGCCAGAAACTGTAAAACTCTTAGAGGAAACCATAGGCAGAACACTCTTTGACACAAATCATTGTAAGATCTTCTTTGACCCTCCTCCTACAGTAATGGAAATAAAAGCAAAAATAAATAAGTAGGGCCTAATTAAACTTAAAAGCAGAGGAAAATATAAACAAGATGAAAAGACAACCCTTAGAATGGGAGAAAATAATTGCAAATGAAAAACCGATGAAGGATTAATCTTCAAAATTTACAAACAGCTCATGAAGCTTGATGGGCTTCCCTTGAGGCTCAGTTCGTAAAGAATCTGCCTGCAATGCAGGAGACCTGGGTTCGATCACTGGGTTGGGAAGATCCCCTGAAGGAAACAGCTACCCACTCCAGTATTCTGGCCTGGAGAATTCCATGGACAAGTATCATCCATGGGGTGACAAAGAGTCGGACATGACTGAGTGACTTTCACGTCTACTTCATGAAGCTCGATACAAGAAAAACAAACAGCTCAATCAAAAAATGGGTGGAAGACCTAAACAGACATTTCTCTAAAGAATATATATAGATGGCCAACAAACATATTGAAAATTTTTTTGTGGCAAACGAGTCATCTCTTTGCTACATCATTAAGAGGGGTTGATCAGCCATGGGTCAGATGCATAGGGTCACACTGTCTCTGCTATAAAGCTGATTGTAGTTATATATTATGTACAGTTGTGTAGAGTAAATAATAATCGTTGAAAAATACTGAAGGCTTCATTAATAAAACTCAATGAAACAAAAAGGACAGGGGTTTGATCTTATACACACACATACACAGATACACACACATGGACAAATGCTCCCTCACCTCTGATATTATTTTAAATGGCTCTACTTTTGCCCCACGCTGTTCTAGCCAAGTCAGCCTCCTTGCTGTTCTATGTACACTTTCCTCAGGGCTCTGCCACTTGTTTTTCGTCTGAGATGTTCTTCCCCAAGTAGCCACATAGCTCATTTCCTTACTTCCTTCATGCCATTACTCAAATATTACCTTATATTCATGGTTTTTCCTAACTACTTCACAGTATGAATCAATACCTGACACACATTATGTAAATATACACAAATAATATTTATGTTAATATTTATATAAATTACTATTAGATATTATTTTAACATAATATCTTTATATAAATAAATGCTTAAAATTTATATAAATATTAAGTTAATATTTATATAACCATTAATATTTATATAAGTAAATGCTTCACATATATTATATATATATATATGCTGCTGTGCTAAGTTGCTTCAGTTGTGCCTGAAGCAGTTCATGTGCAACCCCATGAACTGCAGCCAACTATGTTCCCCATTCCCGGGGGTTATCAAGGTAGAATACTGGAGTGGGTTACCATTCACTTCTCATTATATATATGAAAGAAAAGAAAGGTGAAAGTGAAAGTCAGTCACGTCCAACTCTTTGTGACCCCATGGACCATATAGTCCATTGAATTTCCCAGGCCAGAATACTGGAGTGGGTAGCTGTTCCCTTCTCCTGAGGATCTTCACAACCCAGGGATTGAACCTAGGTCTCCTGGGTTGCAAGCAGATTCTTTTTCAATTGAGCTACAAGAGAAGCCCAAGAATACTGNAGACATTTCTCTAAAGAAGATATACAGATGGCCAACAAACATATTGAAAATTTTTTTGTGGCAAACGAGTCATCTCTTTGCTACATCATTAAGAGGGGTTGATCAGCCATGGGTCAGATGCATAGGGTCACACTGTCTCTGCTATAAAGCTGATTGTAGTTATATATTATGTACAGTTGTGTAGAGTAAATAATAATCGTTGAAAAATACTGAAGGCTTCATTAATAAAACTCAATGAAACAAAAAGGACAGGGGTTTGATCTTATACACACACATACACAGATACACACACATGGACAAATGCTCCCTCACCTCTGATATTATTTTAAATGGCTCTACTTTTGCCCCACGCTGTTCTAGCCAAGTCAGCCTCCTTGCTGTTCTATGTACACTTTCCTCAGGGCTCTGCCACTTGTTTTTCGTCTGAGATGTTCTTCCCCAAGTAGCCACATAGCTCATTTCCTTACTTCCTTCATGCCATTACTCAAATATTACCTTATATTCATGGTTTTTCCTAACTACTTCACAGTATGAATCAATACCTGACACACATTATGTAAATATACACAAATAATATTTATGTTAATATTTATATAAATTACTATTAGATATTATTTTAACATAATATCTTTATATAAATAAATGCTTAAAATTTATATAAATATTAAGTTAATATTTATATAACCATTAATATTTATATAAGTAAATGCTTCACATATATTATATATATATATATGCTGCTGTGCTAAGTTGCTTCAGTTGTGCCTGAAGCAGTTCATGTGCAACCCCATGAACTGCAGCCAACTATGTTCCCCATTCCCGGGGGTTATCAAGGTAGAATACTGGAGTGGGTTACCATTCACTCCTCATTATATATATGAAAGAAAAGAAAGGTGAAAGTGAAAGTCAGTCACGTCCAACTCTTTGTGACCCCATGGACCATATAGTCCATTGAATTTCCCAGGCCAGAATACTGGAGTGGGTAGCTGTTCCCTTCTCCTGAGGATCTTCACAACCCAGGGATTGAACCTAGGTCTCCTGGGTTGCAAGCAGATTCTTTTTCAATTGAGCTACAAGAGAAGCCCAAGAATACTGAAATGGGTAGCCTATCCCTCTTCAGGGGATCTTACCAACTCAGGAATTGAACCGGGGTCTTCTGCACTGNCCCTTCTCCTGAGGATCTTCACAACCCAGGGATTGAACCTAGGTCTCCTGGGTTGCAAGCAGATTCTTTATCAATTGAGCTACAAGGGAAGCCCAAGAATACTGAAATGGGGATCTTACTTCAGGGGATCTTACCAACTCAGGAATTGAACTGGGGTCTTCTGCACTGCAGGCAGATTCTTTACCAACTAAACTCTAAGGGAAGAACCTATTACAAATATAAGATCACCTGAAGAAGGGAATGACTATCCACTCCAGTATTCTTGCCTGAGAATTCAATGGATAGAAGGAGCCTGGTGGGCTACAGACCATTGGGTCATAAAGAGTGAAACAGAGCTGAGCAACTAACGCTTTAACTTTTTCAGTACAACTATACATATTTACTGGCAAATTTGGCCTTGGAGTACAAAATGAAGCAAGACAAAGGAAAACATGATTTTGCCAGGAAAACACACTGGTCATAGCAAACACCCTCTCATAAGAACATAAGAGAAGACTCTACACATGGATATCACAAGATAGTCACTGAAATNCAATACAACTATACATATTTACTGGCAAATTTGGCCTTGGAGTACAAAATGAAGCAGGACAAAGGAAAACATGATTTTGCCAGGAAAACACACTGGTCATAGCAAACACCCTCTCCTAAGAACATAAGAGAAGACTCTACACATGGATATCACAAGATAGTCACTGAAATCAGATTGATTATATTTTTTGCAGTCAAGATGGAGAAGCTCTATACAGCCCACAAAAACAAGACCAAGAGCTGACTGTGGCTCTGATCATGAACTTCTTAAATTCAGACTTAAATTGAAGAAAGTTAAATTCAGACTTAAATTGAAGAAAGCTAAAGTCAGACTTAAATTGAAGAAAGTAGGGAAAACCACTAGACCATTCAGGTATGACCTAAATCAAATCTCTTGATTATACAGTGGAAGTGACAAATGGATTCAAAGACTAGATCTGATAGACTGCCTGAGGAAGTATGGATGGAGGCTCATGACATTGTACAGGAGGCAGTGATCAAGACCATCCCCAAGAAAAATAAATGTAAAAAGGCAAGCAAAGCAAAGTGGTTGTCTGAGTAGGCCTTACAAACAACTGAGAAAAGAAGAGAAGCAAAAGGCAAATGAAAAAAGGAAAGATATACCCATTTGAATCCAGAGTTCCAAAAAATAGCAAGGAGAGGTAAGAAAGACTTCCTCAGTGATCAATGCAAATAAATAAGGGAAAAAATAGACTGAGAAAAACTAGAGATTTGTTCAAGAAAATTAGAGATACTAAGGAAACGTTATATGCAAAGACGGGCACAAGAAAGGACAGAAATGGTATAGACCTAACAGA
The DNA here is from genome assembly GCA_006410615.1 of Neotragus moschatus. NCBI lineage: Eukaryota > Metazoa > Chordata > Mammalia > Artiodactyla > Bovidae > Neotragus > Neotragus moschatus. The sequence goes on from SJYA01000889.1 coordinate 1,016,445, forward strand.
AATAGAAGGCTTTAAGAAGAGGTGGCAAGAATACACAGAAAACTACACAGAAGAGATCTTTATGACCCAGATCACCACCAAAGTGTGATCACTCTCTTAGAGTCAGACATCCTGGAATGCGAAGTCAAGTGGGCCTTAGGAAGGATCACTGTGAACAAAGTTAGTGGAGGTGACTGAATCCTGGTTGAGCTATTTCAAATCCTAAAAGATGATGCTGTGAAAGCACTGCACTCAACATGCCAGCAAATTTGGAAAACTCAGCAGTGGCCACAGGACTGGAAAAGGTCAGTCTTCATTCCAATCCCAAAGAAAGACAATGCCAAAGAATATTCTAGCTACCACACAATTGCACTCATCTCACACACTAGCTAAGGAATGCTCAAATTCTCCAAGCCAGGTTTCAATAGTAAGTAAAATGTGAACTTGCAGATGTTCAAACTGGATTTAGAAAAGACAGAGGAACCAGACATCAAATTGCCAGCATCAGCTGAATAATTGAAATAGCAAGAGAGTTTCAGAAAAACATCTACTTCTTTATTGACTACACCAAAGCCTTTGACTGTGTGGATCACAAAAACTTCAGAAATTCTTAAAGAGATGGGAATACCATACCATCTGACATGCCTTCTGAGAAGTCTGTGTGCAGTTCGGTAAGCAATAGTTAGAACTGGACATGGAACAACAGACTGGTTTTAAACCTCGAAAGGAGTACATCAAGGTTGTATATTCACTCTGCTTATTTAACTTATATGCAGAGCACATTATATGAAATGCTGGGATGCATGAAGCAGAAGCTGGAATCAATATTCCCAGGAGAAATATTGATAACCTCAGATAAGTAGATGACATCATCCTTATGGCAGAAAGCAAAGAGGAATTAAAGAGCCTCCTGATGAAAGTGAAAGAGGAGAGTGAAAAACCTGGCTTAAAACTCAACATTCAGAAAACTAAGATCATGTCATCTGGTCCCATTACTTCATGGCAAGTAGTGTTTTCCCACTTCATGGGGAAACAATGGAAACAGCTAGAGACTTTTTTGGGGGGTGATCCAAAATCACCACAGTTGGTGATTGCAGCCATGAAATTAAGACACTTACTCCTTGGAAGAAAAGCTATGACCAACCTAGACAATATATTAAATACTTTGCCAACAAAGGTCCATCTTGTCAAAGCTATGGTTTTTCCAGTAGTCATGTATGGATGTGAGAATTGGACTGTAAAGAAAGCTGAGTGCTGAACTGTGGTACTTTTGAACTGTGGTATTGGAGAAGACTCTTGAGAGTCCCTTGGACTGCAAGGGGATGTGAATCCTAAAGGAAATCAGTCTTGAATATTCATTGGAAGGACTGATGAAGCTGAAGCTCCAATACACTGGCCACCTGATGTGAAGAACTGACTCATTGGAAAAGATCCTGATGCTGGATAAGATTCAGTGTGGGAGGAGAAGGAGATGACAGAGGACTATATGGTTGGATGACATTACTGACTCAATAGACATGAGTTTGAGGAAGCTCCAGGAGTTGGTGATGGACAGGGATGCCTGGTGTGCTGCAGTCCATGGGGTCGCAAAGAGTCGGACAAGACTGAGATACTGAGCTGAACTGATACATATATACTTATTCCAGATGCACTTTACACATTGCCATGGAGAGTTCCCAGGTGGCACTAGTGGCAAACAACCTGCTTGTCTATGCAGATGTGAGACCCCGGTTTGATCCCTAGGTGAGGAAGACCCCCTACTAAAGAGATAGACTACCCACTCCAGTATTCTTGCCTGGAGAATCCCCATGGACAGAGTAGCCTGGTTGGCTATTGTCCATGGTGTTGCAAAAAGTTGAGTAGGACTGAGCAACTAAGCACACACATACTCATCCCGCCTCTCCCTGCTCTGATTTGGGGAAGGGTTCTTCCTGTCTGCCAGGGATCTGGCAATTGGGGAGTGCATGCATGATGTGCATAGTGAACCCCGTGGTGAGCCCAGGAGGGGGACCCCTAGCCCCAGTTCCCTAGTCCTGCAGCCTGAAAGATGATGCTGTTAAAGTGTTCAATCCAATATGCCAGTAAATGTGGAAAACTCAGGAATGGCCACAGGACTGGAAATATACAGTTTTCATTCCAATACCAAAGAAGGGCAATGCCAAAGCATGTTCAAACTACCACACGATTGCACTCATTTCACATGCTAGCAAGGTAATGTTCAAAATTCTTCAAGCTAGGTTTCAAAAGTATGTGAAGCAAGAACTTCCAGATGTGCTAGCTGGATTTAGAAAAGGCAAAGGAATCAGAGATCAAACTGTCAATATCCAATGGATCATAGTAAAAGCAAGAGAGTTTCAGGAAAACATTTACTTCTGCCTCATTGACCTTGATAAAGCCTTTGACAGTTTGGATTACAATAAACTGTGGAAAATTCTTAAAGAGGTTGGAATACCAGACCACCTTACTTGCCTTCTGAGAAACCTGTATGGGTCAAGAAGCAACAGTTAGAACTGGACATGGAACAATGGACTGGTTCAAAACTGGGAAGGGAGTACATCAAGGCTGTATATTGTTACACTGCTCATTTAAATTATATGTAGGGTACTTCATGTCTTCCCAACCCAGGGATCAAACCCCGGTCTCCAGCATTACAGGTGNGTCCTGAATATTCATTGGAAGGACTGATGCTGAAGCTGAAGCCCCAGTACTTTGGTCACCTAATGTGAAGAACTGACTCATTGGAAAAAACCCTCTGACGCTTGGAGAGCTTGAGGGCAGGAGGAGAAGGGGATGACAGAGTACGAGGTAGTGAATAGCATCACTGACTCAGTGATATGAGTTTGAGAAAGCTCTGGGAGATGGTGAAGGACAGCAACGCCTGGTGTGCTGCAGTCCATGGGGCTGCATAGAGTTCGACATGACTGAGCAACTGAATTGCTATGGATACTGATAATTATTTGGGGTTTGCTCTCTGTAGGTCTTCTCCTTTTGTGTTTCCTGCCTAGAGAAATTCCTTTAGCAGTTGTTGTAAAGCTGGTTTGGTGGTGCTGAATTCTCTTAACTTTTGCTTCTCTGGAAAACTTTTAGTTTCTTTATCAAATGTGAGGGACAGTTTTGCTGGGTAGAATATTCTTGATTGTAGGTTCTTCCCTTTCATCACTTTAGATATATCATGCCATTCCCTTCTGGCTTGAAGAATTTGTGTTTAGAAATCAGCTGATAACCTGATGGGAGTTCCCTTGTATGTTATTTGTCATTTTTTCCTTGTTGCTTTTACTATTTTATATCTGTTTTTAATTTTTGTCAATTTGATTGCTACGTGTCTCTGTGTGTTCTTCCTTGTGTTTATCCTTCCTGGGACTCTGCTTTTCTGACTCTGTGGGCTATTTTCTTGCCCACATTCAGCAAGTCTTCAACCATCATCTCTTCAAATATTTTCTCAGGTCCTTTCTCTCTTGGTTTTTCTTCTGGGACCTCTATAATGTGAATGTTAGTGCATTTAATATTGTCCCAGAGGTCTCTTAGGCTGTCTTCACTTCTTTCCATTCTTTTTTCTCTATTCTGTTCTATGGCAGTGATTTCTACCATTCTGGCCTCCAGGTCATTTATCCATTCTTCTGCCTCAGTTATTCTCCTATTGATTCCTTTTAGTGTGTTATTCATCCCTGTTAGCTTGTTCTTTAGTTCTCATTGGTTTTTGGTAAACATTTCTGGCACCTTATCAACCTTTGCCTGCATTCTTTCCCTGAGATCCTGGATCATCTTCATTATCATTATTCTGAATTCTTTTTTCTGCAAGGTTGCCTATCTCCAATTCATTTAGTTGTTTTTCTGGGGCTTTATTTTGTCCCTTCATCAGGACAAAACTTTCTGCTATTTCCTCGTGATTACCTTTCTGTAATATGGATTTTGTGTTAGCCACTGTGAGACTGTGTCTCTTGTTCCCTCTATCTGCCCTCTGATGGGTGAGACTAAGAGGTTTGTGTAAGCTTGTTGATGGGAGGGACTGGTGATGGGAGGAACTTGGCCTTGCTCTGATGGGCAGGGCCTTGCTCAATAAAGTTTTAATCCAATTCCAATTATCTAATGATGGGTGGGGTTACACACTCTCCCCAGTAGTTGTTCAGGCTGAGCTGACAAAGCCCTGGGGTCTATGAGCTCTATGGTAGGGTTAATGGTGAACTCCCAGAGTGTTTACATAAGGGCAACCTTCCAGTGCCCCCATCCCTCGGTGAGCCCCTGCTAACCAATGCCTCCATAGGAGGCCCTCTAACACTAGCAAGTAGTTTTGATTCAGTTCCCTGTGAGTCCCTGCTCCTCTCCTTTGGGTCTTAGTGCTGGCAAAATTTAGGACCCTCCATACTGGAGTCTCTGTTTCCCCCAGTCCTCTGGAAATCGTATAATCAAATCCCACTGACCCTCAAGGCCAGATTCCCTGGCCTTGTTGGATCCCCAGGCTAGGAAGCCTGATGTGGGGTTGGAACCTTCACAAAAGTGTGAGAACTTTTTTGGTATTGTTGTTCTCCAGTCTATGAGTCACAGACTGATGAGTATGAGATTTAATTTTATCATGATGCACCCCTCTTACTGTCTCACTGTGCTTCTTCTCTGTCTTTCAGCATGGGATCTTTTTTTTTTTTTTGGTGGGTTCCAGCATCCTCCTGTTGATGGTTGTTCAACAGTTTGTTGCAATTTTGGTGCTTTCAAAGGAGATTAGCACACATCCTTCTATTCTACCATCTTGAACTGGAAGCCTCCTCCAATTAACTTTTGATTTTGTGCTTTCTTCTTTCTTTGGTTTGTTAAGTTTAAGATTAGGTTGCTTATTTGGTATTTCTCTTGGGACCTGAGGTGGGCTTGTATCACTAAAAGCTTCCTTCTAAGAAAAGTTTTTATTCTGTCTTATAGAGTTTTGATCATTGTTTTTCTTCTTTCGTGTCAAAGTTTAAAAAATTTTTTCCTTTGATTTCCTTAGCGAACCATTTGTTATTGAGTAGCATACTGCATAGACTTCAAGTGTTTGTGATCTTTGCATTTTTTTCCCCTTGTAGTTGATTTCTAGTCTCACCACCATCAGCATAAAAAATGCTTGACATGATTTCAATCTTTTATACTTATCGAGAGTTTTTTCATGACCTGGCGTGTAATCTTTCTTAGAAAATATTCTATACCCACTTGAAAACAGTGTGCATTCTGCTGCTTTTGGATGGACTGTATCTATTTAGATACATATTTGAATATCTACTAAGTCTACTTGGTCTAACCTGTCAATTAAGGCCCATTTCCTTTATTGATTTTCTGTCTGGATAATCTATTGATGTAAGTGGAGTGTTAAATTCCCCTACTATTATTATGTTAATGTCAAATTTTCCCTTTATGTTTGTTAAAATTTCCTTTGTGTGTGTTAGTTCCTCAGTTGTGCCAGACTCTTTGTGACCCCATGGACTTTATTTATCAATATGTAGGAATTCTTATGTTGGGTACATACATATTTACAGTTACTATATCACTTTCCTGGATTGATCCCTTGATCATTATGCAACATCTTTTTATATTTCTTATTACAGTCTTTGTTTATTGTGTCTAGTGTAAGTATTACCATCCCAGCTTTCCATTTTTGTGATGTTTTTTTCTAGTTCCTTACTTTCAGTTTGCATGGGTCTTTAAGTCTGAAGTGAATCTCGTGTAGGCAGCATGTATATAAGCCTTGTTTTAGTATCCAAACAGCCATCTTTTGTCTTTTGATTGGAGCATTTACATTTCAAGTAATTATTGACGAGTATAATCGATGGGATCATGAAAGAGTCAGGCACAACTTAGCTACTACAGAAAAACAGCACCAATCTATTTATTGCCGTTTTCTTCATTGTTTTGGAGTTGTTTTTGTGGTTCTTTTTTGTTCCTTTTTTCTTTTGCTCTCTTTCCTTGTGATGTGATGATTATCTTTACTGTTATGTTTGGATTCCTTTCTCTTTACTGTGTATGTATGTATAACTGTTATAAATTTCTGGTATGGTTACCATGAGGTTTATATGTAGTAATATATGTTATATATTTATATAATTAAGTTATTCATTTCTTATGTTCAAATGCATTCTAACAGTCCTATATTTTTAACCCTGGCCTTTTACTATTTTTGACATCATATTTTACATCTATTTTTTGTGTGTGTATTTCTTAACAGCTTATTGTGGATATAGATGATTTTACTAGTTTTGTATTTTAACCTTCCTACTAGCTTTATAAATGATTGCAACATCTACTACTTTTACTATATATTTTCCTTTACCAGTGAGATTTTTCCTTTGTGTAATTTTTATGTTTCTAGTTGCAGCCTTTTATGCTTCTTCAACATTTCTTGTAAAGCTGTTTTCATGCTGAACTTTTTTAGCTTGTGCATGTCTAAAATTTTTTATTTTTTTCTTCACATCTGAATAATAGCTTTGCTGGGCAGAGTATTCTTAATTGCAGGCTTTTCTCTTTCATCACTTTAAACATTACATACCACTCCATTCTGACCTGTAGAGTTTATGCTTAAAAGTCAACTGATAGTCTTATGGGTGTTCCCTGTACTGCAACTTTTTGCTTTTCTCTTCCTGCTTTTAATATTCTTCCTTTATTTTAATTTTTGCAATTTTACTTACAATGTGTCTTGTTGTGGACTTCTTTGGTTGGTTGGTGAAAGTTGCTCAGTTGAGTCCAACTCTTTGCAACCTCATGGACTATATAGTCCATGGAATTCTCCAGGCCAGAATACTGGAGTGGGTAGCCATTCCCCTCTTGAGAGGATCTTCCCAACCCAGGGATCAAACCCAGGTCTCCCACACTGCAGGTGGATTCTTTACCAGCTGAGCCACAAGGGAAGCTTGTGGACTTCTTTGAGTGCATCTCATTCGAGCCTCTCTTTCCTTCTTAGATATGCATGTCTGTTTCCTTTCCAGGTTAGAAAATGTTTGCAGCTATTATTGATCAAGTAAGCTTTCTGTCCCTTTCTCTCTGTTTTCATTCTCTGGACCCTATAAAGCAAATGTTAGTATGTTTGACATTGTTCCAAACATCTCTTAATGTGTCCTCATTTAAAAAAAAATCTTTCTTTTTCCTGCTCAGCTAAGGTGATTTCCAATATTCTGTCCTCAGTTCTCTGATCCATTCCTCTATACCATCTAATACTCTGTTGATTTCTTCTAGTATATTTTAAAATTTCACTTATTGTATTCTTTAGCTGTGCTTGGTTCTTCTTTGTATTTTGTAATTCTTTGTTANTTGTGGACTTCTTTGAGTGCATCTCATTCGAGCCTCTCTTTCCTTCTTAGATATGCATGTCTGTTTCCTTTCCAGGTTAGAAAATGTTTGCAGCTATTATTGATCAAGTAAGCTTTCTGTCCCTTTCTCTCTGTTTTCATTCTCTGGACCCTATAAAGCAAATGTTAGTATGTTTGACATTGTTCCAAACATCTCTTAATGTGTCCTCATTTAAAAAAAAATCTTTCTTTTTCCTGCTCAGCTAAGGTGATTTCCAATATTCTGTCCTCAGTTCTCTGATCCATTCCTCTATACCATCTAATACTCTGTTGATTTCTTCTAGTATATTTTAAAATTTCACTTATTGTATTCTTTAGCTGTGCTTGGTTCTTCTTTGTATTTTGTAATTCTTTGTTAAACTTCTCATTGTGTTCATCTATTCTCCTGAGATCTTTGAGTATCTTTGTTGATAATTACCTTAAACTGTTTATTGGACAGATTGCTTATCTCCACTTTGCTTAGTTTTTCTTCTGGGGTTTTACCTTGTTCCTTTGTTTGAAATGTATTCTTTTGTTGCTTCATTTTGCTTAATTCTCCGTGTATATTTGTATGTATTAGGTCGACTGATAAATTTCCTGACCTTGGATGAATGATCTTATGTAGGAGACAACCTCTGTGTGGCTCAGTAGCACTCTCCCCCTGGTCACCAGAACTATATAATCTTGGGATGCTCCCTTAGTGGGTTGTGTGCACCATCCTTTTTTGGTGGAGCTGGCTACTACTATGGGTATGCTGGTAGGTGAGGGTGGTCTGAAGTCTTGTTGGCTGCTTGGCCATGCCTTATCTTGAGGCTGACAGCCACTGGTGGGCAATGTCAGTCCTGATATTAGTAGCTGAGATGTCCCAGGCGTGGTGCTGGCCAGCTGTTTGGTGGGACCAGGTCCTAGGGCACATCAGTGCTGGGCCTGGAGGTTCTAGGGTTAGTGCTGGCTCCTGTGGGCCTTGGCATGGCTGGATGTGGGCCTGTGGGACCCAGGCCTGGTACAGTTTGTCTGGTGGGTGGGTCTGTGTCTTAGCACTAATAGCCAAGCAGGAAAACTCCAAACTGGCACTTACCAACGCCAAGTGTCCTCATGGTTAAACAAGCTCCCCAAATACTGCTCCCAGTGGCTATGTCCCCAGTTCCAGTGGCCTCCTGTCTCTCTGGTAATCTCTCTGTCTCAGTAGATGGATCTGATCTAGGAGCCTTTCAAATTACTGTCTTTGTGCTGGGACTCAGTGTATGAGATGCCATGTGTGACCTTTAAGGGTGTAGTATCTGTTTCCTAAAGCTCTCTGTCCTTTGAAGGACAGAGCACAAGCACAACTGTCCTCTGAAGCCAAATGTTCTGGGGACACATCTTCCTGGTGCAGGACCCCAACACGGGGGAGCCTAATATGGAGCTTAAACCTCTTGCTGCTTGGGGAGAACTTCTGCAGTTTTGATCATCCTCTAATTTGGTGGTCACCAACCAGGAGGTGTGGATCTTAACTAAACTGTGTCTCTGCCGCTCCAACATGTCTCACTGTGGTTCCTTCTTTTCTGCTAATCTTTAGGACATTCTCACTGAAAGTGGCTCTGTAAAAGTTGTAATTTTGGTGCGCCCATTGGAGGAGGTGAATTCACAGTCTTCCTACTCCATGATCTTGGTCACTCTCCTGAAAAGTTTCATGCCGGGAGCCGGCATGAGGAACTCCGCCCGTGGCAAAGGTCATGAGGAAGGAGGCTTGGCATACGCAAAGGCGTGATCAGGCCTCAGGAAATCCCCTGTTCCCGAGCATCTACCCCCAAAACTAAAGTCTATTTTATGCTCTCACCTATACCTCTGACTTTACGGGGNAGTTTTTCCTCGCCTATCCGTCTCCACCTTCGAATCACCCTGGATTCCACCGGGGCTGGACCCCGGCAGTTTCAGACTTTAGTATGCCACTTTGGCAATACAGATTATATCTAATGCCATTATAACAATACTTTGGAGTCAATGACACACCTTTTAGTTTTGTCTCCTATAAAATTGGAATAATAATACCTCATAGGCTTGTGTGTAGATTAGATAAAACAATTCATGTAATTATATGTATGTGACTCAGTATAATATGGTGCTATAGCTTAGCACTGTATCTGGCACATTAAGAATGAACTGAGTAAGTGAATGCAAAGAAAACAGAAAAAAGTATTTTCTCATTGTGTGCTCAGTCACTTAGTCATGTCCGACTCTTTGTGACTGGATGGACTGTAGCCTGTAAGGCTCCTCTGTCCATGGAACTCTCCAGGCAAGAATACTGCAGTGGATAGTCATTTCCTACTCAAATTTTGTCAAAGACAGGAGCAGGGACAATATGTTTCCATGTGCAAGTAAAATAAAGTACATTTGGATAAAATGTTTTAGGGAAAATATTAAAACTTTCCAAAACAAAAGTAGAAAAATAAAACCTAGAAGAGCAAGCAGAGAAATTCCCCGCTTGCCTGAACCTGTTTATCTTTTCTCTGTGTTTCTTTCCTTTGTGCTCACACTCAGTCACTTCAGTTGTGTCTCTTTGTGATCCCATGGACTATAGCCCATCAGGTTCCTCTGCCTATGGGATTAAAAAAAATCAGTTAATTAATTTTAGTTGGAGACTAATTACTTTACGATATTGTGGTGGGTTTTGCTGTACATCGACACGAATCAGCCATGGGTGCACATGTGCTCCCCATCCTGAAGCTCCCTCCTACCTCCCTCCCCACCCCATCCCTCTGGGTTGTTCCAGAGCACCAGCTCTGAGTCTCCTGCTTCATGCACCAGACTTTCACTGGTATCCATTTTACATATGATAATACACACGTTTCAATGCTATTCTTTTAAACCATCCCACCCTCACCTTCTCCCACAGAGTCCAAAAGTCTGTTCTTTAATTCTGTGTCTCTTTTGCTGTCTTGCATATAGGGTAATCATTACCATCTTTCTAAATCCCATATATATACCTTAACATACTGTATTGGTGTTTCTTTTTCTTACTTACTTCACTCTGTATAATAGGCTCCAGTTTTATCCACCTCATCAGAACTGACTCAAATGCACTCTTTGTTTTTATAGCTCAGTAATATTCCATTGTGCATATGCACCTCAACTTTCTTATCCATTCGTCTGCCAATGGACATCTATGTTGCTTCCATGTCCTAGCTGTTGGAAACAGTGCTACAATGAACACTGGGGTACATGTTTCTTTTTCACTTCTAGTTTGCTCAGTGTGTATGTCCTGCAGTGGGTTTGCTGGGTCATATGACCCAGTTTTTTAAGGAATCTCCTCATTGTTCTCCAAAGTGGCTTTTCTAGTTTGCATTCCCACCAACAGTGTAAGAGAGTTCCCTTTTCTCCACATCGTCTCTAGTATTTATAGTTTGTGGACTTTTTGATGGCAACCATTCTGACTGGCGTGAGGTGGTACCTCATTGTGGTTTTGATTTGCATTTCTCCAATAATAAGTCATGTTGTGCAACTTTTCACTTATTTATTAAATTTGTATGTCTTTGGAGAAATGTCTCTTTAGCTCTTTGGCTCACTTTTTGATTGGTCGTTCATTTTTTCTTGTATTGAGCTGCATGAGGTGCTTGTGTATTTTGGAGATTAATTCTTTGTTGGTTGTTTCATTTGCTATCATTTTCTTGCATTCTGAAGGCTGCCTTTTCACCTTGCTTATAGTTTCCTTCATTGAGCAAAAGCTTTTAAGTTTAATTAGGTCTCATTTGTTTATTTTTGTTTTTTTTTTACTCTGGGAGGTGGGTCATAGAGGATCTTGCTGTGATTTATGTCAGAGAGTGTTCTGCCTATGTTTTCCTCTAAGAGTTTTATAGTTTCTGGTCTTACATTTATTCATTTTGAGTTTATTTTTATGTATGGTGTCCCAGGTCTAAGCTGCTCAGATTCTTGTGTGCATAGACCTGGATGGGCTGTGTATTTTGGCTCCAAGCAGCTCAGGTGACTGGGTGCTTGGTGAGCGCACTGTCTCAGGTGGGCCATGTATCTGTTCACCTCTCCAGTCCTCTCCGCTCGGTTTCCCGGGTGTGCCATGATAAAGCAGTCCCAGGTGTGCTGTGTGTCTCCTCTGGGTAGCTGAACTCAAACTATGACACTCCTGGCAGATGTGAATCATCCAGGTTCCCAGGAAGACGTGGTTAGCAACTGGCAGCCTGCTCACAGTTTGGTGGAAGATGTGGTCTCTGGGGATGAGATTGCAGCAGCCCCTTGTTTTCCAGCTCTGGCTGTCACTCATCTGCCTCTGTGCCTCTTAGGAGGGAGGGCCCTATACTGCTACCAGCTTGCTCTCCTTTGGTATTCACTCAATCCTTTGTTCTGTGAGCACATCAGGGGTCACCATGCAGTATTAGAGCCTTTTGCGGGAGAAGTCTTGTTTTCATTTTTGTCTCTCTGGAGATCCCACAGTTTGGGTTGCTGTGTCTCATTAGCTCCCTCAGATTGTCCTCAGGGCCTTCAGACCCGGCCCTTATCCTAAGGACTAATGATGCAACCTGTGCCTCCCTGGCCAGCCCCCACTTGCTGGTGGCAGACTCCCTCAGACACACCTGTGAGAAAGTTTCATACTGTGTGGAAATGTCTCTTCCTTCATTACTCCCTCCCCAGGATGGGTCTCTATCCCTAAATCTTTTGTCTCTGTTTCTGTCTTCTATATTTTGTCCTATCTCCTTTTGAAGAGATTGGGCTGCCTGTCTGGGTGCCTGGTGTCCCCTGCTAGTGTTCAGAAGTTGTTTTGTGGAAGCTGTTAAACATCCAAATGATCTTTTGATGAATTTGTGGGGAGAAAGTGGTCTCCCCGTCCTATTCCTACACCATCTTTGGACTTCCCTCTGTCCTTGGGGTTTTACAGGCAAGAATACTGGAGTGGGTTGCCACTTTCTTCTCTGGGGGATCTTTCTGACCCAGGGATAGAACCTATATCTCTTAGTCTCCTGAATTGTAGGCAGATTCCTTCTCACTAGCACTACCTGGAAACCCCTTCTTTCTTTAAGAGAAATTCAAATGCAGTTGGTAATGAAGCCAGCCACAAGTAGACAACAATTTTTATAGTCTTTTGTCTGCTTTCCAAAATGTGTTTATAATTAAAAAAAATTTTTTTACATCTCCTTTTTAAAATAAAAATCAAAATGTTATTATTAAAATTTTTAATATTTGAACTTCAATTCTTTATTGTAAGATAGGTTTATTTATGGTTGCTATGATGTTTTAATGATGTAATATATGGAAGCATAAAATATATTTAAAGCATTGTAGGGAAAGACCAAATTAGCCAAGATGGTGTCTTCAGGCTCTCGGACCACAGCCTCTCAGTCTTGCCTCACATTTTGTAAATAATGATTATGTAACCGGGAGAAACATCAATAACCTCAGATATGCAGATGACACTACCCTTATGTCAGAAAGTAAAGAAGAACTAAAGAGCCTCTTGATTAAAGTGAAAGAGGAGAGTGCAAAAATTGGCTTAAAAGCTCAACATTCAGAAAACTAAGATCATGGAATCCAGTCCCATCACTTCATGGCAAATAGATGGGGAAACAGTGGCTGACTTTATTTTTGGGGGGCTCCAAAAGCACTGCAGATGGTGATTGCAGCCATGAAATTAAAAGACACTCCTTGGAAAGAAAGTTATGAACAACTTAGACACCATATTAAAAAGCAGAGACAACCAACTTTGTCAACCAAGTTCTGTCTCATCAGGTTATGATTTTTCCAGTAGTCATGTATGGATATGAGAATTAGACTATAAAGAAAGCTGAGCGCTGAAGAATTGATGCTTTTGAACTGTGGTGTTGGAGAAGACTCTTGAGAGTCCCTTGGACTGCAAGGAGATCCAACCAGTCCATCCTAAAGGAAATCAGTTCTTAGTGTTCATTGGAATGATTATGATGAAGCTGAAGCTCTAATACTTTGCCCACCTCATGCAAAGAGCTGACTCTCTAGAAAAGACTCTGATGCTGGGAAAGATTGAGGGCAGGAGAAGGGGATGACAGAAGATGATATGATTGGATGGCATCACTGACTCAATGGAGATGAGTTTGAGTAAACTCCGGGAATTGGTGATGGACAGGGAGGGCTCCATGGTGCGGTCCATGGGGTCGTGAAGAATCAGACATGACTGAGTGACTGAACTGAACTGAACAGCATACATCTGTAAGATCACTTATAGCTCTGTGCATGTACATCAGGAGGTATTCGCTTGGCCACAGGCTTCTTTGTGCCACATGCCTGTATGAACTTTATCATGAAAGCCCTGGCTGCTGCTGCATTGGGGCAACACTGGAGTGGCAATATGGTTATGTTATATGAGGTTATGTTTTGGCTACATCACGGTTTTGTTATGGCTGTTGCCATGGCTGCCGCATCAGCGAGGAGAGAGGCTATGTTATGATTGCCATGCCAGCCAGGAGAGAATAAACCTGTCTGAAGTTGCTAAGGCTCCTTGAATCTTCTTCCAGCCTCTTAACTTAAGCCTTTCCTACTCTAGGTTCATCAAACAGTGTGCAGTGTGGACAGCAAGACAATTGGTGTCATGAACAGGATCTGCAATAAAAGCATAAAATATATTTAAATCATAAAATGCTTCAACATTATAGATGTGGAGAAATGATGTAAAGAAAGTGGATAATTCACAGCATGAGGGCAGTTTCCCTTATACAGATATTAAGATTAATCTGCTAAAAGAAAGGTCAATGGTAGCAAATTATGAGCCCCAAAGAAGTAATTTTGATGCATTCTCAGCAAGTGAGAAAGACCCCATCCCTCCTGGTATAGTGTTCAATGATGCTCTTTTATTTATTCAGAGGAGCAAATAGAATCTATAGTTGATTTTTGTTTTCTTTATTTCTACTGAAAACGTTCATTCTTTAATCAAGCAGCTGCCACACTACTAGCTGGTTTCCAGACTGAGCTACTCCAAAAGCAGCCTGGACCCCATTTCCGGGGTCTGCAGAAATCTGTAGGCTCGTTAGGACACAGCGGATGCTTTGTAAGTCATTTGGCTGTTTGTGCTCTCATTGCATGCCAATTAGTCTGTGGGCTGCTCTTTTTCTGCAGCCATCGAAATGCACCCCTATCTCAGGGTTGTCTCAGGACCCATGACTGAGACATGAAATGATGCTGATGCCCAGTGTTGGTCATCAACCTGGACCTCAAATGGCCTTGGCAAAATCTACCTTTAGAAAATTATTTTCAGATGAAGAAGTATAAAATGTAAATATTTTACAAAATGAAGAATCATTTTTATGTTGGATTTAGAAGGGAAGATTATAAAGGATTTTGTGAAGGCAAACAAGTTTCTATGAGTTCTAGATGCTGCATTAGCACCATGATTTTCTTTTCTCTCTACCTTAACTGCATTATCCTTCTTGGCTTAGATGGTAAAGCGTCTGCCTACAATGCGGGAGACCCGGGTTCGATCCCTGGGTTGGGAAGATCTTCTGGAGAAGGAAATGGCAACCCACTCCGGTATTCTTGCCTGGAGAATCCCACGGATGGAGGAGCATGGTAGGCTACAGTCCATGGGGTCTCAAAGAGTCAGACACGACTGAGCGAGCTTCACAGCTTCACAAGATCTTAGTGTGATGGGTTTAGCTGAAGATGTAAACTGCTGCTGCTGTTGCTGCTAAGTTGCTTCAGTCGTGTCCAAATCTGTGCGACTCCATAGACAGCAGCCCACCAGGCTCCCCCGTCCCTGGGATTGTCCAGGCAAGAACACTGGAGTGGGTAGCCATTTCCTTCTCCAATGCATGACAGTGAAAAGGGAAAGTGAAGATGCTCAGTCGGGTCTGACTCTTAGCGACCCCATGGACTGCAGCCCACCAGGCTCCTCCATCCATGGGATTGTCCAGGCAAGAGGACTGGAGTGGGGTGCCACTGCCTTCTCCGATGTAAGCTACAAATGGCACCATATTTTTAACATTGCTATAATGAAGTGAGGAGGACTGAATAGTCGGAGAAGACATGGGAGGTAGTCAGAGATTTGGGGCCTGGAGGCAAAACGTAAAGCGCTGCTGGAGTTCTCAATGCTCTCAAATGCTCTGAGTCACTTTACAAACAGCTGTGTTTCAGCACAGCTCCTCTTGAGAGCTACTCTCTAGCAGAACATAGAATTCCCCTCAAAGAAATCATACCTGATAGAGAATCCCTAATTAATCAGCCTGCCCATCTCAGAGCATTCATCTTATATCAAGTGGAGCCACTGTCAACCCTATTGTGGGATGTACAAGCCACTTTTAAGTAAAAACACTTATTAAACACTCAGGTGTTTAGATACATTAGCATCTCAAAGTTAATTCCCAACACATGTCCAGCTTTAATGAGAATTATTCTTATTTCCTCTTGTTAATTAATGAGTCCCCACCAAGGCCTCAAACCTCAGTGGGGACCAGAATAAACACTCAGGCTTACAAATGCTGAATAGGATGTCTTCCTGATTTACACAGAAAGAACAGAGAAACCCTGGAAATATTATTCACCCTTGAGCAGCCTGATGAGTGATGTCTTTCAAGTGTCATTCTATCTCTCTTTCCACACCCTAGCCCATTAGCCCCACTGTGTAAAGAAAGGTACACTTATCTTGACTATAACAATGGTCCCCTACCTTGAAGGGCAAAATCCTCCCAGAGTGACAGACAGACATACAGCTCAAAATATTGGGGATGTCTGACAGAGTGAAGTAATGGGGACCAGATTTATCTTCCACCCACAATAAACCCCAAATGGCAAAATACATGAAACAACAGTCTTCAGAACACTGGACGTCAGGCAGTAAAGGGCAGTGCTCTCTGATAAATGGAAGACAGACAAAGTGAGCCCTTTGTTGCTCCAGCTTATTTCCTAAAAGTGTTTCTAGACAGTAGTGTGGGGAGGGGTAGCTGAGGTAATTCCCTGAGGGGAGGAGATGGAGCTGAGCGTCCAGGGAGACCAAGGAGCTGGAGTGCATAGGCCGAGATCCAGAGAGAAGAGAGTTGCACAGAAAGAAAAACCTGGGGAGCTACAGAAGGTTCCTCTCATACATTCATACATTTCCTACATTCTTAGGAAAAGAAACCCCTTTCCCTCCAGATCTGAGAAAGAACCATCAAGAGAATTAGAGGAAACAGTGACTCATTATCACACAGCACCAGGAACTATGTCTGTTCCCACTAGCCACACTGGAAAAAGTCACAATTCATGCCTTAGGTAAGTACTCAGATATTGCCTAAATAGAGAGGAATAATTAGTCTAGACTAGGCAGCTGCTAACGGAGAAGGCAATGGCACCCCACTCCAGTACTGTTGTCTGGGAAATCCCATGGACGGAGGAGCCTGGAAGGCTGCAGTCCATGGGGTCGCGAAGAGTCGGACACGACTGAGTGACTTCACTTTCACTTTTCACTTTCTTGCACTGGAGACGGAAATGGCAACCCACTCCAGTGTTCTTGCCTGGAGAATCCCAGGGACGGGGGAGTCTGGAGGGCCACCATCTATAGGGTCGCGCAGAGCCGGACACAACCGAGAGACTGAACTGAACTGAACCGAGGCAGACCTAGTTGCAGATCTGCCTAACAAATCATAAAAGGAAATTACTTCAAATAGTTTTCTCCTTTTGGTTTTTAACTGCACATTAGAACAATGCTCAAGGAATAAAAATACCAAAATTTCCATGACCCAGCAAGGTGACATTCATGATATTAGGCATCCAGTCAAGATTATCAGGTGTGTAAAGAGGCAAGAAAACACATCCATAATGAGAGATTAATCAAAGGAAAGCAATGCAAAACTGGCCCTGAAGTTAGAATTAGCAGTTCAGCTCAGTTTAGTCACTCAGTCATGTCCACTTCTTGTGATCCCATGGACTGCAGCACACCAGGCTTCCCTGTCCATCAGCAACCCCTGGAATTTGCTCAAACTCATGTCCATTGAGTTGGTGATGCCATCCAACCATCTCATCCTCTGTCATCTCCTTCTCATCCTGCCTTCAGTCTTTCCCAGCATCAGGGTCTTTTACCAATGAGTCAGTTCTTTGAATCAAGTGGCCAAAGTATTAGAGTTTCAGCTTCAGCATCAGTTCTTCCAATGAATATTCAGGACTGATTTCCTTTAGGATGGATGGGTTTTATCTCCTTGTAGTCCACAGGAATCTCAAGAGTCTTCTTCAACACCACACTTCAAAAGCGTGAATTCTTCAGTGCTCAGCTTTCTTTATAGTCTAACTCTTACATCCATACATGACTACTGGAAAAACCATAGCATTGAATAGCTGGACCTTTTTTGCCAAAGTAATAATATGTTTCTTCTTTTTAATATGCTGTCTAGGTCGGTCATAACTTTTCTTCCAAGGAGCAAGCGTCTTTTAATTTCATGGCTGCAATCACCATCTGTAGTGATTTTGGAGCCCCAAAAGATAAAGTTTGTAACTTCCCACTGTTTCCCCATCTATTTGCCATGAAGTGATGGGACCAGATGCCATGATCTTAAGTTTCTGGTTCCAAGTAAATAACAGGGAGAGAACACATCTCCACTCATCAAAAGAAAATTGGATTAAAGATTTACTGAGCATGGCCTTGTCCATCAGAACAAGATCCAGTTTTCCCGTCAGTCAGCATTTGCCATCAGGAAGCTTCCATAGTCTCTTATCCTTCTCCATCAGAGGGCAGAAAGAATGAAAACCACAATCACAGAAAGATAACCAGTCTGATCACATTTACCACAGCCTTGTCTAACTCAATGAAAGTATGAGCCATGCCCTGTAGGGCCACCCAAGATGGACAGGTCATGGTGGAGAGTTCTGACAAAACATCGTCCACTGAAGAAGGGAATGGCAAACCACTTCAGTATTCTTGCCTTGAGAACCCCATGAACAGTATGAAAAGGCAAAAAGATGGGATACTGAAAGATGAACTCTCCAGGTCGGTAGCTGCCTGATATGCTACTGAGATCATCCTGCCATTTTTGAGATTGCACCCAAGAACTGCATCTCAGGCTCTTTTGTTGACCATGATGGCTACTCCATTTCTTCTGAGGGATTCTTCCTTCTGTGATGGGGGGATAAACAGAAAGAAGACAAGACCATTTTGGGGTAATAAAATGTCCTCTCACCAGCTGTGATGTGAATTATAAGAGTGTATGCATTGTAAAAATGGATCAAGCTTCACAGATTGTGTATTTCACACAATAANGAAAGATGAACTCTCCAGGTCGGTAGCTGCCTGATATGCTACTGAGATCATCCTGCCATTTTTGAGATTGCACCCAAGAACTGCATCTCAGGCTCTTTTGTTGACCATGATGGCTACTCCATTTCTTCTGAGGGATTCTTCCTTCTGTGATGGGGGGATAAACAGAAAGAAGACAAGACCATTTTGGGGTAATAAAATGTCCTCTCACCAGCTGTG
Organism: Neotragus moschatus; assembly: GCA_006410615.1. Taxonomy (NCBI): domain Eukaryota; kingdom Metazoa; phylum Chordata; class Mammalia; order Artiodactyla; family Bovidae; genus Neotragus; species Neotragus moschatus. The sequence goes on from SJYA01000889.1 coordinate 1,035,096, forward strand.
ATGTGAATTATAAGAGTGTATGCATTGTAAAAATGGATCAAGCTTCACAGATTGTGTATTTCACACAATAAAAAATTTTGCTAAATTTTTAAATAATTGAATGGAAAAATAGGCACTTCATTTTTAAGAGCAATCAAATAGCCAATAATAAGCATCTGAAAATGTAATTAGTGTCATTGGGATTCAGGAAAAAAATAAGTCAGGACCACAGTGAAATGGTGGATCAGAAGGATGTACACTCATCTTCTCCTGCAAGAACTCCAAAATTGCAACACACTGCTGAACAACCATCAAAAGGAGAATGTTGGAACCCACCAAAAAAATTACTCCACATCCAAGGGCAAAGGCAAAGACCCAACAAGATAGTAGGAAGGAAGAAATTATGTTTAGACTCAAACCCCATACCCACCAGAGATGCTTGGAGGGCTCAAACAAAGCCTTGTGCACACCAGGACCCAGAGACTCCACAGAGACTGAGCCAGACCTGCCTTTGAGTATTTCAGTGTCTTCTGCAGAGGCACGGGTCAGCAGAAGCAGGGGTTCTGGCTGCAGCAGACCTCAGGCATGCAGTATGTGGCATAATACTCTTGGAGGAGGTCACCATTAGCCCCATCACAGAGCTGCTGAGCAAATGACCCACAAACTGTGGAATAAATATACCAAAGAAATTCTCGTGCTGGTAAGATAATTTTAGGACCCATAACAGATTTTCCAACCTGGGGATCTGACAAAGGGGCTTCTCCAGAACCGCCAGGGAATTTCATTTTGAAGGCCAGTGAGATTTCATTACAGAACTTCCACAGGACTGGAGAAACAGACTCATGAAGGGCACAAATCAAACTTTGTTCACACTGGGAGCCAGAAAATAAGAGAAATGTCCCCACAAGAGATTGAGCCACACATGTCCAGGAGTCTCCAGCAGTGTGGGTTGACAATGGCCTGTGGTGGGTCGGCGCACTGAATACAACAGCGCATACACTGGTTCTTTTGAAGGAGGTCACCATTACAGGCCAAAGCACAGGGAGGGAACAAGGCCCCACCCATCAACAGAAAGTCAGATTAAAGATTTACTAAGCCCATCAGAATAAGACCCAGTTTCCCCACAGTCAGTCTCTCCCACCAAGAAGCTTCCATAAGCTTCTTATCATTATCCATCAGAGGGCAGACAGAATGAAAGCCACAGTCACAGAAAACTAACCAAACTGATCACATGGATCACAGGCTAGTCTAACTCAATGAAACTATGAGCCTTGCCACAAAGGGCAAACCAAGACAGACGGGTCACGGTGGAGAGTTTGGACAAGATGTGATCCCCTGGAAAAGGAAATGGCAAACCACTTCAGTATTCTTGCCTTGAGAACCCCATGAATAGTATGAAGGCAAAAAGATATGACACCGAAAGATGAACTCCCCAGGTAGGTAGCTGCCCATATGCTAGTGGAGAAGAGTAGAGAAATAACTCTGGAAAGAATGAAGCGATGGAGCCAAAGTGAAAACAATGCTCAGCTGAAGATGTGATTGGTGATGGAAGTAAAATCTGATGCTGTAAAGAGTAATATTGCTCAGGAACCNGTGAACTCCGGGAGTTGGTGATAGACAGGGAGGCCTGGTGTGCTGCGATTCATGGGGTCACAAAGAGTCGAACAGGACTGAGCGACTGAACTAACCATATAGTGATCATTCTCAAATATCTATTTTTATGTCTGACTGCTCCCTATAACCCAATCAGTATATGTACCTGATGAACTGATATCATTGGCCAGATGTGTCTAATATCCTCTCAAAATTAATGTGATCTAAACACTAAGCCTTCTCAGTATCCAAACGTAGAAAAGGCGAGTCTTGCACTGTTCTTTTCCTCCTCTACCCTGCTAGTGACTTATTTTTACCAGACTGTCTAAACACATCCCTCCTTTTGCATTACTATCCATCCTGTCCTTCTTTACTGCTACCACTGCCTTCACCTAACTGACCTCCTTGGCTTTCATAGTCATCTTTTAAAATGTAAATCAGATGTTGTCACTTGCTTGTATAAAGCTTTTCAATGACTCTCCATTGCTCTTGGAATACAATTCTAAGTTCTTAATATGTTCAACAAAACCCTTATGTGACTTGACTCTTACCTAACTCTAACCTCATCCATTAACATTTCCCATTATCCTCATTATCATATCCTCATATTTTCATTATCATATCCTCATTATCATATCTCACTATCTTGTTATCATATCCTCATTATCATATTCCCATTATCCTCCACTCATACTGGATAATTTTTGTGTTGCTTGAACACACTGAAGTCCCAGAACTTGGGGCTTTGCATGCCCTGTTCCTTTGCATTGGAATGCTTTTCCATTTCCATCTTTACGTGAGCAGCTTTTTATAAGGGATACTTCTGCTTGAATGATTTCTACTCAGAATGAATTTCCCTGGCCACCCAATCTAAAAGAGCCATGTAATGTATTTCAAGAATATCACCTTAATGAAAATTTATAATTACCTGATCACTTTTATTTTTATGTATATACTTATTTTTTAGAATTTGTCTTGATCATTACTATTTCCTTGTTGCCTAGAATGGTACCTGGCCACAGTAGGCACTCCATAAATATCTCCTGAAGGAGTTAAACTTGACTGAATAAGCTAAAATGGATGAGGGAGCATGAACTGTTTTCCAAAGCAGGGAATAGAGAGGATGACAGTGCCATAACAAAGAAAAGGAAAATATGGGGAAAAAAATCAAGCTGTTTAGTCAATAAGTATAGTTAGGTTTCTCTGTTAACTTTGAGAAGAAAGAACTCTTACAATCTAAGTGACTAGACAACAGAAAGAAATGGATCCTTAGAGACTAGAACACAGGTAAAGTGAGCAATTTTAGTTGCTTCAGCCAATAACAATAATCAGAATTACAAGTGAGAGAAGAGTGGGACACTGAATTAATACATGTTAAAGTCACAGGGACAACTGTTACTGAAGACATCATACAAGTACCGGAATGAATGAAGCAGACTGCTGATGTAAGGCGATTGAGAGAGGTGAAAACCATGGCAAAGTAACAAAAGGTGTTGTCTGTGGGGCAACCACTACTCAGTCCTGGCTGATTACTGTCTTACAGAGAAGTCATGCTCTTAGGATGTAGGATGTGTTCAGAGAAATAGGAAAGCTAAATTTTTTATGGTGAAAATACTCAACTTCTTGTTGTAACAAGTTGTTTTAAATGTAAAAACTTTCAGTTTTTCAAACCAGACATGTCAGTAGTCCAAATCTGGCCTGTGGGCAACTAATTTGCTACGTTTAGTTAAAATGGGCTTGCCTTGTGGCTCAGAGAGTAAAGGATCTGCCTGCAATGCAGGAGACCTGAGTTCGATCCCTGGGCTGGGAAGATTCCCTGGAGAAGGGAATGGCTGCCCACTCCAGTATTCTTGTCTGGAGAATCCCATGGACAGAGGAGCCTGGTAGGCTCCATAGGTTGCAAAGAGTCAGGCACGATTGGGTGACTCACACTTCACGTTACTTACTTGGGTTAAAATAGACCATAAGCCTGTACATCTGCGGCCACTGAGGCTTCCCACCCTCCTCCTTCTGGGCATCTCCCCTGCATAGTAGCTGCTTCTTCCTCCTACAGCGAGCCAGGAATTGGAGCCTGCAAATGCCTCATCTGTTTGAACACTCTAGACAGGGTGGTGGTAGATGTTCGGTTAGCGCTACATGACTTACCTGATCAATTCAAACGCTGGTAAAGGGAACTAGGAAGTTGGATTTTTACAGAATCCCACATTCTTTTTAAGTTACATGCTTAAATTTTTTTAAATTTTTATAATTTTATTTATTTATGGCTGTGTTGGGTCTTCATTGCCGTGCGGGTTTTTTTCTCCAGTTGCAGCATGCAGGGCCTACTCTCTGGTTGTGGTGCGGCGGCTTCTCATTGCGGCGGCTTCTCTGTTGTGCAGCACGGGCTCTGGGGCATGCAGGCTTCGGTAGTTGTGGCTCATGGGCTCAGTAGTTGCGGCTCATGGGCACTAGAGCCCATTCAGTAGTTGTGGCGAATGGGCTGGGTTGCTCTGTGGGATTTTCCTGGATCAGGGATCGAACCTGTGTCTCCTGCCTTGACAGATGAGAATCCCACATTCTTAATCCTGAAAATTTGGGAGTCTTTCCACTTGGGTGTCATTGCTTCTGCCAGAGTCCCTTCTCTCCCTCTCCACCCTTAAGGTCTATGACCCACTCACTAGAATTTGGTCATTTTCAGCTGTCTCCTGTGCTACTTTGCTCATTCTGGTCCAAAGAATGGTGGTAGACTACTTCAAATATTTCACGATGAGTGTGAGCTTTTTTTTAAAAAAAAAAAAAAGCATTATTTTTTTCATTTTATTAGGAGGTATTCCTTTGCCTTTGGTGATTGGTGATTAGTGTGTTGGTTCTTGATGCAGTGGAGAGGATAATCTTGGCTTTTTTCACTCCAACTCCCAGATCTTTGCTTGATGACTAATCCAAAGAGTACCTTTGTGTGAATTTTATCTGACACTTTTCCTCTCTCTTAGTCTAGTATCTCATTGCCACAGTTTAAATTGTCCATCAGAGAATAACTGGCTGTGAAAAATATTAATAGTTAAGTAGACTTTCTATACTACTTTTATCCCCTTTTCTTTTTCTTTATCCTTAAGAACTCATTTTTTATTCAGTTTACCAATAAAATAGAAAAGAGAATACAGTTGCATTTCTACCACTGTGATTAAGAGAGAAAAGTGAAAATATTAGTATACTTCAGAATTTGTGACAACAGACATATTATTTCTCCTGGCATTCTCAAACTTACTAGCTTTTCAGCTGAGTATTCATATGGGAGTAGGAATAATAAATTAATTTTGAAAGTTATAAGAATGAGTTGGTCACTTTTCATTTAGTTTCATAAATGAAGTCGACATTTTTCTAATGATAAATGAATTTTATAAGTGTAAGTAAAAAACGTGTTATTATAGTAAGCCAGGGAGAGATACTCTGAGGTGGCATTTGATAAGAAAGATGAAAACACACTATATATATTGTTACAAGACAGTATATATAGTGAGCTAACATATTGTATAAGAATAAGAGAAATTAGAATAGTCAAGCAACAAAAATCTTGAAGAGCAGTGATATTTCTAAGATTAAATAAAGTAAATAAGGACTAGATGTTGATTCTGCATACTAAAGTTGAAAAGCGTTACAGATATTTTGCAAACAAAAAGTAATCTGGTATTAAGTATCTTTATCTGTTATTGATTCAAAAAATATTATGTCATTTTATAATATAAGAAAATAAAATGATGAAAATGAGTCATTTCTGTGAATTAAAGAAAACACTAAATAATACAAAATCAGTATTTAAAATTCATGCAGTTTATTCTAATAGCATCAAGTTGTGCCTAAGCACTTACTACCAGAACCTCTTAATCAAAACCTGGAGCTTCTTTGATAAGGAGCTAGTAATTGATGCCTAGTTTCAGGTCAAATAAAAAGACCACCCACTTGGAATAATATTATAAAATGTTCTAAAATGGCTTATAGAATAAGAATATATATTGTATTAACTTTCTGAGCTCATAAAGAAGATCACTCAAATTGAAGATGCAGGGAGCAGTGTTAGAATGCAAGCTGAGAATTAAATTGGGTTATTTTCTGAATCTAGATCTACTTCTGTACACTGAAGTGAATAAAAGTAACAATATTCAGCCAACCCAAGCAAACATTTCTTTCTCCCACCTACTCTGATCTAGATAATTGAAGCCAAATTGCTTTTCTCCTTAAATCATCTGTATAATAGCTATTGCTCTCTTCTTCACACTGAGTATGCATAGCTACAAACATAAGCACAGAAATTACAAATGGCAGAATTATTTAACTTGAAACATGAAAGTCTTCCAGATTATTTTACTCATCTCTTACTTCTCTTGATTATCCTTAGACTCAAAAGGGATATGAGTTGTGTGGGGGGGAGGAATAGAGAATGGAAAGTTGTTAAATTTCTCTGCGGTCCACAATAGGTACTTATAATGCTGAGGAAACGTACAATTTTAAAAGAGTGTGGGTGTGAAATTAGTATGGAATGAAACGGGACTCTCATAATGTGCATCTCCTATAGACCACCAGGACTGGAAACCAGCAAGAAAGGAAAATTCCTGGGGTAGCACTTAGGTTGTGAAAACCACGGGATACCATACTCATGAGGAATTTTAACTACCCAAACATCTGTTAGGTTAAAAAAAAATTTCAGGAAAACATGCCTCATCAAAGAAGCTTCCAAGGAATGCAACTTTATGATTTAGAAAGAAGAAAGCCAAATAGAGGGCAAAGAACTCTTTAACATCTTAAAAAATGAGACATTGTTGATGCATTATTATATATTGTCGTTTTTCTCAATATCTTCTAAACGGTGTGATGAACTTACAATGTGAAGGCTATCATAATAGAGGGAGATATTCTACTTTCTATAAAGAAGCAAGTATGGGTGATAAGAGATGTCAGCCATAAATAGGAAAATATAATTCATAACATGAAGAAGCCCAATTGGTGGCAGTGGGTTTTTATAATAGGCTCTATCCTGTTGCCAGTAGAGGAAGCGAATATAATTTATTCTAGACATGATGGTTGTACTTCTGCAAAATTAATTAGTTACTGTCGAAAGTCTTCTAAGTTAGTAAGCCAAGCCTCCTGAATGTGTAATTCAAGATGACACTCTCTCCCCTAGACTATAGATTGGAGTTACTAGTATGACCAGTCAGGTTTCCATGGGCATCTTGAACCTCATATTACTACTCTTCCTGCCCCACTGCATGCCTTCTCCTATATAGATGGTCCCTGTTTCAGCGTATTATACATTGTTCATCTAAGTGTTCCAGTGAGGGATCTAGGAATCATTCTTAATTCTTTTTAGCCATCCCCACTCCTCAGCCCGTACCTGAACCAAATTTCCCTTCTAAATATTTCTTGCATTTTTTTAGGTTTCTGTTAAAGGTCTCTAAATTCATACTGTTACAATACATCTCACAGATTATTACAAAAAAATATCTAAATGGTCTTTCTGTTCTCATTTTTGCTGCCCTCCACCTAAACCTAGATTTTGAATACACCTATTTGTTATTTCTCTGTCTAAAATCTTTGGTGGTTTCCTGCTTCATTTTGATATGCTCTACAAGATTACCAAAATCACTGCAGATGGTGACTGCAGCCATGAAATCAAAAGACGCTTACTCCTTGGAAGGAAAGTTATGACCAACCTAGATAGCATATTCAAAAGCAGAGACATTACTTTGCCGACTAAGGTCCGTCTAGTCAAGGCTATGGTTTTTCCTTCGGTCATGTAATGGATGTGAGAGTTGGACTGTGAAGAAGGCTGAGCACCGAAGAATTGATGCTTTTGAACTGTGGTGTTGGAGAAGACTCTTGAGAGTCCCTTGGACTGCAAGGAGATCCAACCAGTCCATTCTGAAGGAGATCAGCCCTGGGATTTCTTTGGAGGGAATGATGTTGAAGCTGAAACTCCAGTACTTTGGCCACCTCATGCGAAGACTTAACTCATTGGAAAAGACCCTGATGCTGGGAAAGATTGAGGGCAGGAGAAGGGGACGACAGAGGATGAGATGGTTGGATGGCATCATGGACTCAATGGGTGTGAGTCTGAGTGAACTCCGGGAGTTGGTGATGGACAGGGAGGCCTGGCGTGCTGTGATCCATGAGGTCGCAAAGATTTGGACACACCTGAGCAACTGAACTGATGATTACCTATGATTTTTGCTTATATTCCTTACACACCCTTCGCTGTTTCCCCTTGTGCTCCAGGATCTTTGCTGCCCTTTCTTACTGTCCTTCCTGTCTTCTTTTGGAGACCAAAAGGCCTTTTCTTTATGTTTCACACCAAATATCTCCTCTGCAAAGCCTTCTGTCAATTCCTCTTTCTACTCCCACCTTCCAAAAGTTGTTTCTAAACACTGATACAGCATTGTATAGGATGTTCTCCTATTACAACATAATTATTTACCTCTTCTGTGGCACTCTGAGCTCCTTAAAGACAGTGTTGACCAGTGATGATGTCTTATGTATGTTCCTACTCTTTATGCCTACTCAGTATTTAAGACTGAATGAATGTGGCATTTGGACTCAAGGAAGGCATTGACTTTAATGTGAAAGTATTTCAGTGTCAAAAGTCTCCATTGCAAAATCATTCATACTCATGTTCTTCAAATTTTCTTTTTGTCAAATTGTCTTTCAAATATTTGCATGGTGCCTGTCAAAATTAAAATTCTCCCAGTCAGTTTCTATTCATGTGTGACATGTTCAACTTCTTTTTCACAAAACCAGTATATTTTATATTGTTGATATGTGTTTTCCATTAACATAAGTATGAATTACTGCTTACAGGGAAGAAGTATGGACATAAATTGAGGATTTCAAACTGTGAAAGAAAATAACTTCTTCATAAATTTCAGAGTGAATTGNGAACTCTGGGAGTTGGTGATGGACAGGGAGACCTGGCATGCTGCGATTCATGGGGTCGCAAAGAGTTGGGCACGACTGAGCAACTGAATTGAACTGAACTGAACTGAACTGAACTGAGGAACCTGGTATGTTAGGTCCATGAATCAAGGTAAATTGGAAGTGGTCAAACAGGATATGCCAAGAGTGAACATTGATATTTTAGAAATCAGTGAACTAAAATAGACTGGAATGGGTGAATTTAACTTAGATAACCATTATATTTACTACTGTGGGCAAGAACCCCTTAAAAGTAATGGAGGAACCATCATAGTCAATAAGAGTCTGAGATGCAGTTCTTGAGTGCAATCTCAAAAACAACAGAATGATCTCTGTTCATTTCCAAGGCAAACCATTCAATATCACAGTAATCCAAGTCTATGCCACAACCAGTAATGCTGAAGAAGCTGAAGTTTAATGGTTCTGTGAAGACCTACAAGACCTTCTGGAACTAACACCCAAAAAATATGTCCTTTTCATTATAGGGGACTGGAATGCAAAAGTAGGAAGTCAAGAGCCACCTGGCGTAACAGGCAAATTTGGCCTTGGAGTACAAAATGAATCAGGTCAAAGGCTAATAGAGTTTTGCCAAGAGAATGCACTGGTCATAGCATAACACCCCCTTCCAACAACACAAAAGAAGACTCTACACTTGGACATCACCTGATGGTCAGTACCAAAATCAGATTGATTATATTCTTTGCAGCCAAAGATGGAGAAACTCTATACAGCCAAGAAAAACAAGACTGGGAGCTGACTGTGGCTCAGATCATGAACTCCTTATTGCAAAATTCAGACTTAAATTGAAGAAAGCAGGGGGAATCACTAGGCCATTCAGGTATGACCTAAATCAGATCCCTTATGATTATACAGTGGAAGTGACAAATAGAATCAAGGACCTGATAGAGTGCCTGAAGAACTATGGACAGAGGTTTATGACATTGTACAGCAGGAAGTGATCAAGACCATCTCCAAGAAAAAGAAATGCAAAAGGCAAGCAAAATTGTTGTCCAAGGAGGCCTTACAAATAGCTGAGAAAAGAAAAGAAGCAAAAGGCAAAGGAGAAAAGAAATGATATAACCATTTCAATGCAGAGTTCCAGAGAATAGCACAGAGAGATAAGGAAGCCTTCCTCAGTGATCAGTGCAAAGAAATAGAGGAAAGCGATAGAATGGGAAAGACTAGAGATCTCTTCAAGAAAATTAGAAATACCAAGGGAACATTTCATGCAAAGATGGGCACAAGAAAAGACTGAAATGGTATGGACCTAAGAGAAGAAGAAGATATAAGAAGAGGTGGCAAGAATACACAGAAGAACCATACAAAAAATATCTTCATGATCCAGATCTCCACGATGGTGTGATCACCCACCTAGAACCAGACATCCTGGAATGTGAAGTCAAGTGGGCTTTAGGAAGCATCACTGCGAACTAAGTGAGTGGAGGTGATCAAATTCCAGTTGAGCTATTTAAAATTCTAAAAAATGATTCTGTGAAAGTGCTGCACTAGTATACCAGCAAATTTGGAAAAGTCAACAGTGGCCACAGGACTGGAAAAGACCAGTTTTCATTCCAATCCCAAAGGAAAGTAATACCAGAGAATGTTCAAACTACTTCATGATTGCGCTTATCTCACATGATAGCAAAGGAAGGCTCGAAATTCTTCAAGCCAGGTTATAACAGTAGGTGAACTGTGAACTTCCAGATGTTCAAGCTGGATTTAGAAAAGGCAGATGAACCAGAGACCAAATTTCCAACATTTCCTGGATCATCAAAAAAGCAGGAGAGATCCAGAAAAACATCTGCTTCTGCTTTATTGACTACAACAAAGACTTTGACTGTGTGGATCACAAAGAATTGTGGAAAATTCTCCAAGAGATGGGAGTACCAGACCATCTTATCTGCCTCCTGAGAAATCTGTATGCAGGTCAAGAAGCAACAGTTAGAACTGAACATGGAACAACAGACGGGTTCCAAATCGGGAAAGGAGTACTTGAGGGCTGTAGACTGTCTCCCTGCTTATTTAACTTATAGGCAGAGTACATCATGTGAAATGCCAAGCTGGATGAAGCACAAGCTGGAATCAAGATTGTTGGGAGAAATATCAACAACCTCAGATACACAGATGACACCACCCTTATGGCAGAAAGTGAGGAAGAACTAAAGAGACTCTTGTGAAAGTGAAAGAGGAGAATAAAATGTTGGCTTAAAACTCAGCATTCATGAAACTAAGATCATGGCATCTGGTCCCATCATTTCATGGAAAATAGGCAGGGAAACAATGGAAACACTGACATTTCTTTTCTCCTTTGCCTTTTGCTTCTTTTCTTTTCTCAGCTATTTGTAAGGCCTCCTTGGACAACAATTTTGCTTGCCTTTTGCATTTCTTTTCTTGGAGATGGTCTTGATCACTTCCTGCTGTACAATGTCATAAACCTCTGTCCATAGTTATTCAGGCACTCTATCAGTGTTTATTTTCTTGGGCTCCAAAATCATTACAGATGGTGACTGCAGCCATGAAATTAAAAGACGCTTACTCCTTGGAAGAAAAGCTATGATGAAACTAGACAGCATATCAAAAATCAGAGACATTATTTTGCCAACAATTATCCATCTAGTCAGAGCTATGGTTTTTCCAGTAGTCATGTAAGGATGTGAGAGTTGGACCATAAAGAAAGCTAAGTGCTGAAGAATTGATGCTTTTGAACTGCGGTGTTGGAGAAGACTCCTGAGAGCTCCTTGGACTCCAAGGAGATCAAACCAGTCAATCCTAAAGGAAATAAGTCCTGAATATTCATTGGAAGGACTGATGCTGAAGCTGAAACTCCAATACTTTGGCCACTTGATATGAAGAACTAACTTCTTGGAAAAGACCCTGGTGCTTGGAAAGATTGAAGGTGAGAGAAGGGGACGATAGAGGATGAGATGATTGCATGGAATCACTAACTCTATGGAACTGAGTCTGAGTAAGCTCTGGGATTTGGAGCTGTACAGGGAAGCCTGATGTGTTGCAGTCCACGGTGTTGCAAAGCGTTCGACACAACTGAACGACTGAACTGACGGTGAACCGATAGAGTGAAATATCATGTCTATCAAATTGGTGCTATTCAAGAATTTGACAGCAGTTGACACTGTTTGATCACATCTCTTGTCTGGGAAATCTCATGCTCAGAGGAGCCTGGCGGGCTACTCTCCATGGGTTCACAAAAGAATTGGACACAACTTAGTGACTAGACAACAGCAACAATGCTGAATTAAAAAGCAGTCTCCAAAGAGCACTTCTAGTGTGATTTCATCTGTACAGATTTCAAGAACATGCAAAACTAAACCAGTGTTTAGAGGTACAAACACATAGTCAAACAATACTACAGACAAGAAAGGGAATAATTAACACAATTTTAAGTCACTTTATTTCAGAATTTATTTCATTGAAGCATAGTCCATTTATGACATTTTGTTAATTTCTGCTGTATAGAAAAGTGATTCAGTTATATACATACATACCTTCTTTTTCATATTCATTTTCATCATGATTGATCCAGGAGATTGAATAGAGTTTCCTATGCTCTGCAGTAGGACTTTATTGTTTATCAGTTCTCTATATAATAGCTTGTACCTGTTAACTCCACACTCTCAATCTATTTCTCTGTTTCTCCTCCACTCATCCCCCTCTTGGCAACTACATGTCTGATCTCTATGTATGTGAGTCTGTTTATGTTTCATAGATAAGTTCATCTGTGTCATACTTTATATTCCACATATAAGTGATATCATATGGTATTTATCTTGCCTTTTCTGACTTACTTCACTTAGTATGATAATCTCTAGGTCCATCCATGTTGCTCAAAGTGACTCTATTTCATTCTTGTGGCTGAGTAGTATTCCATTATATAGATGTACCCCCATTTACTTTATATGCTATCTGTAGATGGACATTTAGGTTGTTTCCATGTCTTGGCTTCCCAGGTGGTGCAGTGCTAAAGAATCTGCCTGCCAATGCAGGAGGCACAGGGGACCTAAGTTTNACCAGTCAATCCTAAAGGAAATAAGTCCTGAATATTCATTGGAAGGACTGATGCTGAAGCTGAAACTCCAATACTTTGGCCACTTGATATGAAGAACTAACTTCTTGGAAAAGACCCTGGTGCTTGGAAAGATTGAAGGTGAGAGAAGGGGACGATAGAGGATGAGATGATTGCATGAAATCACTAACTCTATGGAACTGAGTCTGAGTAAGCTCTGGGATTTGGAGCTGTACAGGGAAGCCTGATGTGTTGCAGTCCACGGTGTTGCAAAGCGTTCGACACAACTGAACAACTGAACTGACGGTGAACCGATAGAGTGAAATATCATGTCTATCAAATTGGTGCTATTCAAGAATTTGACAGCAGTTGACACTGTTTGATCACATCTCTTGTCTGGGAAATCTCATGCTCAGAGGAGCCTGGCGGGCTACTCTCCATGGGTTCACAAAAGAATTGGACACAACTTAGTGACTAGACAACAGCAACAATGCTGAATTAAAAAGCAGTCTCCAAAGAGCACTTCTAGTGTGATTTCATCTGTACAGATTTCAAGAACATGCAAAACTAAACCAGTGTTTAGAGGTACAAACACATAGTCAAACAATACTACAGACAAGAAAGGGAATAATTAACACAATTTTAAGTCACTTTATTTCAGAATTTATTTCATTGAAGCATAGTCCATTTATGACATTTTGTTAATTTCTGCTGTATAGAAAAGTGATTCAGTTATATACATACATACCTTCTTTTTCATATTCATTTTCATCATGATTGATCCAGGAGATTGAATAGAGTTTCCTATGCTCTGCAGTAGGACTTTATTGTTTATCAGTTCTCTATATAATAGCTTGTACCTGTTAACTCCACACTCTCAATCTATTTCTCTGTTTCTCCTCCACTCATCCCCCTCTTGGCAACTACATGTCTGATCTCTATGTATGTGAGTCTGTTTATGTTTCATAGATAAGTTCATCTGTGTCATACTTTATATTCCACATATAAGTGATATCATATGGTATTTATCTTGCCTTTTCTGACTTACTTCACTTAGTATGATAATCTCTAGGTCCATCCATGTTGCTCAAAGTGACTCTATTTCATTCTTGTGGCTGAGTAGTATTCCATTATATAGATGTACCCCCATTTACTTTATATGCTATCTGTAGATGGACATTTAGGTTGTTTCCATGTCTTGGCTTCCCAAGTGGTGCAGTGCTAAAGAATCTGCCTGCCAATGCAGGAGGCACAGGGGACCTAAGTTTCATTCCTGGGTCAGAAAGATACCCTGGAGGAAGACAGGGCAACCCACTCCAGTATTCTTGCCATGGAAAATCCCATGGACAAGGGAGCCTGGTAGGCTGCAGTCCATGGGGTCGCAAAAAGTCAGACACAACTTAGCAACTGAGAATGCATGTACAACGTCTTGGATATTGCGAATAGTACTGCTGTGAACATAGGGGGCTCTATGGTTTTGAATTATAGTTTTGTCTGGATATGCATAGGAGTGGAACTGTAGGATCATATAGTAATTCTATTTTTAATTTTTTGAGGAACTTTCATACTGTTTTCCAGTGATTGATCCAACTTACATTCCCACCAACAGTAGAGGAGATTCCCTTTCCTCCACATCCTCTCCAGTATTTGTTATTTGCACACATTTTAATGATAGCCTTGCTGACCAGTGACAGGTGATACCTCATTGGAGTTTATATATGTCTTTCTTTAATAATTAGCGATTTTGAGCATCTTTTCATATGCCTGTTGACTGTATTATTACAAATGTCATCTGTATTCTACTAAAGTTCTTTCTTGTCCACTTAATAACTAGCACAAAATATAGTAAACAATTGAACAAAGAGAATTTAGAATGATAAACCAAAGAATGTATGATAAAATTTAAAATATAATTTTTTATTATGAAACAACACCCTGAAGTCTTTAAGAAAACTCATTTGTAAATCTGCTAAGTTCTTAAGGTGGAAATTTCTCATTTAAAATTATAAGACCACCATGTGATAAAGGTATTGCTGAAATAATGTGGGTGAATTATGTTATGTATAAAAAAATGAACTCAGATAAATGCCTCGGTACTGTAAAAAACATTCTTTATTCCCAGCTCATAATTGATTGAATGCCTTATGGAGGCAAGTTTTACTAGCAGAAAGGTTTTGTTGTTCCTATAAAGATGTTCATTTGATCTATTACACAACTGTTGATTATGTCTGTGAAGAATTTATCTTCTTTACATAGCATTTCAAAGTCATCAGAAGTACACAGGAAGTGACTTCCAGAATCATTGGTTGTGGTAGAAACAACATATAAGGTCTCATTCACTTCTAAAGAGCAGTTTTAAGTCTACAGCAAAATTGAGTAGAAGGTACAGAGATATTCCATACAGTCCCTGCTTCAATATGTGCATGGTCTGCCCCACTAGCAATATCCTCCACCAGAGTGTCACATTTGTTACAGTTGATGAACATACATGGACACATCATTACAACTCAGAGCCCTATTTAAAAAAACAACATCCAAACTCACACTGTTATTCTTTCCCTCTGAATACTAACGTATCCTCAGTGCATCAGTTCAGTTCAGTTCAGTTGCTCAGTCGTGTCCAACTCTTTGTGACCCCATGAATCTCAGCACGCCAGGCCTCCCTCTCCATCACCAACTCCCGGAGTTCACTCAGACTCACATCCATCGAGTCAGTGATGCCATCCAGCCATCTCATCCTCTGTCGTCCCCTTCTCCTCCTGCCCCCAATCCCCTCCAGCATCAGAGTCTTTTCCAGTGAGTCAACTCTTCGCATGAGGTGGCCAAAGGACTGGAGTTTCAGCTTCAGCATCATTCCTTCCAAAGAACACCCAGGGCTGATCTCCTTCAGAATGGACTGGTTGGATCTCCTTACAGTGAAAGGGATTCTCAAGAGTCTTCTCCAACACCACAGTTCAAAAGCATCAATTCTTCAGCGCTCAGCTTTCTTCACAGTCCAACTCCCACATCCATACATGGAAAAACCATAGCCCTGACTAGACAGACCTTTGTTGGCAAAGTAATGTCTCTGCTTTTCAACATGCTATCTAGGTTAGTCATAACTTTCCTTCCAAGGAGTAAGCATCTTTTAATTTAATGGCTGCAGTCACCATCTGCTGTGATTTTGGAGCCCCCTCAAATAAAGTCTGACACTGTTTCCACTGTTTCCCCATCTATTTGCCATGAAGTGATGGGACCAGATGCCATGGTCTTCGTGCATACCTCTGTATGAGCATGCCACTGATACCCGGAGGAAGAACATGTGAATCAGAGTATAGTTTGCCCAGGGAGAGACAATTTCATTCTGACATCTCAACTTCTAATAAGTCTCAGGAAGCCTTCACAAGCAAATGTACCTAGCCAAAGTGTACCACAGCTTGACGAGTTACCACATGACTAAGTCTACCAAAAGGAAAAGAAAAGCCATAGACAGTGTTTTGTTCATCTAACCCGGGCTTAAAAAAAGAGTGCAGTCTCAGGGGACACCAACCAATGCCACAAGGCTGGAAGAGCTGCCAGTACTTCAGGGCGACTAGGTTAGGAGTGAGTAGAGTATAGGAGGTAGTTCTGGAAGGAAGAAGGAATCTGTCTCATAAAAGCACCCAGATTTCTGGCATAAATGGTTCACGGGCCTATTGTAAGTGAATCCATAACTGCTTTTTAAGAATCAGCAAGTTCTCTCTTTGTCAGTGCTCAGCGTTTGTTATTATATCTATAGCAGTTGAAGGCAAATTATGCAGAGTGCAGAATTTAATCAATTTTTGCCTTTATTTCAGTTAATACATTTATCTTGTTTCAAAGACATACAGATGGAAACAGTTATTCAGATTATAGTGAAAGAAAAGAACAAAAGCTCATTTGCAAGCTTCTTTCCACAGTTTTCTTAACCACCATGAGAATCTCTTTCATTATGGTGTCTAATTTAGTTGAATTGAATATCAGCATCAAACCGTTACTTTCTTTCTTTAACCCAAGAGCTCAAGTAATGTGTCTGCTCAGAGAAAGGAGACCTTCTCAATGTCCAGCTGTGCATACAACCTCCAATTATGCACATGCCATTGAAACACAAATGTGTAAAAAAGGAGAAAATGGCAGTTCAGCTCTGCAGAATTTGGTGGATACAATAGACTGGGAAAAGTATTGAAAAATCTTGATCCACCTACCAGTTGAGAAAAACAGAGATCAAGAAGTTTTAATAACTGGTCCAAAGTCACACAGGAAACCAGGATCATATTGCATCTGTGTTGAACCCTGGTTTTCTGATCATAAATCCATGGTTTTGCCCTTCCCTCTGTATTGTCTTTTTCTTTGCCTCTTGTATTACTTGGAAACATCTATTCTCCATCTCACTAGCCTTCAAAAGAACAAAACAAATCAGTGGTTTGACAACATAAAGATTTATCAGAATAGAAATGAGATATATTGGCACGTGCTTTAATTGTAATACATTGTATTCTCTTAGTTGCTAACTATGCTCACACTTGCATTTTTCTTTTGAAATAAGGGCTCTGCTCTTTGACGTGTTTGCCTGTCTTCTAGAGCAGGGTATTCCCAACCTCTTGGATCTTATGCCTGATGATCTGAGATGGAGCTGATGTAAAAACAACAGAAATAAAATGCACAATAAATGTAATGCACTTGAATCATTGGTAAACCATTCCCCACTCCCTGGTCTGTAGAATAGTTATTTCGATGAAAATTGTCCCTGGTGACAAAAAAATTGCGGAATGTTGTTCTAGAGCTATAAATGATGTGTTTTGATGAAGTATAATTGGGTATAAAAATCTTCATTAGGGAAAAATATGCAGTATTTCATTGACTTTACTGAAAACCAAAATTACGGCTTATTAAGCCAGGTCAAGAAGCAAGAGTTAAAACCAGACAACGGACTGGTTCCAGTTGGGAAAGGAGTATGTCAAAGCTATGTATTGTCACCCTGCTTATTTAACTTATATGCAGAATACATCATGGGAAATGCTGGTCTAGATGAAGCACAAGCTGGAATCAAGATTGCTGGATGAAATATCAATAACCTCAGATATGCAGATGATACGACCCTTATGGCAGAAAGTGAAGAGGAACTAAAGAGCCTCTTGATGAAAGTGAAAGAGGAGAGTGAAAAAGCTGGCTTAACACTCAACATTCAAAAACAAAGATCATGGCATCTGGTCCCATCACTTCATGGCAAATAGATGAGGAAACAATGGAAACAGTAACAGACTTCATTTTCTGTGGATCCAAAATCACTTCAGATGGTGACTGCAGTCGTGAAATTAAAGAGGCTTGCTCCTTGGAAGAAAAGATATGACCAACCTAGACAGCATATTGAAAACCAGAAACATTACTTTGCCAACAAAGGTCCATCTAGTCAAAGCTATGATTTTTCTAATAATTATGTATGGATGTGAGAGTTGGATCATAAAGAAAGCTGAGCCCTGAAGAAATGAAGCCTTGAATTGCAGTGTGGAATGCTCTTGAGAGTCCCTTGCACTGCAAGGAGATCAAATCAGTCAAACTTAAAGGAAATTAAAGAGTCAGACATGACTGGGCAACTGAACACCAACAACCAAGTCAAAAACCTTTTTTCAATCAAACATATTTATCCATCATAATTTTAATTTAGTTTATAATTTCCTTAACAGACATAATGAAAAATTATCAAAGAAAGTAAAATGCAAAGTTCCAAAAAATAAAAACCTATGATACAGACATAACTCTTAACTATTTGATACTCTACTGATCAATAACTTGAAGATATTTGCAATTCACTCAGTACGAATTATGTGTGCAGCCTTTAAGTTCAGTTCAGTCACTCAGTCATGTCTGTCTCTTTGCAATCCAATGGACTGCTGCATGCCAGGCTTTCCTGTCCTTCACCAACTCCCAGAACTTTCTCAAACTCACATCCACTGAGTCGGTGATGCCATCCAACCATCTCATCCTCTGCCATCCCCTTCTCTTCCTATGTTCAATCTTTTCCAGCCTCAGGGTCTTTTCCAGTGAGTCAGTTCTTCGCATCAGGTGGCCAAAATATTGGAGCTTCAACTTCAGCATCAGTCTTCCAATGAATATTCAAGATTAATTTCCTTTAGGATTGACTGGTTGGATCTCCTTGCAGTCCAAGGGACTCTCAAGAGTCTTCTCCAACACCACAGTTCAAAAGCATCAATTCTTCTGTGCTCAGCTTTCTTTACAGTCCAACTCTCACATCCATATGTGAACACTGGAAAAACCATAGTGTTGACTAGATGGACTTTTGTTGGCAAAGTAATGTCTATGCATTTTAATTTTGCATGATGTACACTGCATATAACTTAAATAAGCAGGGTGACAATATACAGCCTTGACGAACTCCTTTCCCAATTTGGAATCAGTCCGTTGTTCCATGTCCAGTCTAACTGTTGCTTCNTGTGAACACTGGAAAAACCATAGTGTTGACTAGATGGACTTTTGTTGGCAAAGTAATGTCTATGCATTTTAATTTTGCATGATGTACACTGCATATAACTTAAATAAGCAGGGTGACAATATACAGCCTTGACGAACTCCTTTCCCAATTTGGAATCAGTCCGTTGTTCCATGTCCAGTCTAACTGTTGCTTCTTGATCTGCATACAGATTTCTCAGGAGGCAGGTAAGGTGGTCTGGTATTCTTATCACTCTAAGAATTTTCCACAGTTTGCTATGATCCACACAACAAAGCCTTTGGCATAGCCAATAAAGCAAAAATAGATGTTCTAGAACTCTCTTGCTTTTTCTATAATCCAGTGGATGTTGGCCTTTTGATCTCTGGTTTCTCCACCTTTTCTAAACTCAGCTTGAGCATCGGGAAGCTCATTGTTCACGTACTGTTGAAGCCCAGCTTGGAGAATTTTGAGCATTCCTTTGCTAGCGTGTGAGATGAGTGCAATCATGTGGTAGTTTGACCATTCTGTGGAATTGTTTTCCTTTGGGATTGTGATGAAAACTGACCTTTTCCAGTCCTGTGACCATTGCCGAATTTTCCAAATTTGCTGGCATATTGAGTGCAACACTTTAAGAGCATATTCTTTAAGGATTTGAATTCAACTGGAGTTAGATTTGTGACATTGTACGGGAGACAGGGATCAGGACCATCCTCACGGAAAAGAAATGCAAAAAAGCAAAATGGTTGTCTGAGGAGGCCTTACAAATAGCTGTGAAAAGAAGAGAAGTGAAAAGCAAAGGAGCAAAGGAAAGATATAAGCATCTGAATGCAGAGTTCCAAAGAATAGCAAGAAGAGATAAGAAAGCCTTCCTCTGCAATCAATGCAAAGAAATAGAGGAAAACAACAGAATGGGGAAGACTAGAGATNAAAAAAGCAAAAAGGGTGTCTGGGGAGGCCTTAGAAATAGCTGTGAAAAGAAGAGAAGTGAAAAGCAAAGGAGCAAAGGAAAGATATAAGCATCTGAATGCAGAGTTCCAAAGAATAGCAAGGAGAGATAAGAAAGCCTTCCTCAGCAATCAATGCAAAGAAATAGAGGAAAACAACAGAATGGGAAAGACTAGAGATCTCTTTAAGAAAATGAGAGACACGAAGGGAACATTTCATGAAATGATGGGTTCGATAAAGGACAGAAAGGGTATGGACCTAACAGAGGCAGAAGATATTGACAGAGGTAGCAAGAATACACAGAAGAACTCTACAAAAAAAGAGCTTCACGACCAAGATAATCATGATGGTGTGATCCCTCACCTCAAGCCAGACATTCTGGAATGTGAAGTCAAGTGGGTCTTAGAAAGCATCACTATGAACAAAGCTAGTGGAG
>SJYA01000890.1:0-35421 GCA_006410615.1 Neotragus moschatus
CGTGAGTCTGAGTGGACTCTGGGAGTTGGTGATGGACAGGGAGGCCTGGCGTGCTGCGATTCATGGGGTAGAAAAGAGTCAGACACGACTGAGCCACTGAACTGATACTTACTCATTTCTTGGGTTAGTGCAGCAGCTCACCAATCTCACCTCATTAAATGTGATCTGTTCCTGTAAAGTGCCCCTCTCCTTTTTCCGAACCTTACCTTCTCTAACTCCCTTATCCTACACATCGTTTGTTACCTGAAACAGCCACACCCAGACAGCTATGACATTGTGCCGTGGTGCCACTGGAAAAATGGAAGAATGAAATCAACATTTAGCCTATGTGTTTTTAAGACTGTGTTTTGCAGACAAAGTAAACAAACATGGTTACCAAAAGGGAAAAGAGGTGGAAAGGATGGATAAATTGGGAGTTTGGGATTAACAGACACTACTATACATAAAATAAACAACAGGGACCTACTGTATACCCCAGGAAACTATATTCAGTATCTTGTAATAACCTATAATGGGGAAGATTCTGAAAAAGAATATATATTCTTATATATATTTCAGTTTATCTGAATCAGTTTGCTATACACCTGAAACTAACACATTATAAATCAAGTAAATTTCAAGTAAAACAAAAGATTGTGTTTTGTTTCATTAAGCAAAAGGTTAATGAAAGACAATCCAAAGAATTAACCTATGTATAATATGTATCAGGATACGATCACATTTTTAAGAACAGGTTTATGGTGGTATATTTGACATTCCATAAACTGCATATATTTAAAGTATACAATTTCGATGAAACCTGACATATTTGTACACCTGTGAAACCATTACTAGGATCAAGATTATGAACATATCCACCACCTTTAAAAGTTTCTTTGCACCTCTAATTCTGCCCACACAGCCTCATTTCCTAGGAAACAACTGATCTTATTTTCTGTCACTATAGATTTGTTTGCACTTTCCAGAATGTTAAAGAAATGGAGTCATACAGAATGTACAATTTTTGGTCTGGCTTATTTCACGCAGCACAATTATTTTGAGATTCATCCACACTGTTGCATGTATCAGTTGACTCTCTTGTATTGCTTAGTATGTTTATACAATGATTGGCTTATCCATTCACCTTTGGTGGACATGTGGGTTGTTTCCAGTTTGGGGCTAATATGAATAAAAACTGCTCTGAACAAAGAGTGCCAGAAAAACATGTACAGATCTATGAATATATGCTTCTACTTTTTGCATACATTCCTAGGTGTAGAATGGCTGCAGCCAATGTGGGTATGTAGCTTAACTTTTTAAGAAGTTGCCAAACTGTTTTCCAAAGTAGTTATATGATTGTACATTCCCATCAACAGTGTACGAGAGTTCTAGTTTCTCCACATACTCAACACAGTGTAGCACTCTTTTCAAATTTTAGATATTCTAATAGGTGGGTAATGGTATCTCATGAATAATCATGCTGAGAACCATTTGGGGAAATATAAGTTCAAGTCTTCTGCACATTTTAAAATTGGGTTTTTTAAATTATGAGTTTTGAATCTTCTTTATACATTATGGATCACTTCAGTTCAGTTGCTCAGTCCTGTCCGACTCTGCAACCTCATGGACTGCAGCACGCCAGGCTTCCCTGTCCAACAGCAACTCCCAGAGCTTGCTCAAACTTATGTCCATCAACTCGGTGATGCCATCCAACCATCTTATTCTCTGTCGTCCCCTTCTCCTCCTGCCTTCAATTTTTCCCAACATCAGGTCTTTTCCATTGAGTCAGTTCTTTGCAGCAAGTGGCCAAAATATTATAAACTAATAGTGTACTTACAGTATTGGAGTTATAAGATGGATCTGATCTACAAATACTTTTTCCCAGTCTATACTTTGACTTTTCTTAATAACCTTTTGAAAAGCAGAAGTTTTTAATTTTAATGAAGTCCCATTTCCATTTTTCTCTTTAATGGATCCTGTTTTGCTATTATATCTAAGAAATTCAATCCAAGGTCATAGATTTTCTCTTGTATTTTCTCCTAGAAGTTTTATAGATTTAGGATTTACAGTTAGGTCTATGATCCATTTTGAGCAAAACATTTTGTCTGGTGTGAGGTATGGGCCCAAGTTTTGTTCTGTTTGCATGCATGTGCTTAGTCACTCCAGTCCTGCCCAACTCTTTGCGACCCCATGGACTATAGCCCACCAGGCTCCTCTGTCCGTGAGATTTTCTAGGCAAGAATACCGGAGTGGGTTGCCATGCCCTCCTCCAGGGGATCTTCCCAACCCAGGGTTGAAACCAGAGTCTCTTGCACTGCAGGCAGATTCTTTACTACTGAGCCACCTGAGAAGCCTGTATGCATATGGCTATCCAATTGTTCTAGCACCGTTTGCTGAAAAGATAATGATTTCTCCACTGAATTGCCTTTGTACCTTTGTGGAGAATCTGCTGATTAACTGTCTATGTATGTGTCTTTCTGGACTCTATTATTTTCCATTGATATACTTTTATCTATTGTGATACCACACTATCTTGATTACTGTTGCCTTATAATAAAAACCAGGCAGTGTAGTCCTCTAGTTTTTTCTTTTTGCTATATTCACTATTTTGTTCTATTTTTTTAGATTACACATATAAGTGATATTATACAGTTCTTTCTTTATAAAGAATGTTTTGGTTATTCTAGATCTTTGANTGATACCACACTATCTTGATTACTGTTGCCTTATAATAAAAACCAGGCAGTGTAGTCCTCTAGTTTTTTCTTTTTGCTATATTCACTATTTTGTTCTATTTTTTTAGATTACACATATAAGTGATATTATACAGTTCTTTCTTTATAAAGAATG
This sequence comes from Neotragus moschatus, assembly GCA_006410615.1. Classification (NCBI taxonomy): domain Eukaryota; kingdom Metazoa; phylum Chordata; class Mammalia; order Artiodactyla; family Bovidae; genus Neotragus; species Neotragus moschatus. The sequence goes on from SJYA01000890.1 coordinate 2,830, forward strand.
TTTTGGTTATTCTAGATCTTTGAGTTTCTGTATGACTTAGAATCATCTCGTCAATTTCTACAATAAAGTCTATCACAATTTTGATTGTCATAATATTGAATCTGTAATCATTTTGACAATATTGTCTTCTAATCTATGAACACAATGTATCTCTCCACTTACTTAGGTCTTACTTATCTCAGCAATATTTTTGTAATTTTGGGGAAACATTTTATCAGATTTATCCCTAAGTATTTCATATTTTTTGGTATTATTGTGAATGGTATTTTTCTGATGATTTGTTGGTAATATATGGAATACAATTGATTGTCCTATATTGATCTTTTATCCTACAACTTTAACAAAGCATATTTCTCTCCATAATGTGAGTGGGCCTTATTCAATCAGTTGATGGCTTGAAAAGAAGAAGGAATTCTCAAGCAGATGGCCTTCAGATTTGAACTGGAGCGTTGGCTCTTCCTGCTCTCCAGTCTGATAGCCTTCAAATTTGAGCTGTGACATCTGTTCAAGAGTTTCCTCCTGAGAATTATACAGATTAATACACACAAAGCACTTAAAGCAGTGCACGGTACAGTCAGTAAATGTATGCTGCTGTTAAGTTCTAGCATCATCATTACCACTGTTATCAATGTAACTGCTGTCTTTAGTACCCACTCACCCTCCAAGACACCCCCCCTATTCCACAGAGACACTGGCACATTTAACCTTCCTCTTTAACACCTGTCAATGGGATCAACTAATAATTTGTAAACCTCAGTTCCAAGTAAAAATGCAGGCCCCTGTTAAATGAATAATTTCAAGATGGCAGTAGCAGAACAGTTAAGTCACTTATGGGGCCCTATTCAACTACTCGGGCCTCCCTAGTGGCTCAGTGGTAAAGAATCCACCTGCTAATGCTCATGGGTTCAATCCCTGGCTCAGGAAGATCTCCTAGAGAAGGAAATGGCAACCCACTCTAGTGTTCTTGCCTGGAAAATCTCGTGGATAGAGAAGCCTGGCCAGCTACAGTCCATGGGGTCATAAAAGAGTGGGGCACAACTTAGCAGCTAGACAACAATGAATTCAACCACACAGATCACACACCCATAAAGCTAGCCCTGCCTGCCAGCATCAGAGATGATCTCCTATCCAAGATGATAAATTCCTACCTCCTGAGCTTCCCATTAAAAACCTGCACTTCTACTTAATTTCCACAATATTCTCACCTAATTCAGGCATTTAAAAATATATTCAGGATGCGGAACTTCTTGGTGGTTTACAGATTAGTACTCGCATTCCCACTGCAGGGGGTATAGGGTCCATCCCCATGGGGGAGATAAGATCCCACATGCCATGGCAGCCAAAAAAAATACAAGAATACCTTAAGAGATGTTGCTTTAAACCTTCTCCAGAGCAGTTAGCAAACCCAGAGAGAAAAAGAGGATGGGCTGTTGCTACTTCAGTCACTCAACAGATAGTCACTGAATAGGGCCCATAACTCAGGTTCTGAGTGATATCTGCCAATAAGCAGAATATTCATGTAAGTTCTGAAGAGTTTAAAAATGTTCATAGTTTCACTTAAGCAATTCATAACACAAATCAATATTTCTGTATTTACTCATGAAAGCCCTTTTCAGAATGAAGAAGACAGAAACAGTAGAGCTTCCACCATTTCCCAGCTTGTATATTAATGAGTGACAACCTGCTGTAAACCACTGAGATTTTGGACTCACCTAGTACGACAGCATAACCTATGGAAAGCTAATACAGCAGCCATGTCTCCCATCATGCAAACTAGAGAAACAGCAAAGCCTATTTTCATGCAGAGTTAATGAAGTCCTTATACAAAAGCCAGTGATAACCTGAGAACTAATGAAACAAACACGAGGGGCAAAGTCATCAAGAAATGAAGGGTTAGCCCAGAAGGTTGAAAGTAGGAAGTCATACTTGAATGCCATCTACTCTCATAGACTTCGAACTTTTATATTTCTATACATTAAAAGTAAAGCAGAGAACAGCTAATGTAAAGTTTCAGATTTTACAAAACCCTTTTGCAATCACCGTCATTTCACATATTGAGGCCCAATATGGAGAAGGCAATGGCAACCCACTCCAGTATTCTTGCCTGGAGAATCCCAGGGACGGGGAAGCCTCGTGGGCTGCCGTTTATGGGGCCGCACAGAGTCAGACACGACTGAAGCGACTTAGCAGCAGCAGCATGGTACAGTGCCGAGTCCCAAGTTTTCTGACTGTAAAGTCTCTTCTTTCTCTTACATCACAGTAATTACTTGGTAATTAATGCAAAGCACTGTTTTTAATCATAATANGCCTGGTGGGCTGCCGTCTATGGAGTCGCACAGAGTTGGACACGACTGAAGCGACTTAGCAGCAGCAGCCAGCAGCAGAAATGTCAGCAAGGTGAAAAGTCTCTTACTTTGAAATTGTTATCTTTTCAAAAATATTGTCAAAGTCTATGAGAATATTTGACACCCTTTCTAAGTATTAAAACAGTGCCTATATTCCCTTCTTGTACCTTTATCTGTGAATTCGTGATGATTTATGGAGTGTAAAAAGTATATGTTTTTTCAAGTATAAAAATATCATTAATTTAAAGACTTCACAGAATGTCAGGCAATGCATTATACATAAAACTGAGCCTTGAAAGGAAGAAAACTAAAAAGCTGAAAGTCACTCGAGGTTTTTTTTTCTTTTTTTCACTTTCTTCAGTTTTTACTTCTTACTCTTAAGAAGGGATATATTTTTTTCTTTTACTTTACTGAACGCTAGCTTTTTACATTTTGTCTTCCTCCTGAAAACAGCATCTCTAAGAGAATATGAATTTAAAATGAAGGCCACGTACAATCAAAAATAACAGTCTCTAATCTTCAAACATGTCCAAAATTACAAACAAGTCCCCTCACAACTGTTATGACTGCAATTAGTCCATCGCAAAAACTCAAGGGAGGACTTCTCTGGTGGCACACTGGATTAAGAATCCACCTGCCAATGCAGGGGACATGGATTCAGTCCCTGGTCCAGGAAGATTCCACATGCCATGGAGGAACTAAGCCTGTGAGCCACGACTACCGAGGCCCCCGTCCCTAGAGCCCACGCTCCACAACTGCAGAAACCACTGCAATGAGAAGTCCAAGCACCCACAAGTANTTCTGGGGATCTGAAATGTACAGGATGGTGATTTTAGCTAATGATCCTGAAGGATGTACTTGAAAGTTGCTGAGAGAGCAGATTTGAAATGTTCTCACCACAAAAAAGAAATGGTAATTAGGTGCCCTGGTGGAAATGTTGGCTAAGGCTTTGATGGCAATCATTTTGTAGTATATGTGTGTCAGGTCAGCACTGTTGTACACATTAAACCTAAACAATGTTGCAGTGTATCAACTATATCTCAATAAAGCTGAACATAAAAAGGTTACATTGCAGAGGATTTCTGTGACAGGAGAATTAGATACTGAAGATAGGAATACAAATTATTTTTGTGGATATTTCAACTCTGTATGGGTTGGTGGGCCTTTCGGCTCTGCTAGAAAATTCCCATGATCTCATTTCAGGGAAAGTATAGGCTTGCCTAACTGGACTGGTAAGTTTTACTGATGACACATCAGTGTAAGAGTTAATTACAGTTGGTAAATAGGCACCAGGTGAAGATTGGGTAATCGTACATGTGGGAATAGATCTTCCTCCTCTCTTTGCTCCTGTTGTCAGCTCTAAATAAATTCTATAATCTGGTTAGAAATAATTGAATCCTGAGGGTTTTTAAGAGCAGATCATTTAAACTTCCATTTGGGTAATTTTGTCTTCCTGTCTTATCCTTAATCTTTCAGCTATTCTCTTCAGCAAGCTCAAGCTTTTTATACATTTCCACTCCAACAAATGATGACTAAAGTTCCTGATATGGCAGTTATGAATGCACAAGAAATGCCAACCGAAGTTCCAGCCCCAGCACCTGCTCAGGAACCCACACAAGGTAGTTTATGCCAGGATAGTTTAGAAAATTACCATGGCATTAGCCAACTTACTTAAGAAAGGGTTTAATGATGAATTTTAACTCTGTCTTTATGTTAAAAAAATTTAATCTACTTTTTAAGCGCTTACGTTTCAGGCACTCTGATAGGTTTGGGGGGATAAAAGAACATAGCTTCTGCCCTCAAATCATCTCATAGGAGAAAACAATAGTGAATGTGAAACTCCTCAGCACACCAAGTGGTGAAGAGGAACACAGGATGCTGTGGGGCTGGCACCTAACTGGACTGAGGCTCAGAGGCAGCTTCCTGGAGCTCTGAAGTTCCAGGGTGAGGGAGCGGTACAGCAAGAATGGGAGGAGAAAAGTTCCAGGCCGAGGGAGCGGCATACATCAAACTACAGACCTGAGGAAGCATGACACAGTTGAAAACCCAGAATTCTCTGTCATTGGAGACTGGAGTGGAGCAAAGGAGTAGTGAGAGAGGAGTCTTGATAGGGGGCAAGCGAGGCTTGTTTACCCTAAAGAACGTGTGTTCTATTCTCAAGGCAATAGGAAGCTAGAGACAGAAAGGAAACAGTGACTTAATAAATGGATTGACGTTTGAATATTCTAGAGAATAGACTGTAACAGAGATGTGTAAAATACTAATAATATAAGTAAAATAAGATGGTAGAGTGCAGGGCAGAACTTGGAGGTATGGCCACGTTAATGGATTTCATGCAAGGGGATGAGGAGGATAGAGGAGTCTGGAAGTCACTCCCAGGCAGTTGGAGGAAAGAGGTACCGTTCACCAAGACAGAGAGTTAGAAGAGAAGAGGACAGATTCAACAGTGGATGATGGGGGAGGGTAATGATTCTCCCCCGTGCATCAGTGTGGTGTGAGGAGAGCGCTGAGTTTCAGCGTATGGTTGCAGAGCGGGGGCAGCTCCACTGCGTGGAAGGTCCTGCTGCCCTCAGCTCTTCTGTTTTTCTGGGCAGGAAGCACTAGGACAGCCGCAAGCTGATGGAGGTGGATCCCTTGGCACAGGCAGTGGCTGAAGCAATGTGAGGAGAAAAGAGGATGGATGGAAGCCTCGGATGAGAAAACTCCAAATAATAGTGGAATAGGGTGGGGGCCTGAGAGATGAAGAGCCATATTAGGGGAGTTGTGGGTAAAAAGGCAAGGCTTCCTGTTGGATAATTTTATGTCACTGGTTCTTGTCCACGGGTAATTTTCCTCTGAGGGGTTTATGACATTGTCTGGAGGCACTTGGTCATCATGACCTGCAGGATGCTACTGGCATCTAGTGAGTAGAGGCCACTGTTGCTAAATTATTCCACCTAAGATGTCAGCAGGGCCAGGGTTGAGAAACTGTTTAAGTTTCTGAGATCAGAATCCTAGTCTTACCTTTAGACAAACACTGCCAGCCCAGAGAGTTCATCTCTCAATTCACCTCTTTGACTGTGTGAAGAACAGAATATACACTCAGTTTAGGGGAAAGAAGGCTGCAAACCATTGGAAGTTTTCTTCTGCTGGAAATTACGGGGAAACTGAGTTAAAATCTTTCCTTTCCTCCCTGTTTTCCTATTGGTTCTTTCATTTGTTCATTTAATGATTTATGTATTTATATTTAGAATCCTTATAAATGGTATGTAGCTACTTTGTGTCCCTGAAGAAGCCAGGATGCCAGGTAAGAGTGTATGGAAAATCAATCTGTGATTGTTAAGGATCTCTCATCCCAAGAACTGCCAGCAGAGAAAGGAAGGCGGGGTTGGGACCACATAGACCCAGTTCTCGGTGAAGGAAGGGGGAGGCGTTACAGAGGAGAGTGATGTTGTGAAATAGAAGAGAAAGCTAAAGATGCTGATGGCTGACTTTTCTGGGAAAGCTGCATAAAGTTTGTAAGTTAAGGTTTTCTGCAGCTATATCCTGGAAATCACTGTGTTTCAGAGACTCCTCCAAAAGGAAGAAGAAGAAAACCCAGAACAACAGAACCAAAAACGCCAGTGGAGCCCCAAAAACCTGCTGAGGCCAAAAAATCTGGCAAGTCCACAAAGTCAAAAGAAAAGCAAGAAAAAATTACAGACACATTTAAAGTGAAAAGAAAAGTGGACCGTTTCAATGGTGTTTCAGAAGCTGAACTTCTGACCAAGACTCTACCAGACATTTTGACCTTCAATCTGGACATTGTAATTGTAAGGATTTTGTCCTCCTTTGGGTTTATAAGTAGCATTGGTGGGTTAACGTGACTTAACCATGTCCTTGCAAAGAGGATTTTGCTGAAAAGAACCATTTCTGAGAATCCTTTTGGTGGTAAATGGTGTCACCTTCTTCAGTTTGTATCATATGGGTGTGTTTAAGAAGGTGGGCTCTAGGGCAAGGCTCTCTGGTTTCAGATGTTGCCATGTGGGTGTATGACCATGGACAAGCATTAGCCTTCCTGAACACTTAGTTTGCTTTGATGAATCAGGCGTGATAATAGGATGGAGTGGGTCGTCTGGGAATTACACGAAATGATCCACGTGCATCACTTAGGCTGCATGACACTGTGGTTTCTCCATGAATGATAACACTGATTTTGAACTTTGATTTTTGTCAGTAACTGTAAGAAACCTCAGCATGCAGACAACTGTGTAGGTGATATAGAGGCAGCTGCTTTTGGGGAGCTGAGAAACAGACTTACAGCTGGACATGAGCTCTGGTTGACTGACTGTTCCAGGACAGTTGGGAGTGAGGGTGCTGGGGATATAAGGGACTCAAACTGGTTTTTAAAAGCAACAGCAAGGAGTCCCCCATTGGCCTAGTGGTAAGGATTCCAGGCCTTCACCATCAGGGCCCAGGGTTAATCTCTGGTCAGGGAACATTCCCCAAGCCACACAACGCAGCCACAAAGGAAAAAAAAAAAACAGCAAAACTTTAGTATAAAGGAAATCTCTTTCCTCAAAATGCAATACTTTGTTCAGATCAAGAGTAGATAATTGATAAAGCTTATCATGCTGGATTAAATTTTTATTTTAATCAATTCACCACTCCTCCACAGAAGCCCTAAGACGTAAGCGTACTTTTCAAGACTAAAATATATAAACATTTTGTTTTGTAGATTGGCATAAATCCAGGACTGATGGCTGCTTACAAAGGACATCACTACCCTGGGCCTGGAAACCATTTTTGTAAGTGGTTAACCTTCTTTTAATATTTTACTTTTAAACTAGATGTCCTTGTTAATAGTTTGGGTTTGTCTGGGTTTTTTTTAAACCAGAATGTGTTTTTAAAAAGAAATTGGTTGAGTAAGTATACATGCATCTTTTCAATGTGTGTGTATACAAAAATGAAAGGTGTGAAATCCTCTGACACTTAACATTTTGGTTTATAAGAGTGGAGGGATATGGAAAGGAATACTTTCTCTTTTGTTTACTTTCAGTGAGTTTTACTATCTTTTTTTAAAACAATTTTTCTTTTTTTAGTTGTTATCTACAGAATATTAACAGTAATCATGCCAATGCAGACATAAAACTTAATACCTTTCCAGATTTCTGCTCATCTTATTTCCTAGGAGAAATGAAATACATTGGCCATCAAGTTGTAATAGTTAAGAAATGCCCTGATTGTAGACATTCTCTACGGGTAATTTCCATCTAGCAGAAATTAGTATTAAAGACCCTCATAGAGTGAGCTTTAAAACCAAGTATAACTCCTGTTGTATTATCTTATATATAAATCATCTTATCTAACACTGCCTAACAGACGATCAGGAATGCAACAGATTATCAGGAATCACTAGCTGGTTATCTTAGTGCAGCATTTAAAAACTTCTAGGACAGGGGACTTCCCTGGCGGTCCAGTGACTCAGCACTTACACTAGAGGGGCCGTGGGTTCCATCCCTGGTCAGGGAACTAAGATCCTACATGTATGCAGTGCAGCCAAGAAAAAAGAAAAGAAAAACACTTTTAGGACAAATGATAGTAATATATTTCTAGAACTAATAACATGTTTTCTCCATTATTTGAAAAAAAAATTTCTAGAGATATTTCACTTTTTATTTTCTCCTCTGTCAGTATGTCTGAAGCCCTGAGTCACTGGTGTATATTTTATCTGTTTGGGGTTTTCCAGGAACAGGTGGTGTTACTTCCAGTTGTTAAAAAGCTAAACAGTTTCAGAGTTTTACTACACTGCCTAGCTGTATACTCAACAAGCGTTTCCTTCGACCTCCTATTAAAAGGAGTTAAATAATAGTGATATCTCATAAGATAGCTATGATGATTAAATGAAATAATCCATACGAAGGACTTAGTACCCAGCACGTAAAAACTGCTTGGTATGGTATTTGACCTATATTATAGTTTTTAAAATATACTAAATCTTTTTTCTTTTTTTTTTAATTTCAAGAACAGACCCACATAATTCATGGGGCAGAAAAACCTTTGACCTTCTACAGAAATAAACTGAACTTTTTCTAAATTAAACTCTCTTGTTCACAGGGAAGTGTCTATTTATGTCAGGGCTGAGTGAGGTCCAACTGAGTCACATGGACGATCACACTCTACCAGGGAAATATGGTATTGGATTTACCAATATGGTGGAAAGGACAACACCAGGCAGCAAGGATCTTTCCAGGTGATTATGGAACATTTGGTTTGATAGGTTGGAACCTTGGCCATACTTGTGCCTTACACACTCCAGGAGCATCCTAGGTATCTAACTAGTTCAAGCTGAGCATACCAGTTTTATGATTTGTCTTTTATTGAAAGCTATCTGAATTTAGCACATTATAAATACTGCCATATTTATATTTTGACTACTTTTTAATTCAATTTTAGTAAAGAATTTCGTGAAGGAGGACGTATTCTAGTGCAGAAATTACAGAAATATCAGCCACGGATAGCAGTGTTTAATGGAAAATGTAAGATTTACTTTTAAATTTTATCTTTTTTCTTCGATTAACATTATGGGCAATGTAAATATATTTGTATTTCATTTTAGGTATTTATGAAATTTTTAGTAAGGAAGTTTTTGGAGTAAAGGTTAAGAACTTAGAGTTTGGACTTCAACCCCATAAGATACCAGATACAGAAACTGTAAGTCCTTAAAACTGCATTTATAAATCATATAAATACAAATTTTTTTCTAGCTGGTTTTCCCTTTTTATTTGTTCTGTTCATTTGTAATTTTTGCCATTAAAAAAAAAAATCACTGTATTTTGTGGAATATCTGCATAGTAACTTCAACTAATAGTTCCAGATTAATTCAGATGCTTTTACAGTTGTATTAGAAAAAGAAACATTTGTCAGATAAATGCTTTTATAACATTACATTAGTTACATTATTTGGCCAAAATATTGAGAGGAGGTTGCTCACATGCTGCATTCAAAATACATTTAACGGGATATTCTTGCCAAATGCTAGTGAGTTAGCCCTTATTCAGTTGTGAAACAAATACAGACACAGTCCTGATCAGTGAAGCTGCTTATCGTCCTTTGTTGGTGTGCCTCAGCCCAGTCTCATGTTAGAGCCATATAATCAGGACAGCCCAGTCGTAGACAGGCATCCTGCCAACCTGACTGGCATTTGGTGCTGTTGTCCTTATGCATAAGGGCATCATACAGTAACACGTTGGTTTTAAAACTCTATATAAATTTCTGTGGAGTTTCTGCAGATATTTGGTTCACATTTTGCTTCTTAAATATAGTTTTAAGTTTTGTTTACAACTTCTGAAATAAAAATACACGTGCACAGACTTCTGTGCTGTAGATGCTTTTTTAAATGATAAGCCAGTGTGCCAACAAGTTTCTGTGGAGACCTCAGAATATGGTTTCTGCCGCCAGTATATATTTTAACTTTGTTTATAATTTCTTCTGTTTTTAACTAGTAAATGTGTAATTGATAAAGTAGGTTGTAACACTGATTACTCTTTAAATAAAGGTGTATCCTTGTCTCCTTGGGTAAAATTGCAGAGATGATTGACTCCTTCCTGTAGAAGGAGCATTATTGTCCCTGAAATGCCAGAGGAGCCTTGGTATATCTCTTGGGACGTGTAATCACAGTAGTGCGATAATAAGTGAATCTGAATCATATCGAAATAGGTAGCTTTGGCTCCTACAGTGGTCTGTGAGTGCATTTGTCTTATAAAATTTACTCTTTATCATGAAATATTCATAGATATTGATGATGTTAGTGATCCAGCTTTGAAAAACATCTGCTTTTTCAAGTTTCTGGATCACTTTAATTGAAGGCCGTCTTGAGATTGGAAAAATGTGCTATTACAAAAACCTGGTAGCATTTGTACCTCTGATTTAATATCATCACTACAGTTGATAATATTAAAAGATTGGAAACAGCCTAAATGCCCATAGGTAGGCGCTGGTTAAATAAATTATGAAACTACTACACAGCTATAAAAAAGGAAACTTATTCTGATGTGGATACCTGATACAGAGTTATCTCTCCGAGACATTGTTGAGTGAAAAAGCAGGGTGCAGGACAGGGAGTAGAGCATGTTGCCATTTGTGTTTTTTTTTTTTTAATTTGATTCTAAATTCATGGAATATCTCAGGAACTAGCAATGTAGATTGCCTTTAGGAAGGAGAACTAGGTGGATAGAAACAGAATTAGGAGGAAAGACTTTTCATTGTATAGCTATATGCCCTTTTGTACAAACACTGAGGGGAAAAAGACTCATTGGTTTTGATTTATTGACTTTGTAATAAGTAAATATTAGAAATTTGAACTCAAACACAACTGCTGTTACTGATTTTGCATATATTGATATGTGGTAAGTATCAGGTTATTGACCCAAAGAAAAAAGGTTTCTAATCTCAATACGTAGAAGGCGATGGCACCCCACCGCAGTACTCCTGCCTGGAAAATCCCATGGACGGAGGAGCCTGGTAGGCTGCAGTCCATGGGGTCGCTAAGGGTCAGACACGACTGAGGGACTTCACTTTCACTTTTCACTTTCGTGCATTGGAGAAGGAAATGGCAACCCACTCCAGTGTTCTTGCCTGGAGAATCCCAGCCAGGGACGGGGGAGCCTGGTGGGCTGCCATCTATGGGGTCGCACGGAGTTGGACACGACTGAAGTGACTTAGCAGCTAATCTCAGTATGAGTGGATTCAGTGGAATTATAGGGTTTCTGTAACTGTGAAATGTTGCGATTCCAGCTCTGCTACGTGATGCCATCATCCAGTGCAAGATGTGCACAGTTTCCTCGTGCCCAGGACAAAGTGCATTACTACATTAAGCTGAAGGACTTAAGAGATCAGTTGAAAGGCATTGAACGAAACACAGACGTTCAAGAAGTGCAATATACATTTGACCTACAGCTCGCCCAAGGTGCGTTACCATTAATCAGTCCTGTTGTTTGTGTCATGTATGTCTACCTTATAGAAAGTATGTTGTGAATTTAAAAGCAGTAGAAAAGGAAAATGATTTATTGGCAGCCAGAATGTTCTGATAACAAGTGTTAGTCACTTTTAAAATCTCCTTTTACCAAGGACTTCCAGTCTAATCTGAGTGTTCCTACATATGCTGAGAAGCCAAGCAGGAGTGTAGGTCACCTAAAATTAAATCTCATAGGCTTTTACAGTTCTTAGGAGTTTATTTTGTTTATGTTAAAAAGAGTTTAATATGAAAGTTGTTTCCGTGGATGTGAAATTCTTGATCATTGCTGAATAAAGCTATCTTCAAAATTGTTACACCAAATCAGTTTTAAATCCCTGTTACCCTCCTCACAGAGGATGCAAAGAAGATGGCTGTGAAGGAAGAAAAATACGACCCAGGTTATGAAGCAGCGTATGGCGGTGCTTACAATGAAAACCCCTGCCTTGGTGAACCTTGTGGATTCTCTTCAAATGGGCTGGGTATGTCCCCTTCCCCGTGTTGTCCTTTTCAAAGACTTGGTTTTGCCAGGATTGGGGGAAAGAGGGTTTTGTTCTTTTGTTGTTTTTTTTTTAAGTTAAGTTGCTCAGTCCTGTCCAACTCTTTGCGACCCCATGGACTATAGCCCACCAGGCTCCTCTGTCCATGGGATTCTCCAGGCAAGAGTACTGGAGTGGGTTGCCATTTCCTTCTCTGTTTTCTTAAAGAGAGAGTTAGTTACTGAAGGATGGGAATGGAAATACAAAAATCTATTTAGTGACTGGGGGACTTCCCTGGTAGTCCAGTGGTTAGGATGTCACCTTACACTGCAGAGGGCCTAAGTTCAAGCCCTGGTTGGGGAACTAAGATCCCACATGCCTTGCAGCCAGGAAACCAAAATAGAAGCAATATTGTAACAAATTTAATAAAGACTTTAAAAATGGTCCACATTAAAAAAAAATCTTTAAAAAGTCTATTCAGTGATTTAGAGTGAAAATTCAATGGTTATTTGATGTTCAACTACACAGGCTTTTACAACTCATTTTCTTGAAGTTACTGTCTCGAAGTCCTCCTTGGTGCATTTCCCTCCTTGAATAACAAGAATTTATCAGTCCTGTAGCTTAGAATAGAAATTTAAGTTGTATTCAAGAAGCTTGCTTAGCTATTTTAGTAGCAACTCTCCTACAATAAACTGTTAAAATCTCCTAATTATATCCCTTAAAGCTTTTAAATAGAGTAATGTTCTTCTCCTCCCTCCCACACCCCCATCCCAGCTGCTGACAATGGAGAATCAACTTTCAGTGACATTCCAAATGGACAGTGGATGACCCAGTCATTTACAGAGGAGATCCCTTCATTTAGTAATCACTGTGGGACGCAAGAACAAGAAGGAAACCACGTTTAAGGATGGTGTTTTTCAGCCCTGCTTAAATGCTGCAGTTTTAATGCAGTTGTCAAGTGGCCCTCGGTTTGCTAGCTGAAGCATTTTATTCGTATTTTATTCGGGTGTTGTGATCAAGGTACAGTGGAGTCAACTGTACGGACCTAAGTAGTTTGGAAGGAAAAGGGTTTTTCTGTGTATGAGTTTTTGTATTTGAATTAACTATCATTCCAGCTTTTTTATAAAACTGTATTTCATTTATGAAGAAATTAATTTTCTTTTGGGCGTCACTTTTAACTGTAATTGAAAAATCCAAGAGTCTGCATCTTTACACTTGACTACGAAGTGTGCGTAAACTTAGATGCACCCTTCTCCCTTTTCATGCCTAAGAAGGGCATGCTGCTAATAAGATTCCTGCTGGTAAAGAGGCAAGTGTGCCGATTTTCATCTATGAGGTTAACCCTCAGTAGAGTCTCATCTGGTAGTTTTTCACAGTGTTTAATAGGCTTCCTGAGTTGTGTTCACACTCAGGCCTCCTTGCTTTACCAGTGGTGAGCATTTGTGAGGTTGTTTTGCAGTAGAAATATAGAGTATGGCCTTGCAGCAGCAAGGTTAACCCAGCCTTACCTGCCAGGGCGTGAGCCCTGCCTTTGGTCCTCTCACCCCCATCTGCTGATCCTCTAGTAGGAAGAAACTATTCTGCTGAGATGGTAAGTTCCAGAGAATGCAGAAAACCTTTTAAACTTTGCTATTTAATCTGTGTTTTACTTGAGAGACATAACATTTGATAGGAAGGAGACTGAACTTGTCTCTCAGTATCTATCACCATTCTAATTTTATCCTCCTTGACTTTTAGCATGTAACATAGAAATGATGAGAAATGAACTTTCAGGTTGAGTAACAAGAGGCTGGAGGTTGTTTGATAATCTTATTTAAACTGGTGCTTTATGTACATGAGATGTACTAAAATAAATAATACAGAATTTTTATTGCTAGATAAATCAAGTAAGCCAGTAATTTTTCAAAAATTATCTGCATCGTTGCTATTTGTTACTGTGGACTAAGTGAACCTCTTGTCAAGGTTAGTTTGAAATAATATACTTTTGTGATTTTCTGATGCATATTCCATGGTGCTACAAATAGTCCAGACTTTTAGGCCTGGTGGATATCAAAGCTGGGTATTCAGAAATGCCACTTGCATTTACTCCTGATCACATCTGAATATTCTGATTTTATTCCTACCCAGGGAGCATGTTGTTTCTCAATATGAAAATATTTATGAAGTTTTTTTTTCTAAAAGATTATATAGCCTGTTCTTTTTATAATAAGAGATACAAATTCTTGTGAATTTTAACATGGTTTTTAGCTGTAGCCATGATGGATTTTATTTTTCCTTTAGTCTAGGTCAAGCCATGTAAAAGTCATTCACGTTATTTAAATCATGTACTGTATTGCTGTTTACATGGATGCTTTGTGCGGGTGCTTTTACGTGCCTTGCGTCAGGGATTAGGAACAATTTAATTATTTTTTCTTGGGATTATGTAAAGCATGTAACTAGGTATTGCTTTGGTTTTTAGTGATTGTAGTCTTTACATAGATTTTTTTTTTTTTTGAGTGGAGAAAATATCCTTTAAATTATGATGGACACTCACTAGAGAATGGGTTTTAAGGATTTTTCCAAGCATACAATAATGGTGTTTTTCATTAACTATGACAGACGAATAGTACATGTTGATATACACTATACATGAGAATATGAGACTTTTTCATTAAATAATATTGAAAAAGTTTTAAAATTCATTTGAAAGTCTGATTGTTTTTTACAATAAAAAATATTGAGAATGATTATCCTTAAGTTGCAGTATTTTCTGTAGCAAGACTCTGATATTCTTTCCCTTGTTAATCTGAGATCATTTACCTGCTATTATATTTAGCATGTAGAATAATAGATTATGAAAATCATTAAAAGTCTGAATATGTTATTTTTTAGACATTCCTGTTTTAAATGTAATATATTGTTCTACAGAAGACAACATTGGCAACTCATAAAAAAATAGCTACATGTAAAAAATACATTTAGAAATGTTTTTAATTTATGGCTGTAATTTTCATTAAGAGTTAATAAGCAAATTGCTGAAACCTCGCTGGGTTTATTTCTTTGCAATAATATATTTCACTCACATAATCTATAATTGTCACTTGTATTTAAGGAACTAAATCAATACCTATAGGGTTCAAGTTACTATTTGTACACAGTAGGGGTTTTTGTTTTTGTGGATCATTTGTATCAGGTTCTGTTCACAAAGAACAATGGTATAACAGGCTACAAATGGACACTTCCGCATATTTGTACAGGAAATATTTTAAATGTCAAATTTTATCAGCTGTTGGGGTGGTGGAGTTTAAATATCCCTGCCGGGTCAGGAACAAACCAGCTCTCCCATAAGTCATTGTGGACACTCGGGAAGTCCCATGGTTTATGTCTTCCATTCCAGTGGAGTAGTTTTGCCTCCTGCAGAAAATGCTCTGAATATCTGGTATCTGGATTCCAGCCTTGATTGTTTAGGGGACAATAATAGGTTCATTAGAAAAGTAAAAATTTATATTAAAAATCGAATACAAGTTCATTGTAAAGAAAAAAAAATTGGATAAATTGATGGGTATACAATGAAGAATTTGCCCCAACCCTGATTTTCAAAGAAACAACTGTTAAAAAGAGTTTCTCGTGAAATTCTTCCAGTAGTGTTCTACCAGTATACCTATGTGTGTATTTTTGTACCTTGCCTTTTTTTTTCAGAGATGAATATTTTTATGATAAAAGTTACAATTCACAAAGAAAATAGACCATTAGACACCTAACAACAAAGAAAGATACATAAAGCAAAAATCAGAAGAAATATAAAGGAGAAAAGAAAAAATATATAATCATAGTGAGACATATTAACATTTCTCTGAGAATATTTTATCAAGTGCAGAAAAAATAATAGCATCTTGAATGATGTCATTAATAATTTAATAGATTTCTATGTATATATATCCTACATAAATATATTTAAAATTTTCTATCTCATACATGGTTATTAGATTTCCATAGGACTGTACCTTGCCTTTTGAAAATTACTATCTTGGAAAACTTTGCACAGCAGCACATGTGAACTCACTGAGTCATTTTTAATAATTGCATAGAATGGATATGATTATTTACTGAGTTCCTTATTAAGGACATTTAGGTTCTATCCCTTCACAAGCAAAAGTTGTTAAAAGATTTCTAAGTTGTTACAAAGATTGCTACAGTAAACAGCCTTCTATGCATGTCTACACAGATGTATCTGTAGGATAAAATCTTACAGATGAAATTGCTAGATTGAAGGGTCTGTGCCTTTTAAATTTTGATGAGGGATTGTCAAATTATCCACCAAAGAATTTACATCATTTCCCTCCTGCCCAGAGTTTACAGTTCTTTCTCTGCATTTCTGTCCTTAATATGGCAGCATTTTCTTTTAAGCAGTCTCATTTTTATCCTATGAAATGTGACTGAGAATAAGATCTGCTTTTATCAAACAACTGTCTCTATTTGAATATTTTTCCCCTCATACGTAACTGTTTAGAGACTGTGCATAACCCTGATATTGTTATTATGCAGGGTATTTTGAGAGTGTATCTTCCAGAAGTACAGTAAGATCTTGTGAATGTAAATTTTTTAAAAATATCCTCTGTTGTGTTACATTTTCTTTCTATGAAAGGGAATGTGATATTTTCAAACAACTAAAAGTCCATTGAGGCAAAAGAGGATGAATAGCTAGAATATTATAGTTTTAACGTATGATGTAAGGGGGAAAAAAAAAACCCTAAACCTTTCTCCTGTTATTCATAAACATAGTTGTGTAGGTGGTTGCAGAAGAGGAGCTAGGTGTTCGGGCTATAGTAGCATCATTGGAATAATTATTATGTAGAAAATCTACACAGGAAATGCTCATTTGGAGAGTGGAGCCTTCACGGGCGGTCATCTCCAGGAAGCAGAAGAGCAAGTCTCAGCCCCACAACTGGAGGACTCTGTAGGGACTTGCAGCTTTGCTTCTCACTAAGTTTCATAAGTTTTTAAAACCTTAAGCCTTAACTGTTTAGACCCAAACTTAATACCCATTAATGTTAATACTGCTTACTGATTTAAAACACTCTAAAATGGAATCATTTTTCAAGTGATTTCTGTGTAGCTTTACTTTGCAGACCATCCCTAATTCCAAAACCTTCAGCACAGATGCAGGCTCTGTTGTATAAGAAAAAATGACTCCTCTCCCTTAGAAGGTTCTGTCCCTTCCTGCTTGTCATAAACTAGATAGTCCATAAGATGTAATCCTGAGGCTCTGTTCCAAGATCATTAACTTCTCTAACCCAGTCTAAGCTCCACGTTCCTGCACATATTTTATAGCTATTCTACTGTGATGGGATTTTCTCCACACTCGTCATCACTTGACCTAACAGTGAGCCCGGCATTACAAAGCAAATCAAATAAAATATTAGTGTCCTTAATGTCCCCATATCACTCTTCTGTGCATACAGATGTTCAGGAAAATCAGGGGTGATACTAGTGAGGAGACAGGAACTATTTATGCAGCATCATAAAGAGACGTCATGCAGTTTCCACAGTTCTATGTGGCCTGCCTTCTACCAGGGACAGTAGGGGACATGCCATCTTGCAGGACTGTTGAGAGAAGTGACGTTCATAGCAACCCCCAGAGCCTCACCCAGGGCTTGGCAGTGTATGCCCATAATCCATTATCTCCAGTTCTAAACTAATCAATCCCCAAATGTTTGAAAGCAAAAGGATTTTTAATAACTTCTTCGGCAGCAACATCTAGAACCCCCTCAGTTTAATGCATAATGTAAGTATATGCACATTACCTTTTAAAATTTCAGAACCTTTCTAATTTCTAAACAGGTCTGGCCCAGTGGGTTTGGCAAATGGGTTGGGGCCATACATTTGAAAGAAAGTGAATGTCTTCTGTGTCAGGCTCTGTTCTAAGCAGTTTATGCATATTATGTAATTTAATCCTTGTAAAAACTTAATAAGGTTATATTAGCTTCCATTTACAAGTGAAGAAACTAAGGCACAGAGGGCTTCAGTAACTTGCCTAAGGTCTTAGATAATAGCAAAATTGGGATTCCAGTCCATACCCCAGAGCCTATACTCCTGTAGTGAAGAGTGAATAAAAGACTTGAGGGACTGACATAGTCTACAGTCAGCAAGCAGTTTTTTCCTAAAAGATAAATTACAGAACTTGCCTTGTGGTCCAGTGGTTAAGAATCTGCCTGGCAATGCAAGTGTCACAGATTTGATCCCTGGTCAGGAAACTACGATCTCACATGCCTCAGGGTAATAACTAAACCCGCTGACAGCAATTACTGAGCCTGTGCTCTAGAGTTCATGCTCTGCAACAAGGTAAGCCACAAAAATGAGAGAATGCCCATGCCCTGCAACAAACACCCAGCACAGCCAAAAAAATATATAAATTGCCAGCTATCTAAATTCATCATCAGCTATTATGCTAATTCATTTGATTCTGTCCACTGTAGGTTACTGCAAGAGAGCAATAAAGGTATGTGGAAAAGTTCTGCCAGTGAACATTGTATCTCAACAAAAGTTCATGTTTATTGAGCACATACTATATGCTAAGCATGATTCCAGTTGCTTTTCCTGAAGTGCTTTTCCTAGAAACATCTTTCGGGTCATTTTTTTTATCAGCTGCAGTTGCAGAATCTGAGCAGTGAAGGTTAAATAATGTGTCCCAGGTGAGATCCCAGTCACCTGGAGGATTTGAATTGAGGAAGCTGGTATAATAGCACACTCTCCTCACCTTGGTCCTCACTGCATCTATAACATGTACTTCAGTGTTCTANAATAATAGCATCTTGAATGATGTCATTAATAATTTAATAGATTTCTATGTATATATATCCTACATAAATATATTTAAAATTTTCTATCTCATACATGGTTATTAGATTTCCATAGGACTGTACCTTGCCTTTTGAAAATTACTATCTTGGAAAACTTTGCACAGCAGCACATGTGAACTCACTGAGTCATTTTTAATAATTGCATAGAATGGATATGATTATTTACTGAGTTCCTTATTAAGGACATTTAGGTTCTATCCCTTCACAAGCAAAAGTTGTTAAAAGATTTCTAAGTTGTTACAAAGATTGCTACAGTAAACAGCCTTCTATGCATGTCTACACAGATGTATCTGTAGGATAAAATCTTACAGATGAAATTGCTAGATTGAAGGGTCTGTGCCTTTTAAATTTTGATGAGGGATTGTCAAATTATCCACCAAAGAATTTACATCATTTCCCTCCTGCCCAGAGTTTACAGTTCTTTCTCTGCATTTCTGTCCTTAATATGGCAGCATTTTCTTTTAAGCAGTCTCATTTTTATCCTATGAAATGTGACTGAGAATAAGATCTGCTTTTATCAAACAACTGTCTCTATTTGAATATTTTTCCCCTCATACGTAACTGTTTAGAGACTGTGCATAACCCTGATATTGTTATTATGCAGGGTATTTTGAGAGTGTATCTTCCAGAAGTACAGTAAGATCTTGTGAATGTAAATTTTTTAAAAATATCCTCTGTTGTGTTACATTTTCTTTCTATGAAAGGGAATGTGATATTTTCAAACAACTAAAAGTCCATTGAGGCAAAAGAGGATGAATAGCTAGAATATTATAGTTTTAACGTATGATGTAAGGGGGAAAAAAAAAACCCTAAACCTTTCTCCTGTTATTCATAAACATAGTTGTGTAGGTGGTTGCAGAAGAGGAGCTAGGTGTTCGGGCTATAGTAGCATCATTGGAATAATTATTATGTAGAAAATCTACACAGGAAATGCTCATTTGGAGAGTGGAGCCTTCACGGGCGGTCATCTCCAGGAAGCAGAAGAGCAAGTCTCAGCCCCACAACTGGAGGACTCTGTAGGGACTTGCAGCTTTGCTTTTCACTAAGTTTCATAAGTTTTTAAAACCTTAAGCCTTAACTGTTTAGACCCAAACTTAATACCCATTAATGTTAATACTGCTTACTGATTTAAAACACTCTAAAATGGAATCATTTTTCAAGTGATTTCTGTGTAGCTTTACTTTGCAGACCATCCCTAATTCCAAAACCTTCAGCACAGATGCAGGCTCTGTTGTATAAGAAAAAATGACTCCTCTCCCTTAGAAGGTTCTGTCCCTTCCTGCTTGTCATAAACTAGATAGTCCATAAGATGTAATCCTGAGGCTCTGTTCCAAGATCATTAACTTCTCTAACCCAGTCTAAGCTCCACGTTCCTGCACATATTTTATAGCTATTCTACTGTGATGGGATTTTCTCCACACTCGTCATCACTTGACCTAACAGTGAGCCCGGCATTACAAAGCAAATCAAATAAAATATTAGTGTCCTTAATGTCCCCATATCACTCTTCTGTGCATACAGATGTTCAGGAAAATCAGGGGTGATACTAGTGAGGAGACAGGAACTATTTATGCAGCATCATAAAGAGACGTCATGCAGTTTCCACAGTTCTATGTGGCCTGCCTTCTACCAGGGACAGTAGGGGACATGCCATCTTGCAGGACTGTTGAGAGAAGTGACGTTCATAGCAACCCCCAGAGCCTCACCCAGGGCTTGGCAGTGTATGCCCATAATCCATTATCTCCAGTTCTAAACTAATCAATCCCCAAATGTTTGAAAGCAAAAGGATTTTTAATAACTTCTTCGGCAGCAACATCTAGAACCCCCTCAGTTTAATGCATAATGTAAGTATATGCACATTACCTTTTAAAATTTCAGAACCTTTCTAATTTCTAAACAGGTCTGGCCCAGTGGGTTTGGCAAATGGGTTGGGGCCATACATTTGAAAGAAAGTGAATGTCTTCTGTGTCAGGCTCTGTTCTAAGCAGTTTATGCATATTATGTAATTTAATCCTTGTAAAAACTTAATAAGGTTATATTAGCTTCCATTTACAAGTGAAGAAACTAAGGCACAGAGGGCTTCAGTAACTTGCCTAAGGTCTTAGATAATAGCAAAATTGGGATTCCAGTCCATACCCCAGAGCCTATACTCCTGTAGTGAAGAGTGAATAAAAGACTTGAGGGACTGACATAGTCTACAGTCAGCAAGCAGTTTTTTCCTAAAAGATAAATTACAGAACTTGCCTTGTGGTCCAGTGGTTAAGAATCTGCCTGGCAATGCAAGTGTCACAGATTTGATCCCTGGTCAGGAAACTACGATCTCACATGCCTCAGGGTAATAACTAAACCCGCTGACAGCAATTACTGAGCCTGTGCTCTAGAGTTCATGCTCTGCAACAAGGTAAGCCACAAAAATGAGAGAATGCCCATGCCCTGCAACAAACACCCAGCACAGCCAAAAAAATATATAAATTGCCAGCTATCTAAATTCATCATCAGCTATTATGCTAATTCATTTGATTCTGTCCACTGTAGGTTACTGCAAGAGAGCAATAAAGGTATGTGGAAAAGTTCTGCCAGTGAACATTGTATCTCAACAAAAGTTCATGTTTATTGAGCACATACTATATGCTAAGCATGATTCCAGTTGCTTTTCCTGAAGTGCTTTTCCTAGAAACATCTTTCGGGTCATTTTTTTTATCAGCTGCAGTTGCAGAATCTGAGCAGTGAAGGTTAAATAATGTGTCCCAGGTGAGATCCCAGTCACCTGGAGGATTTGAATTGAGGAAGCTGGTATAATAGCACACTCTCCTCACCTTGGTCCTCACTGCATCTATAACATGTACTTCAGTGTTCTAAAATACGTACCCAGGTGCCTTATGTGCCATAGGGGGTTGATGGTGGAGTATTTCCCGTGAAACACAATCAGCATTGGGGAGGTGGCTACCCCTCCTCCCAGCGAACTGCTGTAGAGATTTTCCCTAAGAAACAGAATAGAAAAGCAACAGTTGGCCTGGAGTCCCACAGACTCAGATGAAATAGAATCTAATCATTTTAAAAGGTTTGGAACAATGGTAAAGAATCCGCCTGCCGAAAAGGAGACATGGGTTCTACCCCGGGTCAGGAAGATCCCCTGGAGAAGGAAAGGGCAACCCACTCCAGTATTCTTCCCTGGGAAATCTCATGGACAGAGCAACCTGGTGGGCTACAGACCATTGGGGTCGCAGAGTCAGGCATGACTTAGCAACTGAGCATGCACAAGACAATCCCTTACTGTATAATAAGCCTATGGTCTTTGATTTTTCTCCAACTTTTTATTTTGAAAGTTGTTAAACCTACCCAAAATTATAAGAATACCATGAACTTCTATATGCTTTACCTTGATTCACAGAATGTCAATATTTTGCCGATTTACTTCTCAGGCTTTTTTATAGCAAACATTGAAGATCTCAAATTCTGATCCTACATTATTTAGAATGACTTTACTTACAAATTCAAGGTTATGATAATATTAAAAATATCCAGGTTTAAAAGATAGACAGGATATACACTGCCATGATAACAGTGGTTGTTATTTTTATTATCTCTTAAAATTTCAATAATGAAAAATGATTTAATAAATTCAACCTTTAAAATTCAACTTTATAAAATAATTATTAAATCTGTGTAAGAAGAAGCTCTACTAAAATAAATGATTTGTAGTTGAAAAGGTTCACTGGTATTCTGGGAGAAGATTTAAAATCACATTATTTGACAACATATTAGAAAATATTTATATTAAGGGATTACACAGGCTCTTCCTGCCTCTGACATATCATTTGAGAATAGCTTTTTCATCCACTGATCCCTTTTTTCTCAACAGTGACTCTGTAAGAAATTCTGACCTCAGATTTCTAACCCCTGAGCTATGCATAGAAAATTAATGGAATAATGTTCTTGAGCATGGAAAAAATGAGAGAGGCCCACACATACTCCACATTTTTTTGCATCCATTTCTCCAACTGTTTGGTGATCCGCTGGTGCTTCCATTCTGTCATGTTGGCAACAATCACACCAGGATTGAAAGAGCAAGTGCTGGGGCTGATGCCAAGGTCTTTTATCGTCTTCTTCCGGTAGTCCAGATAGCCCATATATGTGTTCTATAAAGGAAAAGGATACACATGCTTTTGACCAAGGAATCTTTTGTTTCTGGAAAATAACCACTTTCTTGAAACCATTAGGCAGTACCTGGGCTTCCTCCTGGGCACTGGCCACTTCCTCCAGTGCTTCCCAGTTTCCTCTTGGTTCCCCAACCTCTGAAAGCTGGGTGCCCCTAATCTCATGTCTGGCATCTGCTCATTTCTCCAGCATAAACTCCCTCAACAGTGTCATCTGGCTCTAAATCTCTCCATACAGACATCTGGGACCTCTCTGGGTTTCCAGCTCCACTGTATCGGGCAACTCAATTTGTCTGTCTGGTTGCTTAGTAAAGCAGGTCTCCTTAGAGCCCCAAACTGATCCCAGTCTTATCCCAAACCTGCTCTGCTACAACCTGCCCACTTTGGTGGCCACTGCATCCTTCCAGTTAGAAAACTTAGGGTCATGAGGTCATCCTAGACGACGACTCCTCACTCACTTTCCATATAGATCTCAGCAGCCCTGTGGTCCCATCTTCCAAAATATATTCGGAAGCCAACAACTTCTTTTTTCTTTCTTTCTTTTTTTTTTTTTTTGGCCTCACCATATGGCCTGTGGGATATTGCCATGTGGCTTGTGGGACCTTCGTTTCCTCACCAGGGATCGAACCCGGGCCCTTATCAGTGAGAGCAAGGAGTCCTAACCACTGCACGGCCAGGGGCTTCCCCAGAAGCCAACCACTTCTTACCATCTCTACCACCTTCTGGTCCAGACTATCATTACCACTCACCGGATTTCTGCCAGCTCCTCCTAACCTGTGTCCTGCTTCCACCCCTCTCAACCTGCTCTGTCTCAGTGTTACTCATCTGCTCAAAGCCCATCCAGTGGCTTCCCCTCATTCAGAGTAGATCCCAAATGCCCCAAAATGCCTGCCATGCCCTCCACCATCTGCCCTGTCCCCATTACCTCTCCATCTGCTATTACTCTCCCCTGGGACCCCTCTGGCACCCTGAGATTGTTCCTTTAATATACCAAATACTCCCCTGCCTCTGTATTTGCTTAGTTGCATGAAATAACTTACATGTATTAACTAAGTTAACTCTCCCAGTAACCCTACCAGGAAGTTCTATTATTACCACTATTTGACAAATGAGGGAGAAAACGACTGGTTAAGTAACTTGCCCAAGGTCAGAAAACTACTGAGTGATGGAGCCAAGTTTTTGACAGGCAGGTCTGGGCCCAGGGCCTAGCCCTTAAAATGTGTCACACTTTAATGTCACACATATGTCATTATTTCATGGAACTTTTTTTTGGAGAACAGCATTCAATTTGTAATAGCATCTTTTATTTTAAAGCCATTCTTTTGATTTCAGTGTTACATCTGGGTATGACTTCCTTCATTTCTACAAGGGTAAGGAACTCTTTACCTTGGAACAAAGTCAATATTTTCCTCTACTGAAAGAGGGTGGGGGGAGAGACAGTAAAAACTGAATATAGAACCAAAATTTCAGTGAATCTCTTTTAAAGAAAACACCAGTCTCTGCCATAATGTGGTTAAGAGTGACTTAGGTAACAACCATCATTTCTGGAGCATCTAGTGGACACTTTGACATCATATTATTTCATCACAACCCACAAACACGACCAAGTAGGTGCTATGGTTGCCATGATCCAGATAAGGAAAGGAGGACTTGCAGAAGTAAGTAACTTGACCCAGAGTCATTGGGAGCAGAGCTGGGATGTGAATGGGCAATCCAGACCCCTGGCTGTGTGCTGCCCATCAGTCCTGCCCGACTGGCCGGCTTCTCAAAGGTAACGATGACACTTGCTCTGAGATGCTAGGAGGAGAAGGAGTGAAAGTAGGATTCCCAAGATAGGTGCCCACCTGCAGCCCCACGAGTCTGTGTATGTCCTGGGAGGAGGGCAGATCACAGTCGTCGGAGAAAGCTGCTGCATGGCCCAGGGCCAAGGTGGTATCATACAGCTCTTGTATGTCCCCTGAATTAACAAACACCAGGAGTTACATAGTATAGCACTCATTCCAGGACTAGAGAGAGCTTAGAGCATAAACAATCCCCGATTTTGCTGTGGAGGAAAAGTATGTAATCTNTCGGAGAAAGCTGCTGCATGGCCCAGGGCCAAGGTGGTATCATACAGCTCTTGTATGTCCCCTGAATTAACAAACACCAGGAGTTACATAGTATAGCACTCATTCCAGGACTAGAGAGAGCTTAGAGCATAAACAATCCCCGATTTTGCTGTGGAGGAAAAGTATGTAATCTATGGTTTCAAGTGGTTTGGCATTTTGCTTGATAAGAATGGCTCATATCATATGAAAAGCCACTTGATAATAAGCTCTGATCCACATTGGTCAGATTTCTTTATTTCTGTGGCTTTGTAGGCACTTCACCAATGCTCATCTTATTTTGCATGCAGGAAAGAGAGAAGACAGCATTTAACACTACACTTTAGCTTGCTTCTAATAACATCAGCGAGGGTTTATCCCTCTGTGTTTCAGGGTTGCAGGGTACCTATTACAGACTTTGACAGGGAGTGGCTCTCAGAGAGTCAACTGGATTGTCTCAGAAAGTGAATATCAACCTTTGTTTTCAAAATATTCTTTGATTTTTTATAATACTACTAAATTTAATAAGCCATGAAAATCACTGCGCCACTAGATATTTCAAAGTTGAACAGAGATGGGGGAAAAAAAAAAAAAAGAACAGAGATGGGCATTCTACTTATCAGCTGCTGCTTTTCTGAGTATTCTTGGCATCGGCGAGTATACCTTGGACGATTACATCATCATCCAAATAGATGACTTTCTCGTGTTGGTGGATAAGCAGAGGGAGATAAAATCGAACAAAGTTCAGCTGTTAAAACAAGAAGTGATGGTGAGGAAGAGACAGAAGTTCCAGTGTCTAATAGGGGTGCTCATGGGTCAGCTTTGACTGTGACCATGGCTCAGCTCTAGGTTTGGAGCAGAATAAAACAGAGACTGCAGAGAGGCCTGCCTGAGCTTCCCAGTGCCCAGTTTGCCTGGGGCCCTGGGACTGAAACCAGCACCCATCAGAGGTTCTTCTAGATCCAACCTCCGCCCTCAGTCCCTGCTGAGACTGTCACTATTTTCATCGCTGTGAACTGCTACAGTGGAAGTCACAGAAGCTATTAATCTTTCTGGCCACAAATTGCCTACCTTTCTCTATACTCAGTAATTTGACACTGGTCAACGGAAACAGCCTTCAACACACACACACATGCATCATCCCTCACATCATCACATCACACACACAGGCTCAATGTCTTAGCTCCTTGAACCAGAGAAAAGGCAGAGATGCATGGGCTGAGGATGGGCGTCTTAACATTTTAATGTGCTGTGCTCAGTTGCTTAGTTGTGTCCAACTCTTTGCAACTCTGTGGACCATAGCCTGCCAGGCTCCTCTGTCCATAGGATTCTCCAGTCAAGAATACTGGAGTGGGTTGCCATTTCTTCCTCCAGGGGATCTTTCCGACCCAGGGATCGAACTCAGGACTCTTGCATTTCCTGCACTGGCAAGCAGATTCTTTACCACTAGCACCATGTGGGAAGCTATAATAATGTATATTGCAGAGTGCGAACTCAGTAGGCACTCTTGATAATAAATATCTAGAATGTGGAAAAGATCATATCATTAGAAGGCTTAGAGTTTAGTAAATTTTCAAGGATGTATTTAAGTAATAATCATAAATAGAAGGAAGCTGAATTTTCTGTAAACCTGCCATCAAAACATCACTTTTTATGCAGGAAAGAGTTCTTGTAAGAACTCTTGCAGTGAAACACTTTAAGATTGCTAGTGCCAGGGGAAAAGTTGGTGTTGCCTGAAAATATTAGTCAATACTGTGAAGTAAATACCCAATCTTGTTAAAGTTTTCCCTTAGTTGCTAGGATACTCTGAGCTAAATGTAATGGCCAGTCACAGTACACACAACTGCCAGTGGGTGGGGAATATATTTTTCTGTCTCACTACTTGGCACCCCAACCACCCCTTAGGTATATTTACACATATAAAAGGATCCTACATTTTCTTATGCTTCATTTCTCCTTCCATTATGTAGCTTCATTATGTAAACTTCATAATGAGCTTCATTATGTAAACCATCTTACATCCTTTCTGCAACAGAGGCCTTATAAATGATCAGAGCAGAGTTTGGTGGATATCTAACACTGCGAGGCTTCAGAAACATTTCATATGAACCCCAGTGGCTGGCCCTCCACCCTGAGTAAGCGTCTCACCAAGAACCATCCCCTACATGTGTAATCCCTACTCACAGGCTGGAGCAGCTCAGGCCTTGAGGCGTCAGGTCTGATCTTTCCTTTAAGGACCACAGGGTTGAATTCCACAATTTTAAAGTTTATTTCTCTCAGTTTAGAATGTTCGATCCATTTCCTAGAGATAACAAAAACAAAGAACAACATCTAGCATACACCTCCAACCTTGCCTCAATACACCTATTGCCTTGGAGTCAATGTCTTGCCTCCTTAGAAAATTAAAAATACAGCATGTGTAACCTTAGTCAATTCTAGTCTATAAATCCTTCTGATTTTTTCCCCCATCTGGTTCAGCTTTGAATCTTTTTTTTTTCATTCACATAACTCCTTTTGCAAAGGAAATGAAGCAAAATAGTAATAACCAAATATCTCCCCAGAGCCTCATAATATCGCCACAGGAAACTGGAAGAACAATAAGCATTCCTTCTTAAAAAAAAAAAAAAAAAACCTTTATTTATTTATTTAGACTGCACTGAGTCTTGGTTGCAGCACGCAGGTTTGGTTGCTCAACAGCATGTGGGATTTTAGTTCCCCAGCCAGGGATCAAACCCACGTCCCCTGCATTGGAAGGCCAATTCTTAGCCACTGGACCACCAGGGAAGTCCCAGTGTTCCTTCTTTCTTACAAAGTGGCATCTGTAGTTGTTGGCGTTCTCTTTGCCATGGGGTAAGAGCCCTGTAAGGAGGCAGGGCATCCTTTGACTGAATTGTGTTTACTCTGCTGTTTGGACTCCAAGGATGACCTAAATTTACCTTTACCTTTCAGTCATCTGTCTTTGCTCCCCACCTTCATCTCCTCTTCTCCACCCTCTCCGCTTGTGTATGCTCGGTCTTACAGAAATTCTGCCTGTCTTTTTCCAATTTGTAATACGATTCTTCATAGAAATCATTTCAAAATTAAATTTCCAATTTTATTTTTCATGTGGGCCACACATTTTAAAACCACACATGGTAACATTTTTGCTGATTAAAAATCAACAAGAGGGGTTTCCCTCAGTGGCTCAGGGATCCACCTGCCAAGGCAGGAGACACAGGTTCGATCCCTGGTCCAGGAAGATCCCACATGCCGAGAAGCATCTAAGCCCATGTGCCACAACTACAGAGCCAGTGCTCTAGAGTCAGGAAACTGCAACTGCTGAGCCCATGTGCCACAATGACTGAAGCCTGTGCGACCTGGAGCCCATGTTGCACAAGAAGAGAAGACACTGCAATGAGAAGCCCATGCACCAACAACAAGGAGTAGTCTCCACTCCCCGCAACCAGAGAAAAATCCAAACAAAGCAATGAAGACCCAGCACAGCCAAAAATAAATACATAAATAAAATTATTTGAAAAAGTTGACAGAAGGATTCAGTCTTCCAAACAAAATTTAGACCTGCAAAATTTGAAATATAAAACTCAGTCGTTTATACAATGTTGTATATCAAATATATCTCAATAAAGCTAGGGAGGAAAAAAATCATGTAAACAAGAAAAAGAGAGACAACTAACAGAAAAATAGGCCAGACACATGAACATGTACATCAAAATGGTAAGGAAACATGTGGGGAAAAGGGGCTCAACCTCATTAGAAATCAAGGAACCTCAAATTAAAACCGCAATTCAATATCCCTGAACACCATCAGAATGGCAAAGTTAGAAAGACTGACCATGCCGAGCACTGGTGTTACAGGGGCGTGTTTACCAAAGGATCCCACAAAGATGATCATTAAGCTGTACATGGGGGTTACATAATTCTCTGTTTGTGTGCTATACATAAAAAAACAAAAAATTTTAAAACTATTTTAAAATGGGGTGGTGGAGATGACAACCAAGAGCTGAGAAACAGTCCCTGCCTAAACATCATGAAGCCCTGCAGTTCCTGCCTCCCTCTGGTTCAAGTATAAACCCTCACTCCTATTACACATGCCATCCTTCTGGTTTGGTTATCTGGGATTCGTACCCACAGATACTTAAAGAGCTGTTAACAACAGGCTAAGTGAACAATCTGCAACAGTAAGTGATGAGAAGAGTTTGGTGACCTGGTTTGGGGTTTGGTTATCTGTTTTTCACGTGTGCATGCTTGTGCTCGGTCGCTTCAGTCGTGTCCGACTCTTCATGACCCCATGGACTGTAGCCCTCCAGGCTCCTCTGTCCATGTGATTCTCCAAGCAAGAATACTGGAATGGGTTGCCATGTCCTCCTCCAGGGGATCTTCCTGACTCAGGGATCAAACTTTCTGCATTGCAGCGTTTCAGTCAAATGTCCCCTGCATTGCAAGCGATTCTAGACCCACTGAGCCACCTGGGAAGCCTGGTTTTCATACCCACAGATAATTAAAGAGCTGTTAACAATGTGCTAAGTGAGCAATCTGAAATAATAAATGATAAGAAGAATCAAAAATGAGACAGCAAAACCCACAGCAAGGGGTTTAAAGGACCAAGGACCGTTTAGATAAAGAGCAATTGTGTTTTCTATCTTAGTACCTCCTATGGTGCTGTTAAAAAAATCTGATTATAAAAATCAAACGTGAATACATTCTCCTTATAAATGATGGAAACAACACTTGAAATACATTGAACTTCTCTTCATCACTGTTCTCTCCACTTCTTTCATCCTCCTTAAAAATAATTACTTTTTAGAGTTGGTGGGTATTTCTGGGTCTTTTTTTTTTTTCTTACAGAAATACATACATGTACACGTACACATTTATAGTTTGGGGCTTTTCATTCCATTGCTTCAGATTCAATGCTGTGTCCTCCACATATTTGTATGCTGAAACCTAATCCCAAGTGTGGTGGTATTTGGAGGTGTGGCTTTTAGGAGATGATTAGGTATTGAGGGTGGAACCCCCATGAATGGAGTTAGTACTGCTATAAAAGAGACCTTGGTGAACCTCTCTTATCCCTTCTCCATGTGAGATGAGAACACAGCAAGAAGGCAGCCTACTATGAGCCAGGAGGTGAGCCCTTACCAGACATGAATCTGCTGGCCCCTAGATCTTGGGCTTCTCAGTCTCCAGAATTTGAGAAGTAAAGTTCTCCTGTTTTTAAGCCAAAACATCCAGACTGTGGCATTTGGTTACAGCAACTCGAATTAAGACATTCATAAAGTGGGTCAGTATATGAGGAGTACTGCAACTTGTATTTTCCACTTAATAATATGCCTTGGGGATCTTCCATGCCTTCTTTCTTTGTTAATAGCTGGATCATATTCCATAGTTCATTTAAATATTCTTCCATTGATGGACATTTAAGCACTTTGCAATTTTTTTTTATTATTTCACATAATGCTGAAATTAACATTGTTGTACGTATATTTTGGTAGTGTGTACTAGAATTTCTGTAGTACTTATTCCCAGCTGTTGAAATGGAATGGTGAGTCAAAATATAAACACAATGCCATTCTATTAGATATTTGCATACTGCCCTCTCAAAATGCTTTAGTAATTTATGAAGTGTACATTGTGCAAACAAGGAATAAGCATGTCCATTTTCTTGCACAGGATGGTGCTGTCCTATTTAGATTTACCATCCTGATGAGTAGACAACTATATGTCATTGTTTTAATTTGTATTTCCCTACTAGTAACATGGAACATCTTTTCGTGTTTACTGGCCATTTATAGCTTTTTGTTCTGTGAACTGTCTGCATTCTGTGCTCATTTTTCTACTATATGCTTGTCTTTTTTAATTTTTTTGGTAAGAATTCTTTATACATTTTGGATAGTAATCCTTTTTCTACAACACATGTCAAAGACAGTTTTCCTAATCAGTTGTGTGATCAGTTTCACTCAGTGTTTTTCATCAGTTAACATTTTTTTAATATTAGCAGTCAAGTCTGTCCATTTTTTCCCCCTGAGGTCTGGGAGTCACTCTGCATACCAAAATTATACAACTATCTTGCAATTTAGTAATACATTTAGAATTTTATCTCCTATTTATTTCTTCTAAATCCAACTCCAATTTATGGCTTACTATGGTGTGTGATAGGAAAGAAGTCACTTGCAGTTTATGAATTATAATTAATGATGATTCTGAACAATACTAGATGATTACATTAATAGCCTATCAGGTTAAGAAAGCAGAGAAAAGAGAAATGTTGAGAAAGAAAGACTCTCGTAAATGGCTTAAGGATTGGGTTTCCTTCATGTATTAAATAATTTGCTTCTGTAGAATAATGCACTGCACTACCAGATTAATGAGGCTTTGCTGAAATGTCCTTAGCCAGGCAACACATTTGTCAGGCCATCAGGTAAACCTCAAGTTATCCTCTCATTAATTTGAAGAACATTTATCAAACCCAAGAAAGAAGAGAATCCATATAAGGAAAGATAAGAACAATTAAAAGGAAGTAGAGAGACATCCCTGGTGGTGCAGTGGACAAGAATTCAGCTGCCAATGCAGGGGACACAATTTCGATCTCTGGTCTGGGAAGATTCCACATGTCTCAGAGCAACTAACTCTGTGTGCCACAACCACTGAGCCTAAGCGCTACGACTACTGAGCCTGCACAGCTAGAGCCCGTGCTCAGCCACAAGAGAAGCCACCACAGCAGAAAGTAGCCTCTACTTGCAGCAATGACAGAAAGCCCATGAGCAACAGTGAAGACCCAGCACAACCAAAAATAACTACATTTTTTTTAAGTTGATTAAAAAAAAAAAGGAAGTAGAAAACTCCAGAGTCTACAGTACACATATTACCGAATTCGGGACAGAGTGTTCCGGAGCCCAACTACATAAAACAAGATGTTGGCATCAGTGTTGCTGTAGATGCTGTTGATGGCAGCCATGGCGGCACCCATCCTGCCTGCTGCTGCACAGATCACCACCGGAATTTCATCCTCCATCTCCTCCGGGGTCTCAGAGTCATCATCTGGAAACATCAGAACCAGAGTCTTGGAACATGAAGGAGTTTCACAGTCCGGTTTGTCTTTCCCACTCCAGAGGGAAGACATACTGTGGGGAAGGGACTGTCCATCATTCTCCAATCCAACCTTTCCTTCTCTCAGAACATTGGAAATTTACCTGGCACATAGCCAACCACTATTTTTCTAGACTCCCTTGCAGCTTTAAGTGACCAAGTGTTGACCAGTGAGATGTTGGTGTCAGTATATCTGCAACTATTGGGTTTGCCTTTAAAAAGAATGTGGGGATTTCCCTGGTGGTCCACTGGTTAAGTGGTTGAGTGAAACTATTCTGTATTCTCTGATAGTAGATAAATGTCATTATAAGTTTCTCAAAACCCATAGAATGAATAACACCAGGGGTAAACCCTAATGTGGACACTGGTGGGGATTCCCCGAAAGTTCAGTGCTTAGGACTCAGAGCTTCCACTGCAAGGGGTTCGATGCCTGGTCAGGGAACAAAGATCCTGCATGTCTCGTAGTATGACCAAAAAAAGAAGAAGAAAGAAATTAACTATGGACACTGGTGATAATGATGTGTTAATGTAAGTCCATTGACTGTAACACATGTACCACTCTAGTGCAAGATGTTAATAGTTGGGGAGGCTGTGTGTGTGTGTGTGTGTGTGTGTGTGTGTGTGTGTGTGTGTG
>SJYA01000890.1:35552-182628 GCA_006410615.1 Neotragus moschatus
TGTGTGTGTGTGTGTGTGTGTGTGTGTGTGTGTGTGTGTGTGGTGGAAGGAGGAATGGGAGAAGTCTCTGTGCCTTCTGCTCAGTTTTGCTGTGAACCTAAAACTGCTCTAAAAAGTAAAGTCTATTAAAAAATCAACACACACTTCTCAAAAAACTCCAGCCCAAACAGAAGAGGATCCAGTAAATGGTGATCGTTTTCTGCAGCCCTTTCAGCCTCCATTTCCAAGGCAGACCTCCTGACAGGTAGGTGTGTGTCTCTCAAACCCTTCTTAATGTTCACCCAAAGCACGTAAACTACACACAGTAGTAATATTACATGAAATTTTATGTAATAAAATTTCCCTACTAGTAACATGGAACATCTTTTTGTGTTTGCTGGCCATTTATAGCTTTTATGTATTATTTTAAAGCCAAAATGAAATCATACCTTCATAGTCTCTGTAACTTGCTTTTTCCATATAATGTATCACAGATATCCATCTTTCGATGCCAACATTGTGTTCTTTTGGGCAGTATTTTATAGCACTGATTGCTTTATAAAATTTTAACACTGAATGGGATAAAAATGTGCTATTGGATAGATTTATGTGGTCCAAACACCATATGGCCAATTAATTAGTCAGGATATGTGCTTTCTAACAGTTCTTTTAACAGCTATTATAAAAGCAACTCATTTCTTTCCGTGGACAAAGGAGTTTGCAGTGGGATCAGCCAGCTGAATGTGTTGGCCTATGGGCAGGAAGTGAAATGTGAGGAGTAAAGAGCTTGAAGTTCAAACAACATTTGACCTTATATGACCTTCTCTCTTTCTCAAGCAATTTACTGAGTCATTCTTTCCGTACTATTGTGGACTGAATTGTATATCCCTAAAATGTATAATGCTGAAGCCCTAACCTCCTAGTATTAAGTTAATTGAGGCCACTGTGCGTGTTCAGTCACTCATGTCCAGCTCTTTGCGACCCCAAGGATTGTAGTCCGCCAGGCTCCTCTGCCCACAGAATTTTCCAGGCAAGAATACAGGAGTAGGGTGCCATTTCCTTCTGCAGGGGATCTTCCTGATCCAGTGATTTCTTGCATCTCCTGTATTGGCAGGCAGATTCTTTACCACTAGCATCACCTGGAAAGCCCTAAATGAGGCTATTTTTGCTGATTAAAAATAAAATGGGGCTTCCCTGGTGGGTCGGTGATAAAGAATCCACCTGCCAATGCAAGAGACGCAGGCTTGATTCCTGGTCCAAGAAGATCCCACATGTCATGGTGCAACTAAGCCTGTGCGTCACAACTATTGAGCCTGTGCTCTAGGGCCCTCAAACTGCAACTACTGAAGCCAGCACAGAGCCCTCACTCTGCAAAAAGAGAAGCCACCACACTTAACGAAAAGTAACCCCTGCTCTCTGCAACTAGAGAAAAGCCTTCAAGGCAATGAAGACCCAGCACAGCCAAAAATAAATTAATTAATTTAAAAAAGATAGACTGGGGGGAAAAAAACACAAAAAGCAACCAAACAAACTTGGGGCCCGGAGTGTGTTTTAACACACCCTCTGTGTGGCTCTTATAAGTGTTAAAGTTTGAGTAGGAGTAATAACTCTAGAACACAACTAAAATGTTAGTCTTGGTGGGTTTTCTACAAACAAGTCCTTGGAAGCTGACCAAATTTTGGCTTGTCTCTGAACCCACCTATTGAAAGGACTCAAACTGTGTCTTTAAGTATTTCGTCTCATTCATTCTTTTATTTAGCTGTCCTGGGTCTTAGTTGGGGCATGCAGAATCTAAATTTTTATTATTATTACTTACTGGAGTATAACTGCTTTTCAACGTTAGCTTCTGCTGTATAATAAAGCAAATCAGCTATATGTGTACATGTATACACGTATGCCCTCTTGGACCTCCCTCCCACCGCCTCCCCCATCCCACTCATTTAGGTCCTCATCAGTTATGGCATGCAGACACTTGGGTGTGGCATGTAGGATCTAGCTCCCTGACCAGGGATTGAACCCAGGCCCCTGCATTTGGAGGCTCCGAGTCTTAGCCACTGGACCAGGGAAGTCCCAATTAGGTATCTCTTTTGGGGGACTGCATGCCTGCTTACCTGCTTCATTCTTTTCTATATTTATTTTTATTGTGGTAAAATATGCAGCATAAAATTTAGCATCTTGGACTTCCCTGATGGTCCAGTGGCTAAGACTCTGTTGTCCCAATGCAGGGGGCTGGGGGTTTGATCCCTGGTCAAGGAACCTGATCTCACATTCCTCAACTAAGAAATCACATGTTGCAATTAAGATCTGGTGTAGCCAAATAAATATATTATAAAAAATCTTACCATCTTAACTATTTTCAAATGTACAGTTCAATGGTATTAAATACGCTCACAACTGTTGAACAACCATCAGTATCATCCATCCCCATAACACTTTTCATCTTATAAAACAGAAACTCTATACCCAGTAAACAATAACTCCCTCCCCTACTCACTCAGCTCCTGGCAGTCATCACTGTGCTTTCTGTCACCATGAATTTGACTATTCTGTCTCATATTAGTGGAATCACACAGTATTCATCTTTTTGTGATTGGCTTGCATCACTTATCATACCTGCTTCATTCCTGAGCATGGTTCCCTTATGAACTTTCTTATACAGAATCCCACAGAGGGTCACAATCAGAAGGAACAGCAACACCTGGTTAACTGAAATAAAGATAGAAACATGTTCAAGTCTAACCTGTCAAACTGAAATTGTGGATTAAGTTTACCATAGCCAGTGTGAACACGTGTGCTCCCTGGCATTTCTGACATACACAGAAGTAGAGGTCTAGAACCTTTCTCTAAGCAGACAGCATGTGGAATAAAGGGTTAATCTGTGATACTGGTGATACTCAAGGATACCAGGTGTAGTTTAAGAAGAGACAGGGCTCTTCCCAGGCAGTCTGATGTACAGATTCCTTAACCTCTCTGAGTCTCAGTTTGCTCATCTGCTAAATGGGGATTGTAACAATAATCATTACCTTTCAGGGGTGTTTTGAGAGTCAACAAAGCTAATGAAGGCCCAATAAAGACTTTAAAACTCTTATGTATTATCATTTACTATTTCTGTGCATCAAGATATTCATTTATTGGCTTCATACTGATCTATTTTATGGCCCCTAGGCATTTGTCTTCACATTTGTAAAAGGAAGGAGTTGGACAGTCTTCATGGACGCCTTTCAGAGCTACATCCTAAAGCTCAGTTGTTCTGCCTTACTGACATCCACCATCTCCTCTCTGCCTTTCTGGGTTATCAGATTCAGACAGAGACAAGCAGATACTATACTCAGTTTAAAACAGAAATACAGAGAAGCAGAAGATGACACAAAATTTAGAATTTGTCAATACAACGGATTAACATTCCCATCCCACAGCCAGTCTGGGGAAGCAGCCCAATGCCTCTACCATCTGACCCTTTTTTAGTATAGGTATGCCCCATGCAGTACTGAGGATATACTTACACTAAAAAATTATTCATAGTTTATTAGAAATTCAAGTCTAACTGGATATTTTATCTTTTTATCTGCTACATTGGGCAGCTCTACTCTGAGGGTAACAGTAACACAATCAGGTTATTATTTTCCCACTAGATTCACAAACAACTGGATATAAAATCAGAGGCAAATCCAGGTTTTGATGGTGTCATAAGATTAAATAATTTGAGATGACTCTTTAAGAATAAGAAGACAAATTACAAATTAGACAGAAACATGAATATTTATTTAAAATGAGAAAATAAACCATATTTGCAACTTTTATAGAACCATCAGACCACTCTCATGAAAAATCTACCCCTGAACAAAACACTTAACTTTCTACAGAAATCATCCTCCTATGATGATGCTAAGAATTGCCTTTGGAAAAACTATCCATGAAAATCAAAGAAAATCTCAAAACTAAATAAATAAAAGAAAAAGACACAGAAGAAGATCCAGCATCAAAACAGTCCTCCAAAATATCTATTTTAAATCATAACTTTCCAAAGTTTGTAATCTTACTTTTTCGTAACAAAGCCATGTGGGTTCACGTGGATAAAAACTGTGACCTGTGGATTAAAGAATAAAATTTTGCTTAATAGATAATCAACCCGCAATAATATATAATTATTAAGGACTGTGTTTTTGACTGTTCAATGTATGGCAAATTTTATAATCATTCTTAACTGTTCTGAATTTAGAATTTTGGAAACTATTTTGTGAATGTAGATCTCACCTCTTCAGATTGATTTCTCTGGTTGTACAAAATGTGCAAAAGGCCCCCAATGGTAATCTCTACCTTCTTCAAGAAGCTGTGGTAATATACACAATGTATTACTCAGCTATTAAAAAGAATGCATTTGAATCAGTTCTAATGAGGTGGATGAAACTGGAGCTTATTATACAGAGTGAAATAAGTCAGAAAGAAAAACAGCAATAAGTATATTAATGCATATATTGGAATTTAGAAAGATGGTAACAATAACCCTATATGTGAGATAGCAAAAGAGACATAGATGTAAAGAACAGACTTTTGGACTCTGTGGGAGAAGGGAAGGGCGGGATGATTTGAAAGAATAGCGTTGAAACATGTATATTACCATATGTGAAATAGATCGCCATTCCAGGTTCAATGCATGAGACAGGGTGCGAAAGGCCGGTTTACTGGGATGACATTGAGAGATGGGATGGGGAGGAAGGTGTGAGGGGGGTTCAGGATTGGGGACACATGTACACTCATGGCTGATTCAAGTCAATGTATGGCAAAAACCACCACAATATTGTAAAGTAATTAGCCTCCAATAAAAATAAACAAATTTATAAAAAAAAGAACAACCATGTGAGTCCCCTGGGTTAGCAGGTGAGACAGCACTAACTAAAAGAAATGTCACATAAGAAAGTTTCCTTGATATAAACTATCAATTCCATGNGAGGTGTGAGGGGGGTTCAGGATTGGGGACACATGTACACTCATGGGTGATTCAAGTCAATGTATGGCAAAAACCACCACAATATTGTGAAGTAATTAGCCTCCAATAAAAATAAACAAATTTATAAAAAAAAAGAACAACCATGTGAGTCCCCTGGGTTAGCAGGTAAGACAGCACTAACTAAAAGAAATGTCACATAAGAAAGTTTCCTTGATATAAACTATCAATTCCATGCCTTTTCCTCTGCTATCATAACTTCCTTCCTTTGATAAGGATGCTCCTACATCTTTAGGAATCCCTTAAGAAAACAGAACCATCTTCAGAGGAGTACATTTCACACCTCATTCAATCATTCATTCAGTAAACATTTACTGAGATCCTACTAAAAGTCCAGCACTGTGCTATGTCCTGGGGATACAGTAATGAACAGACTAGTCCTAACATCATGAAGCTATTTTCAGTGGGAAAAACAGATATTAAAATGTAACAAACAAAATAATTATCAGTAGATTGTGAATAAAATAATTAGACATAAAGGAAACAACACAGCTGCTAGAATACCTCTAGATTAATAGAAATAGGGAAGCATCTTGAAGACAAATCAGGAAAAGCCTTGAGGAGATGACATTTGATCAGAAGAAAGAGCAGGAGCCAGTGGAGAGAATGCAGAAGAGCATACCAGGCAAAGGGAACAGCAAGTGCAAAGGCCCTGGGGCTGAGGATCCTAAGTATCACAAGAGGCTCAATGTAGCTGGAACATAGTGGACTAAGGGAGAGACTGACCAGAAGAGGCTGAAGACAAACTGTGGGGGTCAGTAAGGGAGTATGGATTTTATTTTAAGTGCATTTTAAGTACATCCACCTTTGTCTTCCTTAAATCCCTAAAGTAATGTTTTTCAAACATTCCCACAGAGATTCTGATGATAAAGGAGAGCAGACACTCAAAGTCATCCACAGTGAGTTGAAAATACCTAACAAGCTTCTCGTTTTACCTTTAAATTCATGTAAACTGTTACAAAAATATCTGAAAAAAAAAAGCTCCTTTCATTGTCAGAAGAGCTCTTTTGGGGGAAAAAACTCTTCATTATGAAATGCAGGTTTTCTATGCATAGATGAATGGATAGAGGTAAGAGAAGAAGAAAGCTAAGAGTAAATGATGAGCTGGAATCCTGTGGTTTGAAAGCAGTCCAAAAAGAACAGCATGTAAGGTGGAGAAAGATCCTGGGACAGGAGCTGCCAATCACACATTAGAACTTATTAAACAGCACATTTCTAAATAACCAACAGGTTACTGAAGAAATCAAAAGGGAAATAAAAAAATTTCTAGAAACAAATGACAATGAAAACAAAACAACTCAAAACCTGTGCTATGCTATGCTAAGTCACTTCAGTCGTGTCCGACTCTGTGTGATCCCATAGACGGCAGCCCACCAGGCTACCCCGTCCCTGGGATTCTGAAGGCAAGAACACTGGAGTGGGTTGCCATTTCCCTCTCCAATGCATGAAAGTGAAAAGTGAAAGTAAAGTCGCTCAGTCCTGTCTGACTCTCAGCGACTCTATGGACTGCAGCCTACCAGGCTCCTCTGTCCATGGGATTTTCCAGGCAAGAGTACTGGAGTGGGGTTCCATTGCCTTTTCCAAAACCTATGGGATGCAGCAAAAGCAGTTCTAAGAGGGAAGTGTGTAGCAACACAATCCTACCTCATGAAACAAGAAAAACATCAAATAGACAACCTAACTTTACACCTAAAACAACTGGAAAAAGAAGGACAAAAAACCCCCAAAATTAGTGGAAGGAAAATCATAAAGATCCAAGCAGAAATAAATGAAAATGAAGAAATAATAGTAAAGATTAATAAAACTAAAAGCTGGTTCTTTGAGAAGATAAACAAAATCGACAAACCCTTAGTCAGACTCATCAAGAACAAAAGAGAGAGGAAACAAATCAACAAAATTAGAAATGAAAAAGAAGTTACAACAGGAAATGCAGAAATTTAAAGGATTATAAGAGACTATTATGAACAATTATATGAGAATAAAATGGAAAACCTGGAAGAAATGGACAGATTCTTATATAANCCTTAGTCAGACTCATCAAGAACAAAAGAGAGAGGAAACAAATCAACAAAATTAGAAATGAAAAAGAAGTTACAACAGGAAATGCAGAAATTTAAAGGATTATAAGAGACTATTATGAACAATTATATGAGAATAAAATGGAAAACCTGGAAGAAATGGACAGATTCTTATATAAGTTCAATCTTCCAAGACTGAACCAGGAAGAAATAGAAATTATGAACCACCAAATTACAAGCACTGAAATTGAAGCTATGATCAAAAATCTCCCCAGAAACAAAAGCACATGACCAGATGGCTTCACAGGAGAATTCTATCAAACATTTAGAGAAGGGCTAATGCCTATCCTTCTAAATCTCTTTCAAAAAATTGCAGAGGAACACTTCCAAACTCATTCAATGAGGCCACCATCACCCTGATACTAAAACCAGATAAAGACAACACAAAATAAGAAAACTACAGGCCAATATCACTGCAAAAATCCTCAACAAAATTTAGGAAAGAGAATTCAGCAACACATCAAAAAGCTCATACACCATGATCAGGTTGAGTTTATTCCAGGGATGCAAGGATTCTTCAATATACACAAATCAATCAATGTGATACACTGTGTTAACAAATTGAAAGATAAAAACCATATGATCATCTCAATAGGTGCAGAAAAAGACTTTGACAAAATTCAGCACCCATTTATAATTAAAACTCTGCAAAAAATGGGCATAGAAGGAACCTACCTCAAAATAGTAAAGGCCATATATGATAAGCCTACAGCAAACATTATTCTCAATGGTGAAAAACTGAAAGCATTCCCCCTAAGATCAGAAACAAGACAAGGGTGTCCACTTTCACCACTATTACTCAACATAGTTCTGGAAGNTAACTAAGAATAGAACAAGTATAATACACATGCACCTAACACATGTAAGTGTTAAATGTGCATAACTTTGCAGTTCAAGATGAGAAAGCAAAATAAGATCAATTTCTTTTTCTTTCACAATTTGATAACAGATTAATTTTTTCTATAGATCTTAGCAACATCAGTATATAGCTTTTCTTAAGTTGGAATTTTCATCTTTTCATTTTAAAAAGACCTTACGGTTTCTGTTTGGCATACCCTAATTCTTGCATCACTATTCTTGCATTTGGGGGCCATCATTAAGCAAAATGAAGGGACTTACCCTGACGGTCCAGTGGCTAAGACTCCACGCTCCCACTGCAGGGGGGCCAGGTTCAATCTCTGTTCAGAGAACTAGATGTCACATGCAGCAACCAAAACCCAGTGTAGCCAAATAAATAAATATTTAAAAAAGAATTTTTAAGGCATCATATCAGAGTCTTCTAAAGTTTGTTTGTTTTTTTTTTTTAAAAAAAAAGGAGGATTACTTGAACACAAGCACAGGGATATCACCACAGTGATCTGACAACCAAGATGGCAACTAAGAGACAAATGGGCAGGTAGCATATACAGCATGGATGGAGTGGACAAGGGGATGATTCATATCCTGGACATGACAGAGGGGGATGTTGCAAGATTTCATCATGCTACTCAGAAGGGTGCTCAGTTTAACACTATGAATTGTTTACTTCTGTGATTTTTCCATTTAATATTTTCAGACTGCAATTGACCATAGGTAACTGAAACCATAGAAAGCAAAACTGTGGATGAGGGAAGACTACCATACACTGGTAAATAAACTAAGCAGGTTACAGCTTATTGTGGACCTATAATCTAATATTGCTCTATAATTTATAATAATTTGCATTATTTTTCTGGGTCTGCATTTTAGGGAAAAAAAATGGGACAGTCATAACATTGAAGATTGGTACAAAACCCAAGGGAGGAAACTAAGGTGAGTTACACACACAGTAGACAGTGTTTCATGTGAGAGTCTTGGTATGTCATAAACTTTTTTTTTTAATTTTATTTCTTTATGTATTTATTTCTGGCTGTCCTAGGTCTTTGTTGCTGCACAGGCCTTTTCTCTAATTTTGAACAGTAAGGACTACTTTTCAGTTGCAGTGCATGGGTTTCTCATTGCAGGGGTTTCTCTTGTGGAGCACATGCTCTAGGGCATTCAAGCTTCAGTACTTGCAGTATGCAGGCTCAATGGTTGTGACACATGGGCTTAGTTGCTCTGTGGAGTATGGGATTTTCTCAGATCAGGGATCCAACCCATGTCTTCTGCATTGGCAGGTGAGCTCTTTACCCCTGAGCCACCAGAAAAGCCCCATCATAGCTTTTTAAAATAAGCAAATAAAACAAAATAATCCCAGCTTCAAATTTATGTATCCTTAATTCTTTTTCCACTGAAAGTATTTATTTAAATGTGACATGGGTGTTCATTGTTTGTAACTTTATCCACTTTGGGAAACAATATTAAGAAACTCCATATATTAATATCACTGTTTTCATAAGAGCTATATTATGAAAACACTGTTTTCATAAGTCTTGTTACAGAGCTTTCAAACAGTTTAGAAAGGGCAAAAAAGTTCACTTTTGCTATAAAATATAAAAATGTAGTTCTAATACCCTACTAATAAATGTGAAATTATTAAAGAAATCAATAATTTCTCAGTTTTTTTACAGAAGTCATGTGGTAGAAAAACTCTGTGAAAGCAAAGAAGGTAGTCAACACAGAGAAACTGTCAGCCAGATTCTAAATCTTGATACGAACCAGAAAACTTCTTCTGGAGTAAAACCATGTGAATGTCATGTGTGTGGAAAAGTCTTCTTGCATCATTCATTTCTTAATAGACACATCTGATCTCACACTGTACACAAACCATATGAGTATCATGAATACAAAGAGAAACCACATAAATGCAAGGAATGTGGGAAAACCTTCAGTAACCACAAATCTGTTCACAGACATGAAAGGAGTCACACTGGAAAAAAACTCTGTGACTGTAAGGAATGCAGAAAAGCCTTCACATGGCTTACAACCTTTTGAAGACACATGGTAACACATACTGGAGAAGGACCCTATAAATGTAAGGAATATGGGAAAGACTTTAGTTGTTCCACTTCATTTTGAGCCCATGAAAGAACTCATACTGGAGAGAAGCTCTTCATATGTACACAGTGTGGTAAATCCCTCAAGTCTCCTCTAGGCTTGCAAATCCATGAAAGAAACCACACTGGAGAAAAACCCTATGAATGTAAGCAGTGTGGTAAAGCCCTCAGCTGTCCTAGTTCCTTTCAAAGACATGAAAGGATCCACACAGCAGAGAAACAATATGAATGTAAACAACACAAGAAAACTTTCAGTTCTCCTCTAGGTCTGCAAATCCGTGAAAGAATTCACACTACGGAGAAACCTTATGAATGTAAAGAATGTAGGAAGGCCTTCATTTTTCTTTCAAGCATACACGTACACAAAATAATGCACACTGGTGTAAGGAATGTGGCCTTCATTTGTCCCAGTTCATTTCGATCACATGAAAGGACTCACACTGGAGAGAAGCCATATGAATGTAAACAGTGTGGTAAAACTTTCAGTTGTCCCAGTTCCTTTCGAATACATGCAAGAACTTATATTGGGGAGAAACCCTATGAATGTACAGATTGTGGGAAAACCTTCATTTATTGCACAGCCTTTCAAGGACACATGAGAAAGCATACTGGACAGAAACCCTATAAATGTGAATAATGTGGGAAAGCCTTCATTTCTTCCTCCAGCATTCAAACACACATGATAATGTACACTGGAGATGGACCTTATAAGTGTAAGGAATGTGGGAAAGCATTCCGTTTTCCCAGTTCTTTTCAAATTCATCAGAGAACTCACACAGGCGAGAAACCCTATGTAAACAGTGTGGCAGAGTCTTCAGTTGTTACACATCCTTTCAAACACATGAAAAAACTCACACTGGAGAAAAACCTTATGAATGTACAGAATGCGGGAAAGCCTTCATTTCTCACACTACCTTTAGAGGGCACATGAGAATGCACACTGGTGAGAAACTGTACAAATGTAGAGAATGTGGGAAACCCTTCAGTCATCCCAATTCCCTTCGAAGACATGAAAGATCTCATACATTGTAGAGGCCCAAAGCCAATTAGTGTCCATTTACCTTTCTTGTGTAAATTCTTTTAGTTGTATACGTTGGATTCCCAATTGATCAAACTGTTTCAGTTGTTTTTTTTTTTTCTTTTTTTTTTTTTTTTTTTGCTTTTACTTTCTCCCTCCCTTCCTTCCTGACTGTGTTTTCAT
The DNA here is from genome assembly GCA_006410615.1 of Neotragus moschatus. Taxonomy (NCBI): domain Eukaryota; kingdom Metazoa; phylum Chordata; class Mammalia; order Artiodactyla; family Bovidae; genus Neotragus; species Neotragus moschatus. The sequence goes on from SJYA01000890.1 coordinate 46,770, forward strand.
CACTGGATATACCTCAGGGGAAGAGGTGTCCTCTCTACCCTGGTGTTCGCCATTTTTTTTCCTCCAGAGAGCCTCACATCACGGCCATTAATATTAGGGATCTCTTCCCATGATGGCTGGTTGCTTTATAGGATTTAAGGATCAACAGCTTAGTTCAGGTTTGAACTAATAATACCTTTGCTGACCACAGGGGTGTCACTGTGTTGTCCCCTAAAACCTCAAGGTTAGGATCTTTGTTGCAGTACAGGTAGGGGTTACAGCACCAGAGTACCAAAGAGTCTGGTGGTGATGTTCCATCATTAAGTCATGTCCAACTCTGCAACCCCATGGACTGCAGCACACTAGGCTCCTCTGTCCTCTGGTTTCTCACAGAGTTTGCTCAAATTCATGTCCATTGAGTCACAAATGGCTACAGTCCACAGGGTTGCAAAGAGTCAAACATGACAGAAGCAACCTGGCATGCACACACTAGTGTTTCCGTGGTTAAGACCCTGAGCTTCCACTGCAAGGGGCACAGATTTGATCCCTGGTCAGGGAACTAAGATCCATCATGCCACATGCTGCAGCCAAAAATTTTTTTCTAGTTTTTTAATAAAAAGGTTACTCCCACAGGAAATAAAATTGCAAACTGCTATGGAAAACCAGTTACAGGGCCTTACTAATCAACAGAATCGCAAATATTCAAATCAGCTGAGATAAGCAGCCCACAGCTCAGAAGGAAAAGCTACATTCTGAAGGCTTCCCAAGTGGCTCAGTGCTAAGGAATCAGCCTGCCAATGCAGGAGATGTGTGTTCAATCAGTGAGTTGGGAAGATTGCCTGGAAGAGGAAATGACAACCCAGTTCAGTTTTCTTGCCTAGAAAGTCCCATGGACAGAGGATCCTGGAGAAATACAGTCCACAGGGCTGCAAAGAGTCAGATACAACTGAGCAACTAACCATGCACAAAGGTGAAACACTATCAAGCTTTGGGTCTCCAGACTCCTGGTTAAGATTGGACTACTGGCCCAGGTCAGTCCCTGGAGAAGCAGGGTAGGTCCACCAGAGCAGCCACAGGAGTAAACAACTCTGGGAGCTCTGCCCACCCTCCTCTCCCTGGCGAATAATGGGGTAAAGCTCACTCTCTGGGGCTTCCATTCTCACAATGAGGAAACCTTCACCCAGATTCACCTAAAAGTTCTGACCCAAAGGACTCTCAAATTCAATACCTCCTGCCAGAAGACAGAACACGTATCTTCACAGATTTTTCCCCCAATGGACAGAAATTACTCAGAGTGCACCTACATTGTGAATGTAAAACTGTAAACCACATCTTTTCTTTTTTATTGGCTGTGCTAGGTCTTAGTTCTGGTGTGTGGGATCTTCAGCTGTGGCATGCAGAATCTAGTTCCCCAACCAGGGACTGAATCTGGGCTCTCTGCATTGGGAATATGGAGTTTTAACCACTGGACCACCAGGGAAATCCCTCCAACCTACATCTAGAAACAAGCACAAAGGAACCATAGTTACAACCTTGAGAAGGGCCTCACTGGGCCACCCCAACACCGGTGCATCCCCAGATTTCCAAGGTTATGGCTTCTCTCAGTAGCAAAAGCTCTTTCTCAGGTGGCTGTGAGCAGGAACACACCTACAAGGGAGGTTTTCAGGAAGAACCATCTGGCTTTTAAGTTTTCCCCTTTGCAGCCTCAAGGCAGGGGCTTAGCTTGAAGACACTGACCTCAGGCTCTGCTCCCTTTCAGGCTGCTCTGGACCAGCATTGAGATTTTAAAAGTGACAAACCCATTGTTTGAAGAATCCAGTGCATGCATGCTAAGTCGCTTCAGTCATGTCTGGCTCTTTTCAACCCTAGAGACTGTAGCCCACTAGACTCCTCTGTCCATGGGGTTTTTCCAGGCAAGAATACTGGAGTGGGCTGCAGTACTCTCCACCAGGGGATCTTCCTGACCTAGGGATCGAACCCATGTCTCTTATGTCTCCTGCATTAGCAGGCAGTTTCTTTACCACTAGTGCCACCAGGGAAGCCCCAGTAGAATCATTCAAACCTAGTGCTTATATGTAAAAAAGGGAAGAAAATTGTAAGGCACTTTTTTTTTTTAGTTCAGCTAGAAAACTCACAACTATATAATATTTATTCCTTTCAGAAAATGAATATGGCAGTTGTTATTTCTACAGAAAGAAATCACTTGAAAAACAATCACCTTAGAATCCATCTAAGTGTTGCAAGTCTAAGCCTGATAGTCCATTTAAAACAACCCACAAGAAAAGGACAGACTGTAGCAGGGGCCATCCCAGAATAGCAAGCTCCCCACCCAAGCCCACCCCCACCCCGCTGCCATGCCTAGCCATGTCCTCCACCTGCCTCTTGCCTGTAGAAAAACCTTAGCCTCCTAGGCCTTCCCCAAGTTCTAAAGAGTAAAGTTAATCAGAAGAGTGAGAAAATGCAGAAAGAAAGGTCAACAGTTGAGCAAGACAAAATAATGATACTTCAGCCAGTAAAATCAAGGACTTTTATTCCTCCTCAAGTGCGTGCTAAGTTGCTTCAATCGTGTCTGACTCCTTGCAACTTCATGGACTGCAGTCCACCAGGCTCCTCTGTCCATGGGATTCTCCAGGCAAGGATACTGGAGTGGATGGCCAGGTCTTCCAGGGGATCGTCCCAACTCAGGGATTGAAACCTTGTCTCAGGCATCTTCTGCGTTGCTAGTTGGGTTTTTTACCACTAGCACCATCTGGGAAACCCTGCTCCTCAAGGACTATAGATAATATTCTGAGCCATATCCTCTGAGCTGTTTTGCAGATACTGAAGCCCCCACCAAGTGGAAGAAGTTAACTGTATGCAGCCCACAAGCAAATAGACCCTCAGACTGGTTGGAACCAGAAGGTTGATGATGTTGACTCCCAAAAACATCAGAAGAATGTCCGTCAGCTGATCATGCACCCCACAAACCCCTCTCCCTCATCCTATCTTTAAAAATCTTTCCCTGAAAGCCTTCCAGGAGTTCAGGACTTTTAAGCACTAGCTGCCTGGACTCCTTACTTGATGCCCTGCAGTAAACACCACACTTTGCTTCACTACATCCCAGTGTCAGTAGGTTGACTTTTCTCTGCAGGGGTGAGTGAACCCAAGTTCGGTTCCTAACAAGACCTCAGAATAGTTATGCTCACTCCCAGGGAAATTTTTAAAAAGGAAGAATTCTTAGCAAATGGAATGTAATAACACTGAAATCATTATTTCATTTTTCTGAAACACTCCTTTCTTGCTCATTTGAAATATTTTATTCTTATTAATTAATGATATTTTACAAATAGAAAAATGAGACTCAAGTGAATAAATTTTTCAAGGTGACAAACAGTGAGAGGCAGTGCTGACAGGTGAGTTTCCAAAGAAGAACCTCCACCCAAATGTCTTTCCCAAGGATGTCTGATCAGGAAAGATCTCAAAGGGTTTTATACCACACAGTTACAGGTGGCTATTCTCTGCTTAGTTCTCATGTAAAATAGCCACAAACAAAAATGAATCTTTTTAAAATGAGCCAAACATTGACTGTGAGGAAATGACAATTAAAATATTGGGTCTGTTTGAAATGATCACAGAAAACGAATAGCTGATGACGCTGTTAATTAAAAGGACAAGTTGGCTATGAGAAGGTGGGAGGGATCTTAAAGTTTCAGGATTTACTGCCAGCCCTAGGAAGCGTTAGGCAGGAGGGACAGGTCATGGACTTGAGGTCTTACTCTCAAATTTTTGAATAATTCAAAAGACAATGAATGCCGCTGCGAAGGGAAAAGGGACTGGGGACCCCACAGACCACAGCTGCTCCCACGCGCCAATCCCTGAAACCGAGTCACAACTGTCCCCGGCTGATCCTTCCTGTGGTCACCGTACAATCTGGAGGAGCCAAGGGATTGCCGGGTCAGGGCTGCCCAGAGAGGATCCAGAGCCTAAGTCGCGGGGCACAGTGAAGGGACGGGACCCCCGGGGTCCCTGCATTCAGCCCCGCCCCCACTAGCAAGCCTAAGGGGACTGAGGTCCCAGAGGCGCCCTCAGCCCACCTGGGTCCGCAGACTCCAGAGCTGACTGCAGAGGGGCCGTGTCCCACCACGGCTGGGACCCACTCAATCTCCCCTCCCCGCACACTTCCCAATTTCTGGGGTCCTCCCAGCCTCCCCTCTTCCACTCCCGAATCCGGTGCAGGTCTAGGCGTAACAAAAGCTCCACCTGCGGCGGGGAAGCACAAGTGAGACGCCATCCCCAGCGCATCCACGCGGAGGAACAATGTCCACGCCAGGCAGAGAGTGGCCCCACGCGCCTGCCCTTGATGCGCTCCCTAGAGGACCCTTCGAAAGGACGCTCCCTCCCCATCACCATCACCCTGCCCCCATGGGTAACAGCAGGTGGAGGTCACGTGGCCAAACAGACCTGGCTTCTGCCTTGGCCCTCCAAGGATCCTTGCGTTTAAGCCGAGCCAGCTCCAGACCTGAATGGGACACAAATGTGTAAGCAGAGAACTCAAGGCTGTTTTTAGTGGAATGGACCCCTTGAAGAACAGGCCCAGAGCACACGGATTGCCTTCGTCAGGACAGCCTGGAACAGGACGATCTCCTCCCACCAATCGCAAACTATGAGACGTCTTCATTAAACTCTTAGGTATCCGCTTTACTCTGGCAGGAGATTGACTTCACATTTGTTTCTGAGTGTGTTCTTAAAGCACTTTGGGATGTGAACAGCTATAATATTCCCACAGCAAATTTCCTATTTTCTCTGATAAAAGAAAAACAATAAAGGGTTATGCAAATATGGGATGTACCCAGAAACGACTAATATACTTAAGAGAGGCGATTGATGTTGTTATTGTTCAGTCACTAGGTTTTGTCTCACTCTTTAGGACCCTATGGACTGAAGCACACCAGGCTCCTCTGACCTCCACTATCTCCTGGAGTTTGCTCAAACTCAAGTCCATTGAGTCGGTGATGCCATCCTACCATCTCATCCTCTATCTTCCCCTTTTCCTCCTGCCTTCAATCTTGCCCAGTATCAGGGTCTTTTCCAATGAGTCAGTTCTTCACATCAGGTGACCAAAATATTGGAGTTCAGCAACAGTCCTTCCAATGAATATTCATGATTGACTGGCTTGATCTTGCAGTCTGAGGGACTCAAAGAGTTTTCTCTAGCGCCACAATTGGAAAGCATCAGTTTTCAGGCACTCAGCCTTCTTTATGGTACAAAACTCTTAATGCATTTATCCATTTATTTGAAGGGCTTTGTTGAGATGCAATACACATATTACATACAACAGGCCATTTTTAAATGGACAATGCAGTGGTTTTCAGCATATTCACAGACATGCAACCATCAACACTGAGGTCCATCTTAGAACATTTATATCATTTCAAAAAGAAACCCCTGTACCCTCTAGCCATCAGTATCTTCCCATCTTCCTCCTCCAGGCCCTAGGCAATCACTAACCTGCTTTCTGTCCCTCTAGGTTTCTATATTCACTGACTTCATATGAATGGAATGCTATAAAATGTGGACTTTGTGGTTAACTTCATTTACTTAGCATAATTTTTCAAGGGATATCCAGGTATTGATACTTCATTTTTTTATGCCAGAGTAATATGCCATGAAATTAAAAGATGCATTCTCCTTGGAAGGAAAGCTATGATAAATCTAGACAGCATATTAAAAAGCAGAGACATCACTTTGCTGACAAAGGTAGGTATAGTCAAAGCTATGGTTTTTCCAGTAACCATGTACAGATGTGAGAGTTGGACTATAAAGAAAGCTGAGCACCAAAGAATTGATGCTTTCAAACTGTGGTGCTGCAGGACTCTTAAGAGTTCCATGGACGGCAAGGAGATCAAACATTCAATACTAATACCTGAATATTCATTGGAAGGACTAATACTGAAAGTGAAGCTCCAATACTTCGGTCTCCTGACATGAAGAACTGACTCATTAGAAGAGACCCTGATGCTGAGAAAGATTGAAGGCAGGAGGAGAAGGGGATGACAGAGGATGAGACGGTTGGATGGCATCACTGACTCGATGAACATGAGTCTGAGCAAACTCAGGGAGATAGTAAAGGACAGGAAAGCCTAGTGTGCTGCAGTCCATAGGTTTGCAAAGAGTTGGACACAACTTAGCGACTGAGCAACAATAAAATATTCTGTTGTGTGGCTGTAGCACATTTCTGTATCCATCTGTTAAAGGATATTGGATTATTACTTCTTTTGACTATTAAGAAAACTTGCTATAAGCATTTGTAAAAAAAAAAACAAAAACAAAAAAAGCCAGAAACCTCAATTAGAGTCAGGAGACCACAAGGGGGAGCTCTCATATCCTGCAATGATAGCAGAGCCAAAGAGGAAGAAGGAGGCTTCTTTCCCTGCAAGGACTCAGCCAGTGAAAAACCATAGACTTTTTTTACTATCACCCTCATAATGTCCTTGTCCCTCTGTAAACGCATCCTCCTTCCCTTGCTTTGGGGTTACTGGCTCACAACTCACCATGGCTTCAGGTCCTGAAGTGTAATTCTCTGCCGATTCCAAGTAAACCCATGTTTGCTGGAGAAATATCTGACAGTTCATTTCAAGTCAATGCATTCACGCACAAGTTTTTGTGTGGACATGTGTTTTTATTTCACTTTGACACATGCCTGGGAGTGGAATCAATGGGTCATGTGGTAATTCTAGGTTTAATCTTTGAGGAACTGCCAGACTGTTTTCCAGAGTGACTGCATCGTTTTCTATTTTCCACCAGCAGTGTATGAGGGTTTCAGTCTCACCATATCCTCAAGTATACCTGTTATTCTCGCACTTTTGATTCTAGCCATTCTAGTGGATATGTAGCTGTTTCTCATTGTGGTTTTTTAATTGAGTTATAATTAGCATATCACATTCTGTTGAGTTGGCTAGTACTAGTCTTGGAGAAGACTCTTGGGAGTCCCTTGGACTGCAAGGAGATCCAACCAGTTCATTCTGAAGGAGATCAGCCCTGGGTGTTCTTTGGAGGGAATAATGCTGAAGCTGAAACTCCAGTACTTTGGCCACCTCATGTGAAGAGTTGACTCATTGGAAAAGACTCTGATGCTGGGAGGGATTGGGGGCAGGAGGAGAAGGGGACGACAGAGGATGAGATGGCTGGATGGCATCACTGACTCGATGGACGTGAATCTGAGTGAACTCCAGGAGTTGGTGATGGACAGGGAGGCCTGGCGTGCTGCGATTCATGGGGTCGCAAAGAGTCGGACACGACTGAGAGACCAAACTGAACTGAACTGAACCTTAGGGAAAAACTTGAATAAACTTTTTGGCCAACCCAGTATTAGTTTCAACTGTACAACTATACAACTATAATAATTCTATATTTGTATGTATTGCAATATGACCACCACAATAAGTCTAGTTAACCTCTCTCACCACACATATCTACCAAAAAAAATTTTTTTTCTTGCAATGAGCACTTTTAAGCTCTACTCTCTCGTGCTCATTTGCTCAGTTGTGTCCAACTCTTCGCGACCCTTTGGTCTGTAAGCCGGCAGGGTCCTCTGTCCATGGAATTTTTCAGGCAAAAATCCTGGAGTGGGTTGCATTTCCTCCTCCAGGGGATCTTCCTGAGCCAGGGATTGAACCCAGATCTGCATCTCCCACATTGGCAGGCAACTTCTTTACCACTGAGCCACCAAGGGAAGCCAGCAAATGTTGTTTAGTCACTAAGTCACGTGTGATTCTTTTGCAGCCCCATGGACTATAGCCTGCCAGCCTCCTCAGTCCACTTTCAAATATGCAATACAGTATTATTGACTATATTGCTATACTGCACATTACATTCCTGTGACTTATTTTATAAATGGGAATTTGTACTCTTTGAATTCTTTCACCAATTTTCCCCTCCAACCCCACCCTCATTGTAGTTTTGACTTGTATTTCCTTGATGTGTAATCATGTCCAGAAATCCTAGAATATCTTCCTTGGAAGAATTTCTATCCCAGTGTTTTGCCACCTTTAAATTGGAGTATTTGGCTTTTTATTATTGATTAGGAGTTCTTTACACTTTATCCAAGTCTCTAACCAGATATATAATTTTCAATTTTTTTGCCTTCTGTGGGCTGTTTTCACTCTTACTGTAAGAGTTTTTACTTTTGATTGTGATCACATACGCATACTATAAAAATTCACATCTTAACTATTTTAGGTGTACAGACCAGCAGTGTGAAGTACATTGACTATGGAAAACAAGTCTCCAGAGCTTGGTTTTCATCATGCAAAACTGAAACTCTGTACTCATTAAATAACTCCCCATTCATACCCTCCTCCAGCCCCTGAAACCACTGCTCTATTTTCTGTCTCTATAAATTCTGCTGCTATGGGAACCTCACATAAGTGGGATCGCGCAGTAGCTGTCCTACTCGGATAGGCTTATTTTACTTCACATGATGTCCCCACGGTCTATGTTTTAACATGTGTCAGAACTTCCTTTCTCATTGAGTGCGTACTCACTTGCTCAGTTGTGTGGGGCCCCCAGGTGTGTGGGCCCCGTGGACTGTGGGCCGCCAGGCTCCTCTGTCCATGGGATTTCCCAGGCAAGAATATTGGAGTGGGTTGCCACTTCCTCCTCCAGGGGATCTCCCCGACTCAGGGATTGAAGCTGCATCTCCTGCGTCTGCTGCATTGCAGGCAGATTGTTTACCACCGAGCCACTGGAGAAGCCCGCTTTCTCATTAAATCTGAATCATATTCTATTACGTGTATGCTCCATCTTATTGATCCAGTCATCCCTGATGGACCCTTGGGTTGCCTCCACATTTTTGCTATCGTGAATAATGGCCCTGCGAACAAGTGTACAAGTATCTGTCCATGTTTTAGATTCTTTTGAGCATATACCCAAGTAGGGGAGTCGCTGAATCACATATCACCTCTGTAACTTCTGAGGAACCGTCATATTGTTTTCCATACCAGAAGAATAACTTTATATTCCCACCAAGAGTGCACAAGGATTCTAGTGATGTGTTCCCTTTCTTGATGGTGCCCTTTGATGCACAAAATTTATTAACTTGGTGAAATCCAAAATATCTTTTTTTTCCCCTCTATTTGCTTTTGGGGTCATATGTAAGAATACTTTTGCCAAATCCAAGGTTATAAATATTTCCTTCTGGTTGAAAGGCGATAGGATCACTCTTTATCTGGCTTTTCTGGGTTTGACATCTAAAAGAGAGGTTCTAACGGAGTAAAGACACTGAAACTAAGTGATGGGGCAAGTGACTGCTCAAGTGGCAGCAGAGCCAGGTCCAGAGTCATCTTCTAGGCCTCGTTTAGGTTGAACTTAGGTTCAGCCAAGTGCTTAGGGTAGCGCCTTGCACAAATTTCAGATCAAGTTGCTGGAATAGGCAGATCCTGTGCTCACCTCTTCTCAAGGACACACCAAAACTACAACCATGTATAGAACTGCCGCCTCTGAGAACTGACCTGAAGACTAGCACAATAGACTTTCTACACCTAAGGGTATGAGGAAAAGGCCGCACTGAGAAAGGTGGGAGGTGCAGAGTCCTGGTCTAGTGAGAACCAACCGCTCCCACACTCCTGTGAGGCAACCCACAAACAGGAGAGATATCACAACCACAGAAGTACCCCCTGATGAGCAGGGGTCTAGCTCCTAGCAGCACTGGGAAGCTGAATACCTATAACAGCTGACTTTGAAAACCAGCAGGGCTCACATCTGGGGAAGCCCAGGAGCTGTAGGAAAGGGAAGAGACTCCACTGTTAAAGGACTCATGCAGAAACTCACTCATTCCAAAGTCCATCACAAAGGCAGCAGCTTGAAAAGCACCTGGGCCATACAAAAAGGAGAGTCATCGGCTAATTTCAGGGTGTGCACCAGAGGGGTAGGAGTCCAGTGGAACTTTAAGGATAGAAGTGCTGGCAGACGTCATTTTTTTTACTTTCCTTCCACGTAGCTGGTCTGGTGCTGGTGAGCACCATTTCTGTCAGTCTCCATCAACCTAACTAACACCACCTGCCCTGCCCCTGCTTTCTCGTAAGAACTCAAGAGGCCAGGCCTACGCACCAGAACCCCCTCCCTACAGCAGTTTCAGCCAGGGCCTGTAGACATCTGGACCAGAGACCAGCTCAACCTACTAAGGCCATCTGCAGCAGTCACAGACAGGTCTGCCTGGAGACCAACCTCACCCACCAGCACACCTGCAATAACTGCTGTCCACCCATCACAGGAGGGCGCATGCAGGGGATACCCCCGGGACACCTGGCTTTGTTGACCAGGGGAGATGGCCTCACTGGATCCTCTAGGACACCTCCTATATAAGGCCACTTTTTCAAGGTTGGGCGACAGAACAAATAGAAAAAGAGTTAGGCAAAATGAAGGAACTACAGAATCTTTCAAAGAATATCTTTCAAACACGAGGATCCCTCAGAGAAACAACTAAACGAGAAGAGGAGATAAGAAACTTATCAGATAAAGAATTCAGAGTAACACTTGTAAAAGTGTTCATCAGACTCAGTAGAAAACTGGATGAATTTGATGAGTCACCAAAAGCCTAGGCGAGTTGCAAGCCTCCTTTAGCAAAGGGCTAGAAACAATAAAAAAGAAAGATGTAAAACTTTTGAATTCATTTACTAAAACCAAAAATACACTCGTGAAAACCAGCAGAAGGTCAGAGGAGGCAAGAAAACAGACTGGTGATATGGGTGACAAGGGTAATAAAAGTCACTCAATCAGAAAAGCAAAGAGGAAAGAGAACAAAACAAAACAAAACAAAAAAAAAAACAAGAAAAGAGCCGATGAGGGGCCCGTCTTCTGTGGCAGGGGAAGGAGCAGCCATGGCCAAGCAGACCAGCTTCCAGAGTCCTCTCGCCACTCCCAGCACATGCCCACCCTGCTGCCAGGGTGCCCCCGAGGAAGGTCAGCTTCTCATCTGCGATGGAGAAGGAGGAGCCCAGCTGGGAGGCTGTCAACTAAACCTACTCCTGCCCAAGTGGAGTAGCCAAAGAAGGCAACAGGAAAGGACGAATCTTCAGATAGAAAAGTGCAAGCAAAAGAGGGAAGGAGAGCAAAGGGAAAACAGGTGGAAATGGCCACCCAAGAGACTGAAGATTTACCTGCTTCAAATGGAGCAGCTGAAAACAAGGAGAGCCCAGCCTCTGATGGAGCAGGAAAGAAAGAAGTGACGTGCAATTAAGATCACACACCCGAGCCTATCCGTGGTTCCTGTCTACCTTCTGTACAATACAAAGGAATACTTTTATCAATTCTTTTGTAAATGCAAAGATTTGGGTAGCTCTAGTAGTATTTTTAAGAAGATAGAAATCCTACTTCATCCATTTTTGAGGTGCAACCGCTTTCCTTTTAAATTTGAGCATAGCTGATTTACACTGTTGTGTTAGTTTCAGGGGCACAGCAAAGTGAATTAGGTATACATATATCCACTCTTTTTTTTTTTAGATTATTTTCCTAAACCAAAGTAGTGAGTGCAGTTCCCTGTGCTATACAATAGGTCTTTTTAATCTATTTGATATGCAGTATGTGTCTTTGTCAACCCTCCCGCCCCCCTCCCCGTAAGTACAAGGTTGTCTTCTACATCTGTGACTTTATTTCTGTTTTATAAGTTTATTTATACCATTTTTTAAGATTCCACATATAAGTGATATCACATATGTGTCTTTCTTTGTCTGACATTACTCAGTTGGACAATCTCTAGCAATCCATGTTGCTGCTATAAAGACTTTTTATTTAAGAGTTGAAATTATTTCCTGGTTGGTTCAGTTTTGGGGGTTTTTTTTTGAAACAACCAGGAAATACTAGTATATTGAATGTGGGAAAGTTTGCTTGTGTTTGGTGTCATCTTAATGTTCCATAGATGGGTTAGTTTTTATATCCTATGNCAATCTCTAGCAATCCATGTTGCTGCTATAAAGACTTTTTATTTAAGAGTTGAAATTATTTCCTGGTTGGTTCAGTTTTGGGGGGTTTTTTTTGAAACAACCAGGAAATACTAGTATATTGAATGTGGGAAAGTTTGCTTGTGTTTGGTGTCATCTTAATGTTCCATAGATGGGTTAGTTTTTATATCCTATGATACAAAGCATATTAAATGGCAGTTTTGAGTCAATAGTGCATTTAATGTCTTAAATTTTTTTTTTTTTGGCCATGACACGCAGCATGAAGGATCTTAGTTCCCTGACCAAGGATAGAGACCATGCCCCCTGCATTGGGAGCATGGAGTCTTAGTCTCTGGACTGCCAGGAAAGCCTTATTGAACACTTTGAATTTCTTCTCTCCCCTTGTTGTTTTTGGGTAGAATTGTTTCCCAAAGCAAACCACTCCTTGATCTGGGCTCTCTGGTCAGAATTTTGTGCACTCTGTAACACCTTGGGTCATGGTAGTCCAATCTTCCTAGTAACTTTGCTAATGTGCTGTGAACTCATTAAAAATGTGAAAAACTTCACTATATATTGTATATGGTACTAAGCTGTGAATTAGTGGGACTTATGATATAACAACATATCCACATTTGACCCAATTACAAGCACTGAAATTGAAGCGATGATCAACAATCTTCCAAAAAACAAAAGCCCAGGACCAAATGCCTTCATAGGAGAACTCTATCGAACATTTAGAGAAGATCTAATGCCTATCCTTCTAAAACTCTTTCCAAAAATTGCAGAGGAAAGAACACTTCAAACTCATTCTGAGGCCACCATCACCCTGATACCAAAACCAAAGACAACACAAAAAAAGAAAACTACAGGCCAATATCACTGATGAATATAGACGCAAAAATCCTCAACAAAATTTTAGCAAACAGAATTCAGCAACATATCAAAAAGTTCATAAACCATGATCAAGTTGGGTTTATGCCAGGGACACAAGGATTCTTCAGTGTACACAAATGAATCAATGTGATATGCTATATTAACAAATTGAAAGATAGAAACTATATGATAATCTCAATAGATGCAGGAAAAGTCCTTGACAAAATTTAGTACCCATTTATGATTAAAACTTTTCAAAAATGGGCATAGAAGGGACCTACCTCAACACAGTAAAGGCCATATATGATAAGCCTACAGCAAACATTATTCTCCATATGAAAAACTGAAAGCATTCCCCCTAAGATCAGAAACAAGACAAGGGTGTCCACATTCACCACTATTATTCAACATAGTTCTGGATGTCCTAGCTACTGCAATCAGAGAAAAATAAATAAATAAAGGAATCCAGATTGGAAAAGAAGAAGTAAAGCTCTCAGTTTGCAGATGACATGATACTGTACATAGAAAACCCTAAAGATAGTATAGAAAATTACTAGAGCTAATAATGAATTTAGCAAAGTTGCAGGATACAAAATCGATACACACAAATCACTTCCATTTCTATATACTAACAATAAAAAATCAGAAAGAGAAATTAAGGAATCAATCTAATTCACCACTGCAACAAAAAGAAGTAAATATCTAGGAATAAACTTCCCTGAGGAGATGAAAGAACTGTACACAGAAAATTATAAGACACTAATGAAAAGAAATCAAAGATGACATAAACAGATGGAGAGATATTCCATGCTCCTGGGTAGGAAGAATTAATATTGTGAAAATGACTATACTACCAAACACAACCTACAGATTCCATGCAATCCCTATCAAATTACCAATGGCATTTTTCACAGAACTAGAACAAAAAATTTCACAATTCATATGGAAACACAAAAGACCCCGAATAGCCAAAGCAGTCCTGAGAAATAGAATGGAACCGAAGGAATTAACCTTCCTGCAGGTTATACTACAAAGCTACAGTCATCAAGACAANACAGATTCAATGTGATCCCTATCAAATTACCAATGGCATTTTTCACAGAACTAGAACAAAAATTTTTACAATTCATATGGAAACACAAAAGACTCCAAATAGCCAAAGCAATTTTGAGAAAGAATGGAGCTGGAGGAATCAACCTTCCTGACTTCAGATTATAGTAAAAAGCTACAATCATCAAAACAGTATGGTATTGGCACAAAAACAAAAATATAGACCAATTGAACAAGATAGAAAGCCCAGAAATAAATCCATGCACCTATGGGTACCTTATTTTTGACAAGGCAGACAGGAATATACAATGGGGCAAAGAGAGCCTCTTCAATAAATGGTGCTGGGAAAACTGGACAGCTACATGTAAAAGAATGAAATTAGAACACTTCCTAACACAATAGACAAAGATAAACTCAAAATGGATTAAAGACCTAAATGTAAGACCAGAAACTATAAAACTCTTAGAGGAAAACATAGGCAGAACACTCCATGACATAAATCAAAGCAAGATCCTCTATGACCCACCTCCTAGAGTAATGGAAATAAAAACAAAAGTAAGCAAGTACGACATGATTAAACTTAAAAGCTTCTGCACAGCAAATGACACTATAAGCAAGGTGAAAAGACAATCCTCAGAATGGGAGGAAATAATAGCAAATGAAACAACTGACAAAGGATTAATTTCCAAAATATATAAGCAGCTCATACAACTGAATGCCAAAAAAACANACGACATGATTAAACTTAAAAGCTTCTGCACAGCAAATGACACTATAAGCAAGGTGAAAAGACAATCCTCAGAATGGGAGGAAATAATAGCAAATGAAACAACTGACAAAGGATTAATTTCCAAAATATATAAGCAGCTCATACAACTGAATGCCAAAAAAACAAACAACTCAATCAAAAAGTGGGAAGAAGACCTAAACAGACATTTCTCCAAAGAAGACTCAGAGATGGCTAACACACACATGAAAAGATGCTCAACATCACTCATTGTTCAGTTCAGTCNGAAATAATAGCAAATGAAACAACTGACAAAGGATTAATTTCCAAAATATATAAGCAGCTCATACAACTGAATGCCAAAAAAACAAACAACTCAATCAAAAAGTGGGAAGAAGACCTAAACAGACATTTCTCCAAAGAAGACTCAGAGATGGCTAACACACACATGAAAAGATGCTCAACATCACTCATTGTTCAGTTCAGTCACTCAGTCGTGTCCGACTCTTTGCGACCCCATGAATTGCAGCACGCCAGGCCTCCTTGTCCATCACCAACTCCCGGAGTTCACTCAGACTCACATCCATCGAGTCAGTGATGCTGTCCAGCCATCTCATCCTTGGTCATCCCCTTCTCCTCCTGCCCCCAATCCCTCCCAGCATCAGAGTCTTTTCCAACGAGTCAACTCTTCATATGAGGTGGCCAAAGTACTAGAGTTTCAGCTTTAGCATCATTCCTTCCAAAGAAATCCTAGGGCTGATCTCCTTTATTATTAGAGAAATGCAAACCAAAACCACAATGAGATGTCACCTCACACCAGTCAGAATGGCCATCATCAAAAAGTCTACAGACAATAAATGCTGGAGAGGGTGTGGAGAAAAGGGAGCACTCTTGTACTGTTGGTGGGAGTGTAAACTGATACAGCCAGTATGGAAGATGGTATGGAGATTCTTTAAAAAACCAGGAATAAAACCACCATATGACCCAGCAATCCCACTCCTAGGCATATACCCTGAGGAAACTAAAATTGAAAAAGACACATGTATCCCATTGTTCACTGCAGCAGTATTTACAATAGCTAGAACATGGAAGCAAACTAGATGTCCACTGACGGATGAATGGATGAAGAAGTTGTGGTACATATATACAATGGAATATTACTCAGCCATAAAAAGGAATGCATTTGAGTCAGTTCTGATGAGGTGGATGAATCTAGAACCTATTATACAGAGTGAAGTGAGTCAGAAAAAGAAAGATAAATATTGTATTCTAACACACATATACGGAATCTAGACAAATAGTACTGAAGAATTTATTTATGGGGCAGCAATGAAGAAACAGACATAGAGAAAAGACTTACAGACATGGGGAGAGAGGAGGAAAGGGTGAGATGTATGGAAAGAGTAACATGGAAACTTACATTACCATATGCAAAATAGGTAGCCAAAGGGAATTTGCTGTATGGCTCAGGAAACTCAGACAGGGGCTCTGTATCAACCTAGAGGGCTGGGCTGGGGAGGGAGGTGGGAGAGAGGTTCAAAAGGGAGGAGATATATGTATACCTATGGCTGATTCATGTTGAGGTTTGACAGAAAACAAAAGAATTCTATAAAGCAATTATCCTTCAATAAAAAATAAATTAACAGCAACAAAAAGAACTTCTTTCCCTGTACAGATGGGCTCTCAGGACTTTTGAAAAACTGGAATTTCCAATACTCAGTCTGCGGCCTCTGCCATGCTCTGTACCTTCTAAGCACCACCCTGCCTCCACACTGCTTTCCCCATGAATCTAAAGACACACATTGCTGTATTTGAGACGAATCAAGGGACAAGGGCACGTTCTTTATTTTGAACATGGAGGGTGGGAGTGAGAAGCAACTGATCTATAAAGCTCTGTGGGTACTGGACAGGAAATGGAAGCCATCAAGGACCGGTATAAAGTTTGGAGGGAATATTGCATCGGGGAAAGGAGAGTTAATTTCCTTTGAATCTCCAAATCGATGGTAGATGGCTAGAATCTTAACCTTTTTTGACACAAATATCTTGGAAGTTTGGTGAATCCCACAGATCTCTTCTCAGCATAATATCTTTAAAAGCTTAAAAGGTATATTGTGTTACAAAGAAAATCAATGATAAAATTTTAAAGCAAGCCATCAGAATATTTGGGGAAAAAGACAAATTTGTGATCTACCAAAAAACATACTTCTTTATTAAATAACAAGGAATATTAGCAGGTAGAATACTTACTGTAACTTGAGGTAGTGATGAACTTTAAAAAATGTGAGATATTTGTAACTACCATAATGTAATATGAAAACATCTGTTCTGAATTCCTGAATATTGCACAATAAGAATTTAATTATGTATTACCTAAATAATTTCAAGCACTTTTTAAAAATAATTACAAGATTAAAATTTGTGATTGATAAAAAAAAAACATCTGATTTATACTGATAATGAAGTCACAGGTACCACAATTTTTGTGGTTTGTTGCCTATATTCACAAGGGAAGGAAATGCTCAATTTCAATGAGAGGCTAGTGAAATTAAAGGTTCATTTTTTCTCATCTAAGTGCCTGAGAAAATGAAATGTACCTATGGACACTTTAAGCATCTGCACATCTCAGGTTAAAGATTACAGAATCTCTGGGGCTGATTCAATGGTAGCTAGGTTAAGATGTCAGAGAAAACTGACGTTTTTAATGTTTCACCATCTAGTAAAATTGCTTCCTTGGGAAGATTTGCCAGGTTTGTGCTGTAGCTTTTTGTAGCCCCAGACTCACAGAGTGTGTGTGTATGTGTGGGGGAGTGGGGCAGGGAATGGGCGTGGGATGGGGAGGAACCTGGGGGCGTGCTGTTGTGCCCTGCAGAATGAGAAACTGTCCCAGGCAAACAGTAGGAGAGGAGCAGGTTGACTCTCAAGGTGACTGCCAGGGGTGAGGAGCACAAATGAAAAAGGAAGCCCTCAAAGGAAGGCTGGAGGCATGCCAGAGACTGATCCGGGATAAGATCTGCCTGTTTTTCATAGCTGTACACTGCCAGGAGTAATTACAATATCCATCTTTTCACAACTTCATATAGACCATTGTTGAAACACCTGCCTCTCCACTAAACAGTATAGAAAATAAAAAAGGGCCCAGGACACAAAACAGAAGGAGACTTTTCACTTGGTAATCTCACAGGACTTACTCAATAACCAATATGGCTCTCGACACTAATCAATTAAAATGGGCAACATTGATGCCCCACTGGTCTATTCTGACTGATAAACAGAAGCCTTGGCACCCATAGAATGTTGAATGACATAAATGCATTATCTACTCAGTCAAATAAATAGTTAAGTACAAGAGAAGCTAAACATACATGCGCACACACGTGTGCGTGTGCACACACACACACACACACACACACACAACAAAGAGTAGCTGTCACATCATCAACCACCCTCATCTTCTCCCAGAACAACTTTTTACTTCTTTTGCTTGAGACAAATGCATAGCAAATTCCGAGCCATCTATCAACTAGATATATTACAGGAACAATTTCTTTTAATAGGAGAAGCAACTACCTCTTCAAAGAATAAATAATTGGCCTTATAAGAACTATTCTGCCAAGACACTTGAAATATGTTGACAAGGTCATTTCTTTGTAGTGTCCTAGATTTCCATAAATTTCCTATTGTGAACCTCCATAATTAGAAAGAGCACTTCACTCAGAGGAACACAACCGGTGACATATAATAAAAATTCAGTATACTTGCCTTAAAGAAAAAAAAGGCTTCCTTCTTGTGACATGTCAGTGATTAAAGGCATATCAGGTCAGCTTCAAAATTTGATTTGTTGATTTTTTTTAATGTTTAAATTTTTACTTACAGTAGAATTCACTTTTCTGATTGTATCATTCTGTGATTCTTACCACATGCAGAAATTCTTGTGATAATCCCAGCAAATGCGATAAAGAACAATTTCAGCACCTGCAAGGAATTCCCCTGCACTGCCCTCTCGCAGATGGACTCACCCTGACACCTTGCCCCTGGCAACCCCTGATCTAGTCTCTGTTCCTATAGTTTTGCCATGTCCAGAATATCAAGTGAATGCAATCACACAGTTTACAGTGTTCTGAGACTCTTCTTTAGTTAGCTATTTTTGGCTGTGCTGGGTCTCTGTTGCTGAGTGGGCTTTTCTCTAGTTGTGGCAATGGGAGGCTACTCTCTAGTGGCAGTGTGGGCTTCTCAACACAGTGGCTTCTCTGGTTGGGAACACAGGCTTTAGGGTACAAGGGCTTAGTAGTTGCCACTCTCAGCCTCTAGAATACAGATTCAGTAATTGTGGTGTACTGGCTTAGTTGCTTCACAGCATGTGGAATCTTCCTGGACCAGGGGTCAAACTTGTGTCCCCTGCATTGACAGATGAATTCCCATCCACTGTTTCACCAGGGAAGTCCCTGAAACTCTTCTTTTGCTTAACAAGAGACATTTGGGATTTATACTTGCTGTTGTATGTATCCATAATTTGTTCCTTTTGATTTTTTTGGCCACACTCTGTGGCATGAGGGACCTTAGTTCCCTGACCAGGGACTGAACTCATAAAGTACAGGGTCCTAACCACTGGACCACCTAGAAAGTCCCTTTCTTATTTTTGAGTTTTGAGAGTTCTTTACATATTCTGGATACATCTTTTCTTAGATATGTGATTTGCAAATACTTTCCTCCAGCAGATGGCTCTTCCTTTCAATCTTCTAATAATAAATTTTGCAAAGCAAAAGTTTTTAATATTGATGACATCCATTTCATCAATCTTTTTTCTTTTTCATATCATGCTTTCAATGTCATATCTGAGAACTTTTAGTCTAACTCAAGGTTATGATGAGTTTCCCCTGCATTTCCTTCTGAGAGTTTTGTAGTTTTATATTTCCATTTTGAGTCCTTTTTTAATATGGTCTGAGGTATAGGTGAAAGTTCATTTTTAATCATATAAATGTCCAGTTGCTCTGGGACCATTTGTTGAGAACACTACAGTTTCCCTTGAATTTATTTTTTTCTTTAATGTTTAATTTGTCAAGGAGTTTGAATCTAAAGGATGACATGTGTTCTAAAGAAGAGTTCTTATTCTTTCCTATGCGTTTTACAGGAATTATAGATCTGGATAGCAATCAGTGGCTAAAAAGTAACTTGCATCATCAAATAAAGATTCAACAACATTTTACAAGTAGCACCAGACTTAAGGAGAAAGGAAAAGGGCTGATACATCATTAAAAAGTTTCAACCAAACATTTCCCCAAATCCATTCTATCTTTGCACAATATTCTGGAGTATTTTATCTGTGCTCTGAAAATTCGAGAAAGCTAACAAACTCTCTTCTCTCAAAATATACCTCTTATAACTCTGCTTCCCGGTTGTCCCAGTTCACCATTTATCTGTATGGTTATCATAATGTCTTATATGTTCATTAGAAGACGCAATGGGGCATTAAGAGAAGCAGAAGATAGCAGGATAAGTTTGATGAAAAAACTTGAGGTATAATCATTAGAATTTTAGATTTTAAAATTCATTTTAGCTTGGAAACCAGAAATTAAATTTTGTCACATATTCAATCACTTCTTTGTGGCATTTTCTAGGAGCTGAAAACTGATTTCCTTTATCTTAAAAAAAAAAAAAAAAAGAAGAAGAAGAGAAAGAAAAATAGCTAATTTGCCATAAATAAAAATTTGTCTTGAAAACTCAAAATTTATTTTAAAATTAAATTGATGTTTCTTAATTCTTCTCCTTCTAAGGAACTTCTGAACTTGACATTTGACCAGAGGTAACAGTTGGCAAACAAAGATTATTAACCTTTAGGAATTAGCAAAATTACAGAGACACCCCGAGGGATGAAATCAGGAAAGGCAAGGTATCATAGTACTCCAGGGATTCCTTATGAACCAAAGTGTTGTGAGAACTTGTTGGCAGTGATCTGGGGAAATGCTTCAACGAGGATTTGATTCAAGCCTTTAATTCACTGTAAACAACTGGCTACAATGCTTCTTTCATTTTCCTGGGGTTCAGACTGCACACCCAGGAGCTCTGAGTGCATTGGCAATGGCCCTTTTCCTTTTCTCCTCATGCACTTGAGGAAGAATGGAGTCAAAAAGCACATTATTTATGATTCTTCTGAGACTGGTTTCAGGTACTTTTTATCCACCTACTATTCTAGATGATATATGTTAAGCTAACTTTTTGAGGAGATGTCAGTCTAACATGGTCTTTGACTATATGTCTGTTCCATTCCAAAGACCATCTAGTACCATGGGAGAGAATGAGAGGGAGGCCAGAAGGCTCTGGGCTCTGAATTCCTGAGGCCAGCTCCTCCCTGGATATCCCAGTCAGCCAACCCAATAAATTCCTGTCTTTTCCTTAAACAGCTTTGAAATGATGTTCCATTTCTTGCAAACAAGGATCCTTACAAATGCATTCCTTGTAACCAAAACAGTGTGCACATATACAGAGAAGCTTGCAGGTACCATTTACAGAGCTTAATTTGCACCCAGATCTATGTTGACCATTTAGGTACATTGTTATCTTCTTTAATTCTTATGAACAAACTCAGATGGATATATTACTAATTTCATTTTTCAAACAAGGAAATTGTGACTCAGAGAGAGTAACTTGCTCAAAATCACGCAGCTAGTATTTAAATGGTGGGACAGGGATTTGAAATTAGGGCTTTCTGACTTCAAAGCTGATGCTCTTTAACCACTCTTTAGGACTCTTGAAGAGCTATTTTGGCTATCCCAGAGGCAAGGGAGGTGGGTTCCAGGTAACAGATGTCACTGTGTGTTGATAAAATTCACAGCTCCCAGGAAAGTTGGTCCACTTTCCCCTGAGTGCTCGGTTACTCTACCTACTAAGGTTGTACCAAAGAGTAAGTATCGATACATCTGAAAAGGGTGCTATCTTTTCCTGTCCAGCATGTTGTCAACTCTAAACTCTGTTTAAGATAAAATAAAAGGCTTCAGAAACCTGATATGGCACATCTAACTGCAAGGCACAGCAGTGATGAGCCAAGGAAGGGAATTCCTGAAACAAATTCATATAAGAAAACTTCTAAGGTGATTTTGAAATGCAAGGCTGAGAGGAGTTCTTGAGAAGGTTTCCAAGAAAAAGCTTGTTTTGTTTACTTTTTAAAAAGAATATGAGATCGTTATAGAGATTCAGTATACCTGATTGGCATCTTTCTCCCTCTCTTTACAATTTCATCTCATCCCTGATGGTGGCACATTCCATTTAAGCTGCTGTAAGGTGGTGTTTCCAATACTTGCAGGCAAAAGCGTTCTAATTAAGTAGGTGCCCAAGAGATGTTTGCATCTTCTAGAGAGGAGCTGATGGTGTGGATCTGCGGAGGGAGAAGTGTAAAGGGGTAGAAGAACAGTGGGAGAGATCAGGGACAAGAGCTAAAGGGAATGGCTGCAGGATACCTTAAGGAGACATAGAGTAAGAAGCAGAGATCTGGGGCCAAGAGAAACTGGGGCAGAGGCTGAGAGAGCTCTTCTGAGCTAACATGGCTCCTGCCTGCAAGGAAATGCATCACAAGACTCATTCCTGCATGGACGAGGACCCGGTGCCCGGCTGTGCAGACCATCTGCCAGCTCTCTCCCACTCTACATACATCCTGTGCATAGCCTATGGGATCCCACACTTGCCTGCTTTCCCACCCACTGTGTGATCGCTCATTCTCAGATTCTTCGGCTATTCCCTCATTTCCAGAACTTCTAAATGGTGGAACATCTCAGGATTCAAGTTTTTATTTCTTCTCTCTCTAAACTCTTGCCTTAGGCAGTCTCACCCTGTTTCCTGAATTGAATGCATGCATGCTCAGCAGCTCAGTTATGTCCAAAACCGAGGACATAGAAACCTTGTAACCCTGTGGACTATAAACTCCCCAGGTTCCTCTGTCCAAGGGATTCCCCAGGCAAGAATACTGGAGTGGATTGCCATTTCTTTCTCCAGAGGATCTTCCCAACCCAGGAATTGAAACTGCGTCTCCTATGTCTCCTGCATTGGCAGGTGGATTCTTTACCACCTCACACCTGGGAAGCCCCTCCTGGCTTGAGATACCATTTACATGCTGATTATTCCCAAATTACTGTCTGCAGCCCATTTCTTTCATGTGGACTCCAGACTCCTAAAGCCAAGTGTCTGTGGGCATCTCCACATGGAGGCATCCTCATGTCGAAATCTTAGCTCCCGATGTTTCCCCACCATCATCTTTCCCAACTCCATTCTTATAATTGCTCCATGAAAATAAGCTTGGTTTTGTCCTTGACTCTTCTCTGTTTCTCCTTACCTACAGATGGACTGACAACAAAGCCTGTCAGTTCCACCTTCAAAATACATCCAGAATCTTCACCACCTGTACTGCCTTTGCCCTGGCCTGATCAGCATCATACTTTGCAGGATGATACTGTATTTGTCCCCCTTTAGTTGATTATTTTTTTATATTAGATTTCTGTTCAGAATTCTCCAAGACCTCTCTATTTCTCTTAGAGTAGAAGCTGAAGTTCATACAGTGTCCTATAAGATCTCACCAGATCACACTGCCCTCCTTGCCAGACACTCTTCTGCCTCAGAGCCCTTTACACTCCTGGCACCTGGAATAATGTTTCCTTCACCTGCAACACTCTTCCCAGATATCCACGTGGCTCACTTCTTCACTTTGCTCAGACTCAGGCAAAACCCCCTAACCTCAGGAATACATGTATTACTTCTTAGTTCCCCAACCAGGGACTGAATGCCCCCTGCATTGGGAGCACAGAGTCTTAACCACTGGACTGCCAGGGAAGTCTATATTCTTCTCAGCAATGACCACCATCCAACATACTGCCCATTTTTCACTGGTTTATTGTCTGCTCCCTCCAACAGTAGGGGATTCCCTTGTAGCTCAGTTGGTAAAGAATCTGCCTGCAATGCAGGAGATCTGAGTTTGATTCCTGGGTCAGAAAGATCCCCTGGAGAAGGAAATGGCAACCCACTCCAGTATTCTTGCCTATAAAATCCCATGGACAGAGGAGCCTGGCAGGCTATAGTCTATGGGGTCACAAAAGTTGGACACCAACTTAGCGACTAAACCACCAACATCCAACAATAGGCTACAAGTTCCAAAGATGTAGGGTATTTTGTCTGTTTTTGTTCATTGCCATATGCCCAGCACAAGTTCCCAGAGATATAAACTGTCAAAAATATTTACAGACTGGAGGGATGAGCAAGTGGCCCTCTCCTCCCGGAAGCTGCACAAGAACATCAAACATCATCTGTTCTCACCTGAAATCAGCACCTGCCCCACAGAAGCTCCTCTGGTGTTCTCTGAGCATCCTCCTCTGCTTCCTCCCAGTCCCTCATGCAACCAACCTCTGATTCCGACAGTTTCATCTCGTGTTTCTTAACCCCTCTCCTTTCTATCCTGCCTCATCTCACTCACTAACTCTGTAGGAACTTCCCGCCTGGACTTTCTACCTCTGGAATTTCTGCTCCCTCCCCTTCCCCAATCCATCACTGGTACAGTGGTCACAGTGACTATCTTTATTGTTTAATAATTATATCAAATTAACTGGAAATATACACTCAGCTTTAGTATCCTTATTTTTTGTTTGATTTTCCTTTTCTTTATCACTTGAAACATTTCAAGTCTACAAAAAGCTGAAAGAATGAATTTTCATATACCCTACATCAGATTTACCAATTGGTAACATGTTGCCATATTTCCTTTCTCCCCACTTCCTGCCTCCCTCCTTAAACACACACACACGCGCGCGTGCATGCACACGCACACACGCACACACACACGGCTCTTCAGCCCTAAATACTTCATCATGCATTTCTTAAGGACAAGGACATCCTCCTGTATAATCACAATGCCATTAATAAGAGAAAGGCCAAGAAGAAGACCCAAACCCTCTGCTTTTATTCTTGGCCTTTCTCTTACCTTCACAACAAGGATGCCCAGAACTGTATCCTCTGCACTTCTGTAAGCTTTCCTAGGCTGAATGACTTCTGTGTTGTGGTTTCCCTATAGTAACAGTCAAGCCTTGAACATTCAGAGCCCATAGGCCTGACTACAGGACAGCAAGAAAGAGGCAGCTGGGGTGTCACCTCACAGTCAGTGTTGGAAAGAGGGAATCCTTTTAAAGGCCCTGAATGGTGGCAAGGAGGATCTTGCATGGAGAGTTGTTTACCAGATGCCAGAGTTTGGGGCTGCGGCCAAATCTGGAAAGAATGTTTTGAGACCTGGCAGTTGCTAAGGGGATTAGCTCTGCCTTGGAAGAAAAGGCAAAACTGGGAAGGACTCCAGAAAAGTATTCCAAAAATCAGAGCCCATAAGTTTTATTTTACCTGCCAACTCTAATCAGTTGGTAGGAGTTTTCAGAACTGATAAATGGAGATGGCGTCTAAAGCCATCACCAGACTCAGTAAAAGAAAGAAAGAGAGAGAGAGCACTGTGATTGATTAATCAAGTCTGCCATGGGTTCAGGGAAAGAGTAATGGGAAAGGACCTGGGAATCAAAAGGAAGAAAAAAATGAGGGCTCCTAAAGTGTACTTTTGAACGACTTTAATCCAGCAGAGCATATACCTGAGTGGAAACAACACAGGCTTTGTGACTCTGAATCCTGGTCTGCCTCATTTCTTACTGTGTAATCTTGGGCAATTTACAAAACCCACTCTGTGAAATGGGACTGTTTTGCAGATTAGATGAACTAATGCATTACAAAGATAATTACTTACATAGTAATTTCCATGAAACAGACATTGTTCTAAGAACTTTGCATGTAAATTAATTAAATTGATTCCCACAACAATCCTAGAAGGTTATTCTTCCTAGTTTATCCCAGGAAACTGAATCTCAGAGAGGTTAAGAGAACTGCCAAGAAGATCTGTAATTTCATGGAATTCTATAAGACTCGACTCTGAAGTTCACAGGCGCATAAAACACAGTCAGCAAGGCACTTCAGCTTAAATCAGGCAGGCTACAGAGTCATCAACAGGAGAGGAGCAAGGGGTTCACTTGAAGAGAAGAAAAAAGGATAAAGCCAGGACTTAGGAATCTGACCCTCAACAAGACACCTCTGGCCTTTTTATGTTTTGCCAGAGCATGAAGGACTTACTCCAGATCCACCAAAATACACAGGGTAGGGAGGTCTTCATTTTGCAGAGGACCCCATCCTGCTTTCTCCTGCATTGGATTCAAGCATTCTTTTACAACACGGCCTTAGATCAGGTGTTGACAAACTACACAGATCCTGCCCATTACTGTTTGTTTTTTTCTAAATAACGTTTTATGGGAACATAGCCAGGCTTATTCTTTGATGTTGATGTTTGATGTTTTTTTCCATGGTCGATTCCACACTACTTCTGCGGAACAGAGCCATCATGATGGAGACCACCTGGCCTGCAAAGCCCCTTATATGGCCCTTTGCAATGACTGTTTGCTGATTCCTGCTGGCCACCTTAGGCCAGACTTTGTACATATCAATATGTCACATATGACCAATCATCTTGGGTGTTCACCAGGGGAGGTAGCAAGTGGGACATCCATAAGAGGAACCAAGATAAAAACAGGTGTGGGCAGAAGAGGATATTTCAAGGCTTCCCTGGAAGTCCAGAGGTTAATGCTCCAAGTGTCCATTGCAAGGGGCACAGGTTCAATACCTGGTCGAGGACCTAAGATCCCACATGCCATGTGGCATGGCCCCAAAATAAAAATTAAATTAAAAAATAGCATATTGCAGAGTAATAACATGTTAAGCTATGTGATGTGGTAAAATGGCTCGGCATCAACTGGGAACTGCAGTGTTAAACAAGCAAGCAGATTTCTGCGGATCTTCTTAGGACTTTTAAAATGCCGTCACGACCTGAGCGTGCTGAGAGGAGGATATGGTTCACAGAACATATTTTCCTCATGGGACTATCTTCCTTGGAACATTCTTTGGCAGATGCTGAAATGAAAGAAGTCTTTAGAATTAAGCTCCCTGGGAACTAGGAATGAAACGGGGAGGGCTGTGACTTGGTGAGCACGTCTTTCTCTCAGTGAGGGAAGAGGCAGGAGAACTAAAGAGAGGCAGAGTGGAAAAAAGAAGGAGAGCTGTTTGAAGAGAAGGAAGAATGTCGGCCCCTGGAGAGACAACTTGGGCGGATGTGAGGAACATCTGGTGGCTGGACTACTGGCGGGAACCGTGTCTCCAAAGCGGGGCTATGGCCCAGTGCAGGGTGTGTGGTCACTTTCACCACCCCCAGCATCGTCACCAGCACCTCTAGAGAAGCTTCCCTCCCTCCCGGAGGGCTCACTACTCTGCGGATCCTGCATTATGTCCTTCCAGATACACGAAAGTAAAAGTGTTAGTCACTTGTCACTTGACAAAGCCTTGGTGCTTCCCTGATGGCTCAGCTGGGAAAGAATCTGCCTGCAATGCAGGAGACCTGGATTTGATGCCTGGGTTGGGAAGATCCCCTGGAGAAGGGCATGACTACCAACTGCAGTATTCTTGCCTGGAGAATCCCATGGACAGAGTAGCCTGGTGGGCTACAGTCCATGAAGTCGCAGAGAGTCAGACATGACTGAGCGACTGCCAGTGCAGGAGATTCTGGAGACATGGGTTCAATCCCTGGGTCAGGAAGATACCCTGGAATATATTCTTGCCTGGAAAATTCTACAAACAGAGGAACATGGACAGTGCGTGGGACCACAAAGAGTCAGACACAACTGAGAGACTGAGCACACAACACATTCACACATATGATGTCACTTAATTCCTATTTTACCAATAAGAGTCACCCAGAGTCAAAGCTTCTAAGTGGCAGTGAAAAGACTTATCTCTGTGAGTCAGACCCCAGAGCCCATGTTCTCACCACTGCCTTGCACAGCTCTGAGTTAGATAGAGACCCAGAATTCCACCATGCACCATGCAAAAGCATTCTGTGTATGGATACACCAAAACATTCGGAGGAAAGGACAAACAAACCAATGTCGCTTGGGATGTTTGGCTGCACAGGGCCAAACAGCTAGGGCCTGCCTTTTCCACAGCACATTCAGATGTATGGATATCATATTTTCTTCTTCTCTTTTTCCTGTTATATTAAGTATCCCTTCTTAACTTATGTCATAAGTTACATATAAGTCTTTATCAGGCTTAGCCAATGTATTATTCTGGCTCTTAAAGTGAACATAAGACGGCATTTTTTGAACATTAAAAAACATTTTTTCAGTCTGAACACTATGACTACTGTATTTACAATAAGCCTTATTTAGATTTCATATGATTGCTAGTTCTTTGCAGGGGAAGGGGGTGGGGTGCTTGGAGCCCTCAGAACAGCTTCCTAGGATGGATTCTGAAAACAAGATTCATAATTCAATTAAATCTTTTGTGGCTCAGAAACATACCTGCCTTAAATACTAGCATTTATCAAGTCCTAGCTAACTGATGATTTCCACACTGAAAATATGAGGAAAACAGTAAATCAACACTCTTTGGCGGGTAGGGAGATGGAGATAAATCCAGGTCTGGAAAAGCAATGCAGGATGTGAAAAACTTCCACACTATTTTGGATTTGCGGTGATGGCAAAAAAAATGAAGATTCCGCTGCCATGCTACAAACATCAGATGGGGGCGCCTGAAAGCAGTTTGTGTGGGACAGTCCACTTCAGATCTACTTTCTTGCGTCTACAGCAAAATAAAGGACAGCTGCCAGCAGGCCAGAGTGAAATAGACAGGCTGTCACCCTGTTGTAAATTTCTGTTTACCTGGTGAGCGGTGAGGTCAGGGTTCTGGGTTCCTCCGTCCAAAGAGCTGCAGGGCAGAGCGTTCAAATCGTGGCTGGCCCCAAGGTTCTGCCCTTCATGGTGCTTCAGCTGCTTCTAAGATCCCATTGGAAATCTCAAAGGGCTGGAGAGCCTCGAGGCCAATATTCCGTTTCCAAGAGAGTCCTTCTCCCCCACTGCACCTCCCTTGCTTGCGTCGACTTTGGAGTGGGTCGGGTTTCTTCCACCCCTGCTCCAAGCAGCTGGGAATCCAGGCGCTGTGCTGGCCGAGTGAGGAGGCCTCTGAAACCACTTCCAGATGTGCTTGGCTGGCTGGCTCCGATGGGCCAGACTTCCTTTTGCAGCCTCCTCTGGCAGCCCGCAAATCATTTTGAAAACAAGGCTGCTCTGGAAGATGCAAAACTGGAAAAAAGCAAATGCTTGGAGGGTGAATTTCCACCACACACTGGGTCTCAGGTAAATGTTGAGAGGGCAGAAGTGAAGAAGTTAAGTGCATACCAATTTTAAGACAGTCTTCATAGCCCCTAGCTTCGCCTGAAATGCCCTTGTCATTAGAATGCAGTCATCTCCAAGTCAAAACCCAGATAACAACTGTGGCATCCTCTGCCAAGGCAATGATAGTGACAGAAAGTTTCTAGATGGTGTGTTTTGTGCCTGAACATGGAAAGGAATCAGGCAGTGCATCAGCCCCACCCAGTTCTGTGCTGTTCTGTATTCCTGCCATTTATTCTCAGAAACCCAGGAAACCATGCCAGCACTTTGTCTGGGATCATGGAACGTATTCAGCAGTGGCTTCTCTCCCTAGTTCCTACAAGGAAATGAGTCTGCCTCTGCTCACCGCCTCTATCTAAAATGATATTGCCCAACAGAAATATAATGCAAGCCACATTGCCATTTAAAAATTTCCAGTAGTCGCTTTAAGAAAAATATTGTGTCCACAAGTCTCTTCTCTATGTCAGCGTCTCCACCGTTGTCTTGCAAACAGGTTCATCAGTGCCATCTTTCTAGATTCCATGTATGTGCGTTAATACAGTGGGGGAAGGTGGAGGAGGGACAAACTGAAAGAGTAAGAATGAAAAATATACATTACCATATGTAAAACAGATAGCCAAAGGGAACTGCTGTATTAAACAGGGAGCTCAAATCTGGTACTCTGTGACAACCTAGAGGGGTGGGACAGGATGGGAGGTGGGAAGGATGTTCAGGAGGGACAGGGCATATGTATACCTATGGCTGATTCATGTTGATGTGTAGCAGAAACTAACACAACATTGTAAAGCCATGATCTTCCAATAACTAAAAAATAAAAGCTCTTGGTTTAAAAAAAGTATAGTGAAGTAAGCCANGAGGTGGGAAGGATGTTCAGGAGGGACAGGGCATATGTATACCTATGGCTGATTCATGTTGATGTGTAGCAGAAACTAACACAACATTGTAAAGCCATGATCTTCCAATAACTAAAAAATAAAAGCTCTTGGTTTAAAAAAAGTATAGTGAAGTAAGCCAGAGAAAAACAAATATTGTATGATAACGCATATATGTGGAATCTAGAAAAACGGTACTGATGGACCTATTTGCAGTGCAGGGACAGAGATGCCAACACATAGAACAGACTTGTGGACGTAGTGGGGGAAGGAAAGGGTGGGACGGATTGAGAGAAGAGCACTGACACATATACACTGGCATGTGTAAGACAGACAGCTGGTGGGGAGCTGCTCTGCAGCACAGGGAGCTCAGCCTGTGCTCTGTGATGACCCAGAGGGGTGGCAGGTGACGGGGCACTAGAAGGGAGGTCTAGAGGGAGGGGATCTCTGTGTACATATAGCTGACTCACACTGTTGCAAAGCAGAAACGTAACATTGTAATGCAGTTATCCTCCAATTTAAAAATAAAGCATTTAAAAAATCCTTCACAAAAAAGAAAAACACAAAGAGGTCAAATTAATTTTAATGACAAATTTTATTTAACTCAATATATTAAAAATATTATTTCAACATTTAATTGGCAGAAAACTTATTAACAAGACATTTTACACTTTTTGTTTTGCATGAAGCCTTTAAAATCTGGTGTGTCTTTTACATTGGCAACATGTCTCAATTCCAACACTAACTTTCATCAGAAACAACTGATACGTATTTAGATTTTATAAAATTTATGATTTAAAAAATAGATTTGCAGGCTCAGGTTGCTCCAAACACATTTCAAACTTTTCCAGTAACTGGATCATGAATCAGTTTTTCAACTGAAATTGATTAAGACTAGGTACAATTTAAAATTCAGTTCCCCAGTGGCACTAGTCACATTTTAAGTTCTCATAGCCAGTGTTGCTAGTGGCTACTATAATGAACACTGTGGCTCTGAAGGATTTAGTGGGGGCTGGTTTCAGACTTGAACTTGCAGAGTCAGAGTATCTAGACCAGACCTATTTGTATAGAACTTCGAACATTAACAAAGCATTTTCATATCTTCCATTTTGTTTTATCTTTATAACATTCTTGTTAGGTAAATTGAACAGATATTTTTTGCCCCAGTCTGCAAATGAGCAAGCTGAGCCTTTGAGCAAGTTAAAGTCCAAGTTCCCACAGCAATATAGTAATGAAGCAGGGACTGGAATTTCTGTTCAGCACTTTGCAACTGTTTCTTACTTGAGAAGTGTTTCAAATACTAGGATTTGGGGCAGCAATTCTGAGGTTAAATTGTATCCATAAGTATTTCTTCACTTGGTCATCCTTCAAGTGAATTACTGGGCAGTCCAGTTGTTGGGACTCAGCATCTTCACTGCCTAAGGCCCAGGGAACTAAGATCCTGCAGGCAGCATGGCATGGCCAAAAAAAAAAAAAAAAAGCCAACAAGGTCATCCTTCAGGAGCACTGTAGAGAATGACTGGCAGCCCTGCGTCATTCTCTTGTATACCCTATACTAGGGCCTCCCTGGCGGCTCAGTGGTAAAGAATCTGCCTGCCAGTGCAGGAAACACAGGATCCAGGTTCAATCCCTGGGTTGGGAAGATCTCCTGGAGTAGAAAATGGCAATCTGCTCTAGTATTTTTGCCTGGAAAATTCCATGGACTGAGGAGCCTGGTGGGCTACAGTCCATGAGGTTGCAAAGGAGTCAGACAGGAGTTAGTAAGTAAATAACAGCAAAGAGCCTTTATATCACCAGCAAGTACACTACCTTTCTTTGGAGCAGACTCGACTTCACGCTATTCCTCTTCTCTCTTTACTTCCAGGAACCTGTTTTTAAACCACAACTCTCCTCAATGTTTCAGTTAACAGATAGGGTTATAAGATACCTATCTTCAGTTGCAGCAAAGATACATTTTATATATTGATCACCTGCAGGAAGTCAGAAGATTCTGGGTGATAGCTTGAGGTACTGTGGGCTAAGTACTCTCGCTCCAACCCTCACTGCAACTACATGAACAAAATACCAACATTTCCTGGCTCAGGGCTGGCCACTGCCATTTCAGAAGCTCCAAGCTCCACATCTGCCCAGTCCAGTTTTCTCCAAAGGCTGGGTTTTTTTCTCCTTCCCATCTCTCACCCACTTAGCAAAATGCCTGACCCAGTGGAAGAAGTGGTGAAAAAGTAGGTTCAGAGAGTATAAGAACAAAGCACCCAGGAAAGGGACTCAGAAACAAAATAATGATCATGTTGTTTCATAGACCCTGCTTGCTGATCCTACTAACTTCCATACGGAGCCAAATCTCTCTATCATTGTTCTTGGTACACTTTCTCCCTGATCCCGTACTGCCTCCAACTGCAGATTCTCCTTTATTTCTGCTGGGCCATGTTCTGAGGATGCAAGAGGTTTATTATCTATGACATGGATTTCCACAGTGGATGCATAGATTCTCCTCTGTGGAAGAAATAAGAATAGAAAGAGATCCAGGATATAGGAGCACCCTGAGAAGTGCAGTGGTTACCAGCCTGGGCTCTGGAAACTGACAGAGATCTAGCTGTCAGCTCAGGTGTTATACTTACACATTCCTGAAAAGCCCACTTTCAGTTTCCTCATGTGTAAGATTAAGAAGCTTCTTGTGAGGGTTAAAGAACGTCATGCATGTAAAGCACTAAGGGCCAGGGTTAGGGTGTAAGCTATTATTAGTGTTTTTGCAGGAAGACACTTCAAAGTATGAACAAAAGAAAGACATTGTAACAGTGAGTGAGTGGTGATTTTTTGTTTTAAAGTCCACATTTGTTATACACTGTTGCCAACACTGATAGTCTGGTACTACTTAGTAACCTCTCTGCTTCTTCCCTTCAAATATAAAAAGTTTTGGGAAGACAGAATTATGAACTCGGCTGAAAAACGGCAGAAGAGAGTGCAACAAACCTACATGAAATATGTTGTTCAATAAAGTTCTTGGGGAAAATGAAAACTGTGTCTCTCATTTTAACTTTAAAACTGAAGGAACTTTTTGGCCAACTAATAGAAACACTCATTTGAAGTGGTGATTGTCCGGTGAAAAGTACTCACATCTTCTCCAAGGTCCTGTGGCCAAAGCAGCATGTGAGCTGAAGTTGGCTGTCTGGGACTTCCTGGAAAGCTACTGTTTTCCTGGCAAAGAGCTGTTTGGTGCCTTTTGCCCTTTCCTTCTGTCTGAAATCCAACCTTGGAGCCTGGAGGTGGAGTAGCCATCTCAACACCCTGTGGCTGAAAGGACCACCCTGTGCTGCTGCCTATGGCCCTGCTGGCTGTGTGCAGAGACCACCATGTTGAATCAGTCAGGGTCCCAACAGGACACACACAGCTCACTCCAATGGGCTAACAGTGGAGACTTGGAAAACAGGCACTATTTGAAAAGGTGTAGTCGGTGTTAGGAAACATAGTTTAGAGTCAAGGCTGTAGCCTGGGGTTAGCAATGCAGAGAGCATTTCCAGTTCTGTGGGCAGGAGAAGGGAGTGGTTACCAGGACCAAGAGAAAACAGCTGCGGGGAAGGACTGCCTGAGAAGAGAAGCCTCTGTTCACCCCAAGAAAGGGATGAGGAGGTTCATTACCCCAACCTTACAATTTTCTGTGGGTAGTGCCTTCCATTGGCCAAACCCAACTGGACGCCAGAGACCTGAAGAGTTGAAGTGATGCAATACATTTAGGTCAATCTCAGGGCACTGAGCAAGTTAAAGAGGAGTATAGATCCAAATGAGCAAATGGAAAATATCTGTGACCTGGTATTGTGTGATTCAGCGGTCCTGAACATGATAATTAAGGACAGAACAAGAGTGTATGGATGTGAGAGCTGGACCATAAAGAAAGCTGAGCACTGAAGAATTGATGCTTTTGAACTGTGGTGCTGGAGTAGGCTCTTGAGAGTCCCTTGGACCACAAGGAGACCCAACCAGTCCATCCTAAAGGAGATCAGTCCTGGGTGTTCATTGGAAGGACTGATGCTGAAGCTGAAGCTCCAATACTTTGGCCACCTGATGCAAAGAACTGACTCATGGGAAAGACCCTGATACTGGGAAAGATTGAAGGCAGGAGGAGAAGGGGTCGACAGAAAATGAGATGGTTGGATGGCATCACTGGCTCAGTGGACATGAACTTGAGCAAGCTCTGAGAGTTGGTGATGGACAGGGGGCCTGGTGTGCCGCAGTCCATGGGGTTGCAAAGAGTCGGACAGGACTGAGGAACTGAACAGAACTGAACTGAGCAAGAATGGGGCTTCCCTGGTGGCTCAGCAGTAAAGAATCCACCTGCCAATGCAGGAGACTTGGGAGACACGGGATCGATTCCTGGGTTGGAAAGATCCCTGGAGAAGGAAAGGGCAATCCACTTCTTGCCTGGGAAATCCCATGGACTAAGAAGCCAGGNGGAGTATAGATCCAAATGAGCAAATGGAAAATATCTGTGACCTGGTATTGTGTGATTCAGCGGTCCTGAACATGATAATTAAGGACAGAACAAGAGTGTATGGATGTGAGAGCTGGACCATAAAGAAAGTTGAGCACTGAAGAATTGATGCTTTTGAACTGTGGTGCTGGAGTAGGCTCTTGAGAGTCCCTTGGACCACAAGGAGACCCAACCAGTCCATCCTAAAGGAGATCAGTCCTGGGTGTTCATTGGAAGGACTGATGCTGAAGCTGAAGCTCCAATACTTTGGCCACCTGATGCAAAGAACTGACTCATGGGAAAGACCCTGATACTGGGAAAGATTGAAGGCAGGAGGAGAAGGGGTCGACAGAAAATGAGATGGTTGGATGGCATCACTGGCTCAGTGGACATGAACTTGAGCAAGCTCTGAGAGTTGGTGATGGACAGGGGGCCTGGTGTGCCGCAGTCCATGGGGTTGCAAAGAGTCGGACAGGACTGAGGAACTGAACAGAACTGAACTGAGCAAGAATGGGGCTTCCCTGGTGGCTCAGCAGTAAAGAATCCACCTGCCAATGCAGGAGACTTGGGAGACACGGGATCGATTCCTGGGTTGGAAAGATCCCTGGAGAAGGAAAGGGCAATCCACTTCTTGCCTGGGAAATCCCATGGACTAAGAAGCCAGGCAGGCTACAGTCCACAGGTTCTGCAAAGGGTTGGACATGACTTAGCAATTAAACAAGAACAACAAGAAAGAACACAGGAGGAGCCCCAGTCCTGATGGCTCTGGGAGTCACCACAGCAGCCTGAGCTATTTATGGAGCATATAACCATGTGAGGAAGATAAACCTGGATCGAGTTAAGTTGCTCTGGTCAGGTTTCAGTTACTTGCTTGAATGCAGCCCCATGCAATCTATATGCATTTTCCATTTGTGCTGTCATTAGCCAACACAACTCCAATTATCTGAGTTATTATTAATCTATGTCTATTTCTTATTGGTTGAAAGCTAAATGTTTATTATTTTTTACCCAATGGGCCTGCCTTGGCTGAATGTTTTACTTTGTATACAAGTAGGTAAGATAAAGTCTATAAAAGCTGATAAAAATGACTGGAAGGAAAGGGAGCAGCAGCATTGGGCAGTAGCAGTGACTTACTGCCCTGGGACAGGCTCTATTTATGGCCTCGGTCTCCCGGGGCTGGGCTCCAAGATCAACTGCATGGGGGTAGGAAATATGACTCTGAGGGCTTCAATTCCCTCTCCCTGGCTGATGAGGGCTCAGTGACGGGTCATCTCCTTGTCTGGAGCTCAGACACTCTGTCTCCTCTCTGCCACTCCCTTAGCTGCGGCAACTGCACCTATGCTTGACCTTAGCATGCTAGGGTCCCCTTCTCCCCCATGAGATGACTGCTTTCCCTCCTTGGCTTCTGTGCCAGTTCCTGGCTCTGGTCATAGGTGTAGGCTCTCCCTAGCCTGGAGTCCTGTGTTGGCCCTGCCAGTGCCCTTCCTCTCCACACCTTGGCTGCTGCTCTAGCCATGGCTGGAGTCCTGTGATCCCGGAGCAGACCTCTCAAACACCATCTGCCTCCTTCATGGTGGGAACAGCGCCTGCCCACACTCTCTGTTGTTGAGCTCTGCCCACCTGCTGGCGCTTCTCAAAACCCAGCTCAGACTGCTGCCAATAAGCCCTTGGTTTGAGTCCTTGATTGAGATTAAGGTGTCCCTTGGACATGGTAATTTTACACTCTTAACTGAAAATACTGCACTCTCTGCTGCGTCTCAGCACCAGCCCCTCCCTCTGTCCTATAGCTCAGGATGAGTAGAAACAGTAGTAATGTAATGAAAATGATAGAAATGAAACAATCTATTATATACTGTGTGCTAACCACATGCCAGGCACTGCTTAAGCACAGCACTTTCCTTGTTGTTCACGGTGTCAGCATACATTTCAGGCACCATATACCAAAAGTACACATTTTGGTATAGTTTAATAACATCAATCCCCCTACAACACAGTTCAAAACTGTTACCACAGTATACCAACTGTGAGTAACTGTATAAGTATAAACTTTGCTGCTAGCTTTTCAGTCTACAAAATTATTATGCTGATAACAGCATGATTTTGTGACCAATCATGTCACTTCTCTTACAATCGATAAGTGATTGGTGATAAGTGACTGTTGATATTCAGTTTATGTACAGACAGCAAAGCATGTAGTTGTATTGCTTCCTTAATTCCCAGTGATAAACTCACGTGACATCTATAAAAACAGATAATAGAATTGGCCAACAAAAAAAGCTAGCAAAAGAGATAAAAACGAGGACTTCCCTGGCAGTCCAGGAGTCAAGAATCCACCTGCCAATGCAAGGGATGCAGGTTCAATCCTTGGTCCGGGAACTAATATTCTGCAGGCTTCGGGGCAACCAAGCCCCCTGAGCCACACCCTGCAACACCTGCAAGCCGCAACTACTGAGCCCACCCACCTGTGCTCCACAACCAGAGAAGCCATTGCAGTGAGAAGCCCACGCACCCCAACTAGAGAGCAGCCCTGACTCATCACCAAAGAAAGCCTGCAGGCAGCAACACAGACCCAACAGAGCCAAAGCAAACAACAAACAAATGATAATGGTGGGAGTGAAACTCACATCAAAGGGAAACAGAGGTAGAGAAGAAATAGCCAGTTGTGGGATGATACTGTCACTATTCAACGCTGGCTGTGCAGCCAGAAAATTTGAGTAAAGCTGATTTTACGAACATAAATAAGGAAAGTCGTTGTGATAAGGGTGGAGATGTTCCAGAGGGATTGACACAGACAAAAATCACATTAAAGAAACTCTCTAAGGTATTTCATGATGCTGAAAGTGTTAAGGATAGAATATGGGATGCTGATCCAAACTTAGAAAGGAATATGATCATTTTCTAAGGCACAGAATAGATGCTTACTCCTCACAGTATGTTATATTACAAGAAGGCAGGCACTGCTCAGTTTCATACCAACAACAACAAAAAAACTTAGGTAAGTTTTATACCAAAAACTTCAACTCTTGGCTAAGTTTTGTACCAAAAAAAAAAAAAAAAGCCACAAAACTAACCCAAAACATTTAATTTTCATTTTCAATGGGTCCACTGTTTTAAATTACAGTAGAAAAAATAAATATGAAGTCTACTATGTTTTCATTTCTTTAGTCAGTTAAAACCAACGGCAAGAGAACTTTAAATATTTTGACAATTTTTAAAGATGAAGAACAGAACAACTGTAGCTTTTCCCACTGAGAATTAAGACCTCTTTGATAGAAGTGGTAGTGATAGTCACTCAGCCGTGTCCAACTCTTTGCTACTCATGGACTGTAGCTCACCAGGTTCCTCTATGGAATTCTACAGACGAGAATACTGGAGTGGATAGCCCTTCCCTTCTCCAGAGGATCTTCCTGACCCACGGATCCAACCTGGGTCTCCTGGTTGGAGATTGGCCTCCTGGTTGCAGGCAGATTCTTTACTGTCTGAGCCACCAGAGAGGCCTAAGATCTCTTTGCAGGGTTTCAACTTCTGTGGTCATTTTCATGGAACTACACTCTCCTACAAAGCAAGCACAGCCTGTACTTTACATGTATTGTCTCATTTGATATTCAAAATAACCTTAAGAAATANTCCTGGTTGCAGGCAGATTCTTTACTGTCTGAGCCACCAGAGAGGCCTAAGATCTCTTTGCAGGGTTTCAACTTCTGTGGTCATTTTCATGGAACTACACTCTCCTACAAAGCAAGCACAGCCTGTACTTTACATGTATTGTCTCATTTGATATTCAAAATAACCTTAAGAAATAGATGCTATCATCATCCCCGTTTTATGGACAGAGAATTTGAAGCTCAAAGAAAATAATTCGACTGAGACCACATACCTATTATTATTCTTCTTCCAACCTTAAAGTCTTTTTAGCATTCCAAATTTATAGGTTTATTTCTTTTTGCACTTTGAAGATGTTGTGCTGGGTCTTCATGGCTGCACTCGGGCCTTCTCTAGTTGTGGTGATCAGGAGCTGGTGGCGCTTGGGCTTCTCTTACTGCAGAACACAGACTCTGCTGTAGCACTAGGGATCAGTAGTGGTGGCGCACCAGCATAGTTGTGGCATGTGGAATCTTCCCAGACCAGGACCGAACCTGTGTCCCCTGCACTGGCAGGCGGATTCTTAACCACTGGACCACTAGGGAAGTCCCCAGCTAATGTAATGTTAATATACCAAATGCCCGAGTTCTGGCCAACGAAACCTAACGGCAAGTGTGCTGGGTGGTTTCTGAGTAAGATGCTTTTCCTCCTTGTAAAATGAGAGTTCTAGTTCCTTGTCCTAGATGTCTTCCTATTTCATGCCTTTGGGCATTAGTTGTGTGGGGACCCAATGTCCAAAGCTGCAACAACCATCTTTTAACCACAAAGGAAAGGTTGAGAGAAATTCAGAGCTGCTACCTGGAACTGTAACACTGTTGAACTGCTAAACTAACTTTAGACTTAACTACCCCAGATTTCTTCTGCAAGATAATTGTCATATCATTTAGCCACACTGTGTTGGATATTATGCTACTTGTAAGAGACAGCATTTCCAAATGACATACTCTTTTGCTATGATTTAAACGCTTGTGTTTAAAAGGCTCCAAATTCACTGCAGATGGTGACTGTAGCCATGATATTAAAAGATGCTTGCTTCTTGGAAGAAAAGCTATTACAAACCTAGACACCATATTACAAAGCAGAGACATTACTTGGCCAACAAAGGTCCATGTAGTCAAAGCTATCATTTTTCCAGGGAACATTTCACGCAAAGATGGGCTCAATAAAGGACAGAAATGGTATGGACCTAACAGAAGCAGAATATATTAAGAAGAGGTGGCAAGAATATACAGAAGAACTATGCAAAAAAGATCTTCAAGACCCAGATAATCATGATGGTACTATCACTCACCCAGAGCCAGACATCCTGCAATATGAACTCAAGTGTGCCTTAGGAAGCATCACTACAAATTCTATCACCTCCGCCAGTGGAGGTGATAGAATTCCAACTGAGCTATTTCAAATCCTAAAAGATGATGCTGTGAAAGTGCTGCACTCAATATATGAGCAAATTTGGAAAACTCAGCAGTGGCACAGGACTGGAAAAGGTCAGTTTTCTTTCCAATCCCAAAGAAAGGCAATGCCAAAGAATGTTCAAACTACTGCACAATTGCACTCATCTCACACACTAATAAAGTAATGCTCAAAATTCTCCAAGCCAGGCTTCAACAAACAGTACATGAACGGTGAATTTCCATATACTCAAGCTGGTTTTAGAAAAGGCAGAGGAACCAGAAATCAAATTGCCAACATCTGTTGGATCACCAAAAAAGCAAGAGAGCTCCAGAAAAACATCTATTTCTGCTTTACTGACTATGCCAAAGCCTTTGACTGTGGTGAATCACCACGAATTGTGGAAAACTCTTCAAGCAATGGAAATACCAGACCACCTGACCTACCTCTTGAGAAATCTGTATGCAGGTCAGGAAGCAAAGTTAGAACTGGACATGGAACAAACAGACTGGTTCCAAATAAGGAAAGGAGTACATCAAGGCTGTAATGCTGGGCTGGATGAAGTATAAGCTGGAATCAAGATTGCTGGGAGAAATACCAATAACCTCAGATACGCAGATGACACCACCCTTATGGCAGAAAGTGAAGAACTAAAGAGCCTCATAATGAAAGTGAAAGAGGAGAGTGAAAAGGTTGGCTTAAAGCTCAACATTCAGAAAACTAAGATCATGGCATCTGGTCCCATCAGTTCAGTTCAGTTCAGTTCAGTTCAGTCGCTCAATCGTGTCTGACTCTTTGAAACCCCATGAATTGCAGCACACCAGGCCTCCCTGTCCATCACCAACTCCTGGAGTTCATTCAAACTCATGTCCATTGAGTTAGTGATGCCATCCAGCCATCTCATCCTCGGTCGTCCCCTTCTCCTCCTGCTCCCAATCCCTCCCAGCATCAGGGTCTTTTCCAATGAGCCACCTCTTCTCATGAG
The DNA here is from genome assembly GCA_006410615.1 of Neotragus moschatus. Taxonomy (NCBI): domain Eukaryota; kingdom Metazoa; phylum Chordata; class Mammalia; order Artiodactyla; family Bovidae; genus Neotragus; species Neotragus moschatus. Next base: position 86,946 of record SJYA01000890.1, read on the forward strand.
GTGGCCAAAATACTGGAGTTTCAGCTTTAGCGTCATTCGTTCCAAAGAACATCCAGGACTGATCTCCTCTAGAATGGACTGGTTGGATCTCCTTGCAGTCCAAGGGACTCTCAAGAGTCTTCTCCAACGCCACAGTTCAAAAGCATCAATTCTTCGGCGCTCAGCTTTCTTCACAATCACTTCATGGCAAATAGATGGGGAAACAGTGGAAACAGTGACAGACTACTTTTGTGGACTCCAAAATCACTGCAGATGTTGACTGCAGCCATGAAATTAAAAGATGCTTACACCTTGGAAGAAAAGTTATGACTAACCTAGACAGCAGAGAGATTACTTTGCCAACAAAGGTCCATTTAGTCAAGGCTATGGTTTTTCCAGTAGTCATGTATGGATGTAAGAGTTGGACTATAAAGAAAGTTGAGCACCAAAGAATTGATGCTTTTGAACTGTGGTGTTGGAGAAGACTCTTGAGAGTCCCTTGGACTGCAAAGAGATCCAACCAGTCCATCCTAAAGGAAATCAGTCATGAATATTCATTGAAAGGACTGATGTTAAAGCTGAAACTCCAATATTTTAGCCACCTAATGTGAAGAACTGACTCATTTGAAAGACCCTGATGCTGGGAAACATTGAAGGCAGGAGGAGAAGGGGATGACAGAGGATGAGATGGTTGGATGGCATCACCGACTCAACGAACATAAGTCTGAGTAAACTCCAGGAGTTGGTAAAGGACAGGGAGGCCTGTTGTGCTACAGTCCATGGGGCTGCAAAGAGTCAGACATGACTGAGCAACTGAACTGAACTGAACTGATGTATGGATATGAGATTTGAACCATAAAAAAAGCTCAGCGCCAAAGAATTGATGCTTTTGAACTGTGGTGTTGGAGAAGACTCTTGAGGGTTCCTTGGACAGCAACGAGATCAAACCAGTCCATTCTAAAGGAAATCAGTCCTGAATATTCACTGGAAGGATGGATGTTGAAGCTGAAGCTCCAATACTTTGGCCACCTGATGCAAAGAACTGACTCACTGGAAAAGACCCTGATGCTGGGAAAGATTGAAGGCAGAAGGAGAAGGGGGAAATAAAGGATGAGGTGGTTGGAAGACATCACCAACTCGATGGACATGATTTTGAGCAAGCTTTAGGAGTCGATGATGGACAGGGAAGCCTGGCATGCTGCAATCCATGGTGTCGCAAAGAGTCAGATACAACTGAGGGACTGAACTGAACTGAAATGTTTGTACCCTCATCCAAATTCAAATGTTGAAATCCTCACACCCCAAAGTGATGGTATTAGGATGTAGAACCTCTGCTCTTGACCTAAAGTCATGAAAGTGGGGGCCCTCATGAATGGAATTAATTCCCTCATAAAAGATCCCAAAGAGCTCCCTCATGCTTTTCACCGGATAGGAAAGAGTGAGAGGTCAGCAGTGTGAAACTTGCAATAGAGTCTTCATCAGAATCTAAACATGCTGGCACCCAGATCTTCCAGCCTCAAGAACTGTGAGAAATAAACGTGGGTTGTTCAGAAACCATCCAGCCTGTAGTCTTACAGTAGCATAAACTAAGACATCTCTAACCTTTTCATCTGTATTCTTCCTCAGGACCACAAATCATGTTCAAGTTTCATCCCTGGAAAAGAATAAGAACAGCTTGCTCTGTATGCAGCCATTCCTTCCCCCCAGCCACTGTTTTTTCTTTCCTCTCAGGGTCAAGTCTGTGTAAGAAGTAAAGCATACATGTTATCTGTGCAGCCTCACTTGTTATTCATTCTTCAATCTTCTGTGGCTTCCCTCATCCCACTCCACTAAGTATTTTAATCTAGGCCATTAATAACCTCTTAGTCTGCAAATTCAGCAGATGCTGCTTCTTGGTTTTTTTCTTATCTGACCTCTCTATGGCTCTTGGCTTTGATAACCACTTCCGCTCTGTGAAAGCCCCTTTGCCTGCGGCTTCTTTGACATCGCCCTCACCCAGTTCCCTTTTGACTTCTCTGGCTATTTGTTCCCCATTTCGCTCATGAGAACCTCCTTCTGTCTTTATCGCTTAGAAGTTGGTTTCTTTAGGGTGCTATTCTGCCTCACTCTTCCCTTTCTACACTCTTCTCCTAGATAGCAACTTGCATTCTTAAAGTTTCAAAGATTGAAGGTAGCTTTCTTGAGAACTGGGGACCTATTCTAGACTTCTCACTTAAGCAGAGCTGAGCTGAGTCATATGTACTCTGTTAAAATATCTTTCATAGTGGATTAAGCATCTTGACATATATTGAAATGTGTCCCCCCAAAAGGTATGCTGAAATTCTAATGCCCAATAGCTGTGATTGTGACATTATTTGAACACAAGGTCTTTGCAGCTGTAAACAGGTTAAGATGAGGTCAGCAGGTGGGCCCTAATGTGATATGACTAATGAACTTCTAAGAAAAGGAAAAGAGACACAGACACAGGGAGGATGCCATATGAGGATGGAGGCAGAAGTTGGAGTGATTTGGCTACCAACAAAGGAAGGTCTATGATTGAGAGTCACCCCCAGAAGTTAGAAAGGCAAGGAAGAATCCTTCCCTACAGGTTTCAGAGGGATCATGTCCCTGCTGATACCTTGATTTCAGATTTCTAGACTCTAGAAGTGTGAGACAGCACCTTTCTGTGGTTTTAATCCACATGGTTTGTGGTACTTCATTACAACAGCCTTAGGAAACTAATACAGACCTGAAGCTCCTTATCTAAGCAAGCAGTTATCACTTGTAATCTCTTTTGTCGTAACATTTTCCCTTCATCTTTCCCTTAGTTCGGAGGTTTTCAGACTTTCAAATATCATACACCAGTTTGGATTTTTAAAAATCTGAGTATCAACATTGGATTTGCAACTTTTAATTTTACCCTTAGTCTTTTGCTATAAGGACATTAAAACAAAAGAAAAACAAACTACCATTCACTTACAAGCATCATTTATAAAAGCTAGGACATTTTAACACTAAACTCTCAGAATAAAGTACAGTTCCTTAAATATTTAATGTTTTATGAAAAACTCATTGCTCTATCCCAACTTTTCCAGTATTGTTTCAGATTAAAAATATATAACCAAAACAGTTAAAAGCCCATGCTATGTATGTAACCAAAAAAAAAAAAAAAAAAAAATCAGTACATAAATATTCATAGCTTTCTTTGTTTCCAGCCATCTTCCTATTCCAAGGTCTCTTTGACCATATTATGAGGTTCCAGCATTAATCAGCAAGAGTAAAAACTTGAGAAACAGGAGCTGTAAAGAATAGTAGAATTCCTTCTTAAAAGGAAGAGAATGACCTCTCAAAAGGAAGTTTAGATGAATGAGAAGGTGGGAGAGGCATGGTTAGGTTTGAGAGCGTTGGGGACAGGAGATGAGCTAGGCATATGAAAGAAACTGAAAATAAGACGAGGAAAACGAAATTTTAGGAAATTTGGTCTACACTATGTGTATTCCCTCTTTGATACCTTAAGAGTGTGAGGTAGGGATTTAAATTGCTTTAATCCCCCCCAACTCCTCTAGCCTCTCCCCTCCCCAGCCCAAGGCTTTAAATGTGATTCTTTATAGGACCAGATCACAAGGCAGCCCAGACTTAAAAGGATTACTTATGACTGCATTCAGAGGAAGTATGGCATAGTGGTTAGGGGTTGGGGCTCTGGAATCAGAAGTTGTGCCTTTGAATCCTGGCCCTAATTCTTCTCTGCTGTGAGCCCACGAGAAAATTACTTTTCTGTGCCTCATTTCTCCATTCACTAAAAGGAGAAAACAGTACCTACTTCACTGGATTGTTGGGAGAATCATGAGTTAACACATATAAGGCAAGGAGGACAGTGCTTGTCAATGAAACACCCTCAAACGTCTGACAACAATAAAACAGAAATCTATACATAACCTCCCACCTGATTAAACAAAACAACTTTCGCGGCTCACGGTTCCTAAACTTCTTGGCATGGCACCCTCCAAATCTGATCTGCCCTATTTGTCTTGGCAAGCTTAGCTCCGGTCTTCCCTCCAGAGTTAGCTGCAGCGGGCACGCGGCGCTCGCAGACGCTCGGTCGTGGTCCAGATTCCCTCCCGCCCCCAGACCGGCTCCTCCTACCCCCCACGCCCGATCACCCCCGCCCGCCTCTCCCTACCCCTCATCACTCCCGCCCGAATCCCCCCCATGCCCCCGCCTTCGTGGGCATCCTCGCCGCCCTCGCGGCGCCTGGGCACGCATGTCACGCCCTCTGCGGAGACCAACTCCCCTCTCCTCTCGCCCCGCTCCCGGCACTTCAAAACCTCTAAGCGAGCTTTTCTCTTGCTGTGCTGTCATTGTTTAAACGGTCAGACTCGCCNTGGAATTTCATTTTTTTCCCACTTGTAAATGCGCCAACTGTCATAAGAAAGCTGTTTTCTTGGTGTAACGTTAATTAATGAGTTTCAGATCAACGTCGCGGTCCTTAACTTTTCTCTGGCCGAATAGCTTAATTGTAGCGGTCATTTAGAAATGAATAAAATGGTGGAGTAGGAGAAATTTTTTATTTTCTCACCTTCTCCTCCTTCTGGCACCCCAGCCTAAAAAGTTAGAAAGTTAATCGGTACTTCGGTAGAATGTGAAAATCTTGGCTTTGAAGTTAAGTTAGACCGAGTTTGAATTTTGCTCTGCCAGTTGCTTAGGATCCGCGCTAAAGTTAACCTAAGTGCCAGATTTTTCACTTGTAAAATGGAGAGGATGATACTCTCCAGGTAGGGTTTTTGTTGAGAAAATAAACGATATATAGATCAAGGTTTTTCAGCATGTCTATTGATATTTGAACCGGATAATTTTTGGTTTTAGGGGGCTTTACTGTGCATTGGGCTTCCCTGGTGGCTCAGACGGTAAAGAATTGAGCTGAAATGCGGAGACCTGGGTTCGGTCACTGGGTTGAGAAGGTCCCCTGGAGGAGGGCATGGCAACCCACTCCCATATTCTTGCCTGGAGAATCCCCATGCAAGAGGAGCCTGGCGGGCTACAGTCCATGGTGTCGCAGAGTCAGACACGACTGAGCGACTGAGCACACGGATACTGTGTATTGTAAGATGTTTGGCAGTCCTAGTCCTCTACCCACTAGCTCTTAGTGGTACTCTTGCCCTTCGACTTATGACAGCTAAAAGTTTTTATTTGTCCCTGACCAGGATAAATATCATTTCCAATTTCGAGCAAAATCATTTCCAATTAAGAACCACTGATATAAACGATCCTTATAAAATTACATACTCATAGTTTATGATAACTTTATTATAATTGGTTTTCATTTTATTTTGGCTACTAGTTACAAATCAGTGGTTCCTACCAGCTGTTAGAGGAGACATCCCTCCAGGTTGCGCTGCCCATGGATTTGTCTGTGATGGTACCAGAATATTAGTGTTTGGGGGAATGGTTGAATATGGAAGATACAGCAATGAGTTATATGAGTTACAAGTAAGTGTATTTCAAATTTATTATCTCAGACTGAAATGTTAATAATGATATTGCTCTTAATTCTTTGAAAGATTGCAAAATATTTCATTAACATGCTGAAGATAAGTGTGAGCTCCACATTTTATAGCTTCAAGGAAAACATTTCCATTTCACTAAAAAGCCAAAGTTTCTAATGTAATTCCTTTTCCAATACCCAGTGCAACATTTGTAACATTAAGATATCTGTTACTTAACATCAGTTGTACAAGTTGTATTTGGGCTTTTGTATTTTAGTACAGTATTTCTTAAGCTTTAGCCTGCGACAGAAGCAGGGGGTGGGTTTGTGAAAACAGATTGCTGAGCCCCGCCCTCAGAGTTTCTGAATCAGTATTGTCTACAGAAAATTTGCATTCCTACTAAATTCACACCTGCTGCTGATCCCCGGACCATACCTTTTGGAAAATCTACCTTAGTTATAAAAATTGTTCCTCTAACACTAATAATCTCCCACTGGCCCCCCGCACGCGCCGGCAATGCAAACAAAAGAGGTAACAGTTTCAGATAGCCTTCCAAATTTGACTCTCCAATGAACCGGACTCAGACTGCACTGTGACAGCCCTGACTAATTTTTGTTCCTAAACTGTGCTTATATTCCCAAGGCTGTGATCATGAGGGTGTTGGCAGATGTAGATGGATTATGCCTGTTTATAAGCAGTTCATTTAAAAAAATTTCAATCCATGACTAGAGAGTAAGTTTTGGAGTTTGGTTTGTTACATTGGAGTTTGGTTTGATCTTTACATTGGACTTCCCTAGCAGGCCAGTGGTTAAGACTCTGCATTTCCACTGCAGGGAGCACAGGTTCTATCCCTGGTTGGGAAACTTAAGATCCCACATGCCCTGTGGTGTGGCCAAGAAAAAAAAGTTGTTTTTTATGATCTTTATGTTTATTTAAAGATTAAAATATATACCATTCATGGATNGTTAAGACTCTGCATTTCCACTGCAGGGAGCACAGGTTCTATCCCTGGTTGGGAAACTTAAGATCCCACATGCCCTGTGGTGTGGCCAAGAAAAAAAAGTTGTTTTTTATGATCTTTATGTTTATTTAAAGATTAAAATATATACCATTCATGGATTAACTAATTTCAAAAGGTGAGAGTGCATAAATTACATGTAATCTTAAAGTTGTAAATAATTTTGAATTCCTCATTTGGAAAATATTGGGTTGGCCAAAAGTTTGTTTGAGTTTCCCCATGATATGTTGCTGAAAAACTAACAAACTTTTTGGCTAACCCAATATTTTATGATTACTAGTGTTAATGATTATTAGCTTAGTTTGCCATTGTGGAAAGGTGTGAATATGGAAAACTAGACTGATTTTCTCTTGAAATACTCATTTTAATTTCAGAATTTATTTGGTTATTTGTCATTTGCCCCCAAAGTAGTTTATTGAAGCCTTCTGATTGGATTCAAATTAAAATGTATTGGTATGATATTTTAGTATTTTAATGGGAATGTTTCATGATTTTGTCTGAGTGTATTTATGCTCTTTTTTTTAGGCAAGTCGTTGGTTATGGAAAAAAGTGAAACCCCATCCCCCTTCTTCTGGTTTACCTCCTTGTCCTCGACTGGGACATAGCTTCTCTTTATATGGTAACAAATGCTATTTGTTTGGTGGCTTGGCAAATGAAAGTGAAGATTCAAACAATAATGTTCCCAGGTATGCCAACACTTTTTCAGATCAAATGTTTATTTTATGATTTAGATTAAGACCATGTCATTTCTTCCATCTTTAATTATTAAAAGCAATGAAACTTATCCCTTTGCATTTGAACCTAACAGTGAACAAATTTGTGTCCATTTGTGATTTTTCCTTAGTCTCTGGAGTATATCAATTTTCAAAACTGCCTTTTTTAATCAAATCATCTTACTAAATTGGTATTAATATAACTGCTTGTGGCAGTTATATTGTATATGTTGAGCCATAATGTGTTTTAGTTGTTGTAAGTGATAATGAAAAGTAATAAATGGTTATTTACAAATTATATTTCTCTGGGAATTTGGTGACAAAAATCTGAATATCAAATGAAGGCCATCATTTCCATTTTTCACATAGGAAGCTGTTAAGAGTGGTTCACACAAGCAAATACCTTTAGAACCAATCCTCTTCTTTTTTCAAAGAGAATTAATCACTGCCTCTTTTCTTTTTGCATAATGTTTTGATCACATGGTCATTATAGCATTCAGGATTTGGAGGTTTAGAGTCCACAAGGCTGTTTTCTGATTCACTGCTTACCATGTATGTGTCCTTTAGTGGAAGTAATCTAAGCCTGTTTTCTTTCACTGTGAATGGGAGTGATTAAATACATACCTTCCAGTGTCATTGTGATTGCTAAATAAGATCATTGGCATAATATTCAATGCACTTTCAAGTTGCCATCAGCAGTATCAGTAGTTGTCATCACCATTATAATGTGTCTTTTTACCTACATTAGATTGATTTTAGAGCCTTACCTTTTTTTTCCCTACAAACTTGAAAAAAATAACACATGCTAAAACACGTAGAAAATTTGGGAACTAGAGAAAAAGAGGAAAATAATGTATCCCCCATACTAATCCAGATACTTTTAGTACATGTCTTTTTTCATTTTTCCATTAAACAGTTTTCTTTTGAGATACTGACTTGTGAAATTCAAGGAATCAGACAATGTACAAAATTTTTTTTCACAGGATCCTTGTTCTCCAACATAGGAAGGCACACAAAATTCAATTTGATGTATATGTTTTGGGGCCTTTTTCATATAACACATTGTATTAGTCAGTTTTTGTTGTATTAAGGGTAAGCTGTCTCAAGTTTATGCTGCTTGAGAGAATAACTAGATACATGTGATGCTTTTTAAAGCCTTGATTAGAGCCAGCACATTCATTTCTGTTGACATTCCATTGTTCAAAGCAAGCTGTAAGGCCAAGACCTGAGTGGGTGATGCAAGGATACATGTCTTGCTTTCTGGGAGAAGGGACTTGGGAATGTTAATCTGATTCTACTCTTTTTTTTTAAATATAAGTGAGAGCTTTCCTTTTGCTTTATGACTTTGGATGTTTACTTGTTTGAGTTTTTTTTTTTTTTTTTAACCTTTAATAATATATCTTTACATGGCAGTAGATATGGATTGGCCTGTTATTAACAGTGGAAAAGTAGTCTGAGTTATACAAATTATCTACCATTCCCCTTCAGATAGACACTTAAATATTTCCATTTTGCTATTATAGTTTTTGCATAATATGAATTTTTTTGTAGGATTGATACTTATAAATGGAATTGGGAAGGAGATGGTGGTGATCAAAGGACACATTTTAACTTTGTTCAGTTCAGTTCAGTTGCTCAGTTGTGTCCGACTCTTTGCGACCCCATGAACCACAGCACTCCAGGCCTCCTTGTCCATCACCAACTCCTGGAGTTTACTCAAACTCATGTCCATTGAGTTGGTGATGCCATCCAACCATCTCATCCTCTGTCGTCCGCTTCTCCTCCCGCCTTCAAGCTTTTCCAGCATCCAGGTCTTTTAAAATGAGTCAGCTCTTTGCATCAGGTGGNTTGTGTTGTTGGAAGAGGGTGTTTGCTATGACCAGTGTATTCTCTTGGCAAAGTTCTATTAGCCTTTGCCCTGCTTTATTCTGTATTCCAAGGCCAAATTTGCCTGTTACTGGTATTTCTTGACTTCCTACTTTTGCATTCCAGTCCCCGATAATGAAAAGGACATCTCTTTTGGGTGTTAGTTCTAGTTAGGTACTCCTGAATCAACTTCCAAAGAGATGAAACAATTTTATACTCCTAATGGCAGCATACAAGAGTGCCTTACACCCCTGGCAATACTGAATCATCTCATTCTTCTTAGTTCTTGTCAACATAATTGGTGAAATATATTTCATAGGTTTATTTTGATTTATTTTTAAACTATAAATGAGCTTAATTAACAGTGCTTATTGACTAGTTACAATTCCTAATCTGAAATTGTTTAGGTCTACATTTATTTTTGTTTAAAAATTGATCATGTACCATAACATTCATCTTTTTTATATGTACAATTCATAGATTTTTAGTAATTTATAGTGTGTATAACCATCACCACAATCCAATTCTATAATATTTCCATCATTCCAAAAAGAAACTTTTTTTATTGGAGGATAATTGCTTTACAGTGTTGTGATAGTCTCTATGAGCTTCCCTGGTGGTTCAGACAGTGGCTTCTGCTGTATATCAGCTCAAATCAGTCATAGTTATATATATATATCTCCCCTCTCTGTAGCCTTCTTTGCCCCACACTCCACTCATCTAGGTCATTGCAGAGTACCTGCTGGGCTCTCTCTGTGATACATAGCCATTTCCCACCTATGTCAATGCTACTAACTCACTTTTTCCTAGCCTCTCCTCCCCTCTCTGTGTCCACAAGTCCATTCTCTGTATCTGCATTTCCATTTCTTCTCTGTAAATAGCTTCACCAGTACTGCTTTCCTAGATTCCATATATATGAGTTACTATAAGAAACTTCTTATTCATTTGCAGTCAGTCCTCATTCCCATACCAATACCCATGTAACTACCAGACTACTTTCTGTCTCTTAGATTAGCTTTTTCTGAACATTTCATATACATGTGATTTTGTGCATTTATCTTCTTTCATTTAGCGTAATATTGAGGTTCAACCATACTGTAGCATGTATCAAATTTTTTTTCCTTTTTATTGTTGCATAATACTCCATTGTACTGATAAGTCACATTTTATTTATCTGTCATCAGTTGATAGATGTTTGGATTGTTTCCAATTTGGGGCTCTTAGAATAATGCTGTTATCATTTGCCTACAAGTCTGTCTATGGATATGTATTCATTGCTCTTGATTAGATACCTAGTAATAGAACTGATGAGTCATGTGGGAAATTTATATTTAACTTTTAAGCACTACTGGACTGTTTTCCACTGACTACCATTTTACCTTCCCATCAGCAATGTATAAGGGTTCTAAATTTTCCACATCAAATGCTAATATTTGTTATTGTCTGTCTTTTTGACTGTAGCCAACCTAGTGGGTATAAGGTCATGTCTTATTATGGTTTTGGTTTGCATTTCCCTATTGACCAATGATGTTGAGTTTCTTTTCATGAGCATTTTAGCCATTTATATATCTTCTTTGGTGATATTTCTATTCAAATCTTTGTTCATTTTCAAATTAAATTGTTTGATATAGATGGCCAATAGGCACAAGAAAAGGTGCTGAACCTTGATAAATATTAGAGAAATGCAAATCAGAATAACAATCTGGTACCACCTCACACTGGTCAGAGTGGCCATCATTAAAAAGTCTACAATTAACAAATGCTCGAGAGGGTATGGAGAAAAGGAAACTCTCCTACATGGTTGATGGGAATATGAATTGGTATAGCCACTGTGGAAAACAGTATGGAAGTTCTAAAAAACCTAAAAGTTGTCATATGATCCAACAATCCCACTCCTGGGCATTTTTCCGGAAAAAATATAATTCAAAAAGATACATTGCACACCTGTGTTCATAGCAGCACAGTTCACAATACCCAAGGCATGGAAACAACCTAAATGTCCATAGACGGATGGATAAAGAAGATGTGGTAACATATATACAATGGAATACTACTTGGCCATAAAAAAGAAGGAAATACTGCTATTTGCAACAACATGGATAGACCTAGAGATGATCATACTCAGTGAAGTAAATCAAAAAGAGAAAGACAAATACCATATAATATCACTTAATATGTGGAATCTAATATATGATACAAATAAACTTATTTATGAAACAGAAATTGACTCACAGACATAGAGAACAGGCTTGTGGTTGCCATGGGGGAAGGATGAATTGAGAGTTTCAGATTAGCAGGTGCAAACTGTCATATAGAGCTGGGTAAACAACAAGGTTCTGCTATGTGGCACAGGGAACTATATTCAGCATCCTGTGATAAACCATCATAGAAAGCAATATAAAAAAGAATGTATATAGATAATGTGTAACTGAGTTACTTTGCTGTACAACAGAAATTAATGTAACATTGTAAATCAATTATACTTCAATAAAATAAATTTTAAAAATAAAATTTAGTTGCTTGTATTCTTATTATTGAGTTGTAAGACTTTATATATTCTAGATACAAGTTTGTTTTTTTAAAAATCAAATATATGATTTGCAAATATAGATTATGCTTTTAGCATCCTTTTTAAGAGCTGTTTGCCTATCTCAAGGTCATAAAGATTTGTTCCTCTATTTTGTTCTAAAAGTTCTATAGTTTTATCCTTTACATTTATATCTATGGTTCTTTTTGAGATAATTTTTATGCCTAAAGTAACTGAGTAAATTCATCCTTTTACATACAGATATTCGTTGTAAAGATTATCCTTTTCTCATTATATTGTTTTGGCATCTTTGTTGACTATCAATTGACCATAAACTTAAGAGTTTATCTCTAGACTTCTAATTCTGCTCCACTGATCTATATTTCTGGCCTTATGCTCGTACCACATTGTCTTAGTTACTGTAGCTTTGTAGTAAGTTTCGAAATGGGAAGATATAAGTTCTCAAATTTTACTCTTTTTTCAAGAATGTTTTTGCTATTCTGAATCCTTTGAATTTCTGTGTAAATTTTAGGATCATCTTGCCAAGTCCACAAAAAGTTCTAAGATTTTGATAGGGAATGTGTTGACTGGATATATCAGTATTTGGAGGGTTTCTATCTTATTAGTATTGAGTCTTCTAGTCTATAAACATGGAATGTCTCTACATTTATTTAGATCTTCTCTAGGTTGTTGGTCAGCAATGTTTTCAGATTTTCAATGTACTAATCTTGCTCTTCTTTTGTTAAATTTATTTTTAATCTTTTATTCTTTTTGATGACACTGTGACTAGATTTGTCTTAATTTTATTTTTGGATTGTTCGTTGCTAGCATATAGAATAAAGTTGATCTCTCTCTATTGATCTTGACCAGTATATTGATCTTGTATCCAGTGACAAGATTTTATTATTCTAATCATATTTTCATGGATTAGAGTTTTCCTTTTTATTATTGTTTTTTATATGTTCTACATAGTTATATGTTCTAAATAATATTTTCCAAGTCTTTTGTTTGCTCCCCCCCTTTTAAGAGTTTTCCTTTTTCCTTTATCAAGTATGATGATATATATTTTTTAATGGCTTTCTGGCTCTGTGTCTTGCTTATTAAAAAGACTTTCCTATCCCAAAACTATAAAAATAATTTTTCTATCGTGTTTTCTAGTACATTCACAGTTTTGCTTTTTATGTTTAAAATGTTAATGTACTTGCAATATATTTTTGTAGGTTTTTAACTTTTTCTTCTGAATGAATTTTCGGTTCTCCCACAACCATTTGTTAAATAAGCCAATCTTCTTCCACCTCCCCACTGTTTTGAAGTCCCATCTCTGTCATACCTTAATTCTCATAGAAATGGGTCTTTTTCTAGTCTCTCCACCCCAGGGATTATGAACTACTCTTTGTATGTAAAATTTGGCTTACTGCCTGTTTTTGCTAGTAAGTTTCATTGGAACACAGCCATTCCTGTTTATATACATGTTGTCTCTGGCTGCTTTCTTATTAAAAGAACAGAGTAGAATTGAACTTATGACATATAAAGTCTAAAATATTTACTATCTAGCTCTTTATAGAAAAATATTATCAGCTTTTATTCTAAACTCTTTTTCATTAATATACTTAATATTTGCTTATCATTAAGTGATATTTGCTTTAAGTTTCCATTATATGCCTTTGGTCAGATTAAGGAAGCTATTCTTTAAAAAAATTATATATACATATATATATGAAGTATATTGTTGCTCAGTCACTGAATCATGTCCAATTCTATACTTGTTTATGAAATATCATGTCATGTGCCTTGTGCTCAGTTGTGTCTGACTCTTTGACCCCTCGGACTGTAACCTGCCAGGCTCCTCTGTGGATGGGATTATGAAGTATAGTTGTATCATATTGTATAAGTTTTAGGTGTACGATATAGTGATTCACGATTTTTTGAGGTTATACTCCATTTATAGTTGTTACAAAATATTGGCTATAGTCTCTGTGTTGTACAGTATGTTCTTGTAGCTTATTTTATACCTAATAGTTTGTACCTCTTCATCCCCTCCCTCTATGCCTCCTCCCTTCCCTCTCGCCACTGGTAACCATTACTTTGTCCTTTATATCTGTGAGTCTGATTCTTTTTTGTTATACTTAGTAGTATGTTGTATTTTTTTTAGTTCCTGTATATAAGGAAATTTTCTTAAATCTGTAGTTTGATAATTCATCTTTTTCCTCTTTTTAACCAAAAGGGTATATTGAGCATAATTTAAAATTTTTTTCAAATGGAAAATTTTGTTATTATCACTAATATCTAGTTTTATTATGCTCAATTAAAAAAATATGGTCCATGGAGTTTCTTCTTTTTAGTGATTATTTTTGTGGTCTATTTCATAGTCATTTTTTGTAACTATTCCATAGTTGTTCATAGGATCATGAGTTCTTGACTGTTTGGGTAAAAGTTTCTTTATTAAATCAGTGTCTTAAATTATTATTCAAAACTGTTTTATGCTGTAGATCTTGGTCATATNATTATGCTCAATTAAAAAAATATGGTCCATGGAGTTTCTTCTTTTTAGTGATTATTTTTGTGGTCTATTTCATAGTCATTTTTTGTAACTATTCCATAGTTGTTCATAGGATCATGAGTTCTTGACTGTTTGGGTAAAAGTTTCTTTATTAAATCAGTGTCTTAAATTATTATTCAAAACTGTTTTATGCTGTAGATCTTGGTCATACCAACTTCTGAATGACATGTTAAAATCTCCCAGTGTGATTGTGAATTTGTGTTTTATTCCTTATATATGATTTCAACCTGTGTATATTATTTTGTTACAGACTTACCTTTCATAAATAGAATTAACAGTTAATTAGTATGAACTGTTTACAGCATACTGGCTGGCATTCATTCTGACCTGTTTAAATCTATGCCATATCAATTGTTAAATAGTTTTATTATCATCCTTGCTATGCTTCCCTTGTGGCTCAGCTGGTAAAGAATCCACCTGCAGTGTGGAAGACCTGGGTTTGATCCCTAGGTTGGGAAGATCCCTAGAAGAAGGGAAAGGCTACCCACTCCAGTATTCTGGCTTGGAGAATTTCACAGACTGTATAGTCCTTGGGGTCCCAAAGAGTCAGACATGTCTGAGTGGCTTTCACTTTCACTTGTTGTCAATTACTTATAGTTGGATTTGGGGTTCTTTTGATTCCCCTACACATTTCCTACGTTGAAGAGACTTTGTCTTATAATAGGGAAGTTTTTTCCCTGCCCATGTAATTTTATGTCTTCTGTAAACTCTGCTTGTTGTTGCTTCTCCATACCCCTTTCTCTTCCTTTGTAGATTTGTAAAAGTTGTGATGAGGGTGAATATTTGTGTAAGTATATTTATGTCATTTTTATTTCCTGTTCTGTGAACCGCCTATTTATACCTTTTACCTATGTCTATTGTGTGATTGGTCATTATCTTGATTTCTTGATTTTATAGGTCTTTATATTAAGAAAATTTGATCTCTTTTCTGTGACGTATACTAAATTGTTTTCAGTTTTTTTGACACTGTTTATAGTTGTTCTTTTATTATCCTATCTCTATAGATTATGCCTTTTTTCCTATCTTCCTTTTTCTTGATTTATTGTTCTTTTCTGATTCATTATTTCCTTCTAATGATTTGAAAATTATACATGCTATTTCTGTGCTTCCTTTTGTTGCTTGGAAATTATCACACACATTTAAACCAAAGATACCTTTTCATCTTTAGAAACAGATTATCTTTATCTGTAGCCTTTTTCTGCTTACTCCCTTTTTTCTGTTTTGTAGCATTGTGAATCTTATTCCAAATGACAATAATGTTAGGAAATTAATTTTTTGATTAGTCTTAGTGATTATTTAGACCTCACAACCACAGTTATCAACATCAATTTAAATTTAATTATAAATTACTAGCTTATTTGTACAACCATTTATTTTATTCAGTGTATTCTTTCTTGGATTTTTTTTATTTTTCATGGATGATCTAGAATCATTTTTTCACAAAACAAATTATATGGCTAAACTTTGAAGTTTTATATGTTCTGAAATGTTTAATTTTGCCTTCATACTTGAGTAATAATTTGATCACTCAATTTATTGAGAAACAGATTCCTATGAAAATCATTTTGCTGAAAACACAGAAAACATCCATGTCACAGATGAGAAGTCTGATGCCAATTTCTAGAGTAAAAAAGCTATGTAGAACATTGGTATGACATTATAGAGTGAAAATTTGTAAAGAAAAAAGTTGCAAAGCAACATTTTTAGTATACCTTGGTTATATGTATGTAGCTATCCATAGAGAGAGAGGTCTTAAAGGGCATTTACTATTGTCAGTAGTGATTGTTCTGGTTATCTAGTACCGTATAATAAATTGCCCCAAAAGTTAGTGATGGAAAATAGCAACCATTTTATTGTGTCCATGGAGTCTGTCCTTTGAAAATTCATATAGGAGATGGCAGTGATGGCTAGGCCCTCAGATGGAAAGGCTTGAATGGTCACTCCCATGTCTGATGCCTCAGCTGGGATGGCTGAAGGATGGGCTCAACTAGGACTATCATCCTGTGTGCCTGCGTGTGTCCTGTTCAGATGAAGGTTTTCTGACAGTTGAACTTTCATGGAGGTTCAGGATTCCGAATGCAAGTGGTCACTAGTGAAGCTGTATTGGCCTTCTGTGACTCAGCCCCAGAAGTCACATAGTGTCATTTCACTGTATTAGTTAAAGCAGTCACAACCTGCCCAGCACCAAGGGGAGTGGACATAAACCCTACTTGCTGTAGGGAAGGTCAGGGAATTTGAGGCTATGTTTTGAAACCATCACAGTATTGTCATGGACATGAGTGTTGGCTGTATGGTGGCAGGTTTTTTAAATCTCTTCTGTTCACTGATGATCCCCACAAGAGTGCCTGGTACACAGTAATGTTTGATAAATAGCATTGAATGAATGAGTTATGGGGTTTCTGCTCCTAATATTTTTCTGTACTGTATGACTTTTTCACAGTAAGCATATATTATTTTTATAAGTAGAAATAAAAAGCAAAAAAGTATATATTATATTAATGTTTTAATTTATTTCATTATATCCTAGATATTTAAATGACTTCTATGAGTTGGAGCTACAGCATGGTTCTGGTGTTGTGGGTTGGAGCATTCCGATGACTAAAGGGATTGTGCCTTCTCCAAGAGAATCCCACACAGCTGTTATATATTGCAAAAGAGATTCTGGAAGTCCTAAAATGTATGTTTTTGGTGGAATGTGTGGTGCTCGCCTGGATGATCTATGGCAACTTGACTTAGGTGAGCTTAAGTTGATTCAGGCTTAGAAATTCATTATAATTGATAAAGGCAAACATAAAAATTGCCTTGAAAAATATTTTTATTACAGTATTGAGTTGTACTTAGATTTAATATGAATAATTGCTGATGAGTCAAGTTGAACAAATGAATGTTTGATTTATGATAATGACACTCTTGGGCTTCCTATAAGTAGGATCACCACATGTTCTGGTTTGCCTTTAATGGTCCTGTTTTATGCTTATTGTCCCGTGTAATTATCAGTAGTACCTCCTTTCACTCTGTAAAGTGTCCCAGTTGAGGATGATTGAATTTATGTGGTTACCCTGTCTATAGTAAATGTGGCATTAGTAATGTTACAGCTGGTTGATAAAAAAAAAAACCCCTTGCATAGCTATTTTAAGGTGCTGTAGGAATGAATATTTGGAAGATACATGTGCTGTCACTTCTGAGTGTCTTCTGCACAATGTGCTCTTACTTAAAATGTTAAAAACCTTAATCTAGTCTTAATTCAAAATTGTTTGCATCCTAAATACACCTCTCCATTGCAAATACTAACATTCAGGTGTAAATAGATTGCTGTGATTGACAATTTGTGTCAGCTGAAAATGTTTAAGATGAAATTCAAATAATGGTTTTGAAACATTTTAGCTTCATTTTGGTAGGTCCCTTTTTTAAAAAATTTCTGGAAGTTGAGGTAATTCTCTATTATTAGATTAAGTTGCTAATATATCTGTTTTTATTTTTAGAAACTATGTCATGGTCAAAACCAGAAACTAAAGGGACAGTGCCACTTCCACGAAGCCTTCATACAGCCAGTGTTATAGGAAATAAGTATGATGTTACTTTGTATTTTGGTCTTTTTTTCTTTTTAACAAACTTAAGAAAGATATGTACAAAGAAGAGTGATGCTGCTAGTTTCTTGAAGATGATTTGATAATGCTTGATTGCACTTACTGAAACCAAAATAGCATGTGCACAGGAGCTAAAATAGCGTGCATTTTCTTATCATACTCTTTCTTCTGCTTCTTTGCATTCCTTATGTCATGCACAGAGTAGGTATTACATAAGGATGAGGCAGGGTGATGTCAAACTTATCTGTCCTCCTTCAATGGATTTGACACACATAACTCATTGTTTCTTCTTACACATTTTTGGTAGTGCTTGATTCATACTCAGGTATATATTTAGCTTCTGTGTTCAATGATTGTACTTTGGATGGCATTATGGATAGAAAGTGGACTCTGTAACCAGATTACCTGAATTCAGGTCTCAGCTTGGATACTTGTACTGTCTGTTCAGGGGCAAAGAAAACTTAATCTCTCTGTACTTCAGATTACTAGAGTATCAGTCAGTTCAGTTCAGTTGCTCAGTCATGTCCAACTCTTTGTGACCCCATGAATCGCAGCACGCCAGGCCTCCCTGTCCATCACCAACTCCCGGAGTTTACTCAAACTCATGTTCATTGAGTCGGTAATGGCATCCAACCATCTTATCCTCTGTCATCCCTTTCTCCTCCCGCCTTCAATCTTTCCCAGCATCAGGGTCTTTTCAAATGAGTCAGCTCTTTGCATCAGATGGCCAAAGTACTGGAATTTAAGCTTCAGCATCAGTCCTTTCAGTGAATATTCAGGATTGATTTCCTTTAGAATGGACTGGTTGGATCTCCTTGCAGTCCAAGGGACTCTCAAGAGTCTTCTCCAACACCGCAGTTCAAAGCATCAATTCTTTGGTGCTCAGCTTTCTTTATAGTCCAACTCTCACATTCATACATGACTACTGGAAAAGCCATAGCCTTGACTAGACAGACCTTTGTTGGCAAAGTAATGTCTCTGCTTTTTAATATGCTGTCTAGTTTGGTCATAACTTTCCTTCCAAGGAGTAAATGTTTTTTAATTTCATGGCTGCATTCACCATCTCCAGTGATTTTGGAGCCCCCCAAAATAAAGTCTGCCACTTATTCCACTTTTTCTCCATCAATTTGCCATGAAGTGATGGGACTGGATGCCATGATCTTTGTTTTCTGAATGTTGAGCTTTAAACCAACTTGAGTATAAAATGGGGATAACAGTAAAACCTCCTTCACAAGGCTCCCATGAGGACTGAATGAATCATTACATGCAAAATGCTTCCAACAGTGCCTGGTACATAAAGAGCACTCCTTCAAGGTTAACTGTCATCAACAAGTTCCCTTTTTTATGCAACACTGAGCCAGAATTAGGAATATTGTTTTAAGTAGAATTGAAGTAAGTACTTAACTCTGTAGAGACTTTATCTTATTTAGGAGACAACAGTTAAAATTTAGAACCTCATTAGTTCTTCTCAAAAATAACCATAAGCAAAATCTAATAAGATACTCATTTTTTTAAACAGCAGAACTCTTTTATAAAATGTGGTTTTCTACTGGAACTATAATATAGAAAACAGATTTTAAAAAACAGAGCTTCTCCAGTTGGTGTGAGGCTACATGGCCTAAGCTCTGCATGATGAGCCTTACCTTTTCAGTAACCACTGGGCATGTCTCAAGAACCTTCAGGGCTCTGAGAAACATAGTTTAATGTTTTTTATTTGATGATATCAGTGACCAAAGTTATATGAAACTGAATTCTCTTTGGTTACTATACACATCAGTTCTAAATTTGACTTTCAATGTCATGCTTCTGGCTGAGGTATCCCTTAGTATATTGCATACAGTATTGATTTTTAAATGTGTTATAATTGAAATATTTCCTACTTTAAATAACTGGCCAGAGAGAAATAATTTTGATTCTGTATGGCTTCATAAAATTATAAACTCTAGAATGAAGACCACTTTATTCATTATCGTATTTGCATTTCCTTGACAGTGATAAGTGATTTTAAAAAGAAAACCAGCTCCTTTATGTTTTCCTTTTGTTGTTGTTCAGGATGTACATCTTTGGTGGATGGGTTCCACATAAAGGGGAGAATATTGAGACTTCACCTCATGATTGTGAATGGAGGTGTACCAGTTCATTTTCTTACCTGAATCTTGGTGAGTCTTTTAAGAATTATTTACTAAAATAAAATTTATTAATAAAATAATTTTTATTATTTTGTCATTTACGAGAAGTTGATCAGTCATGGATATTTCTATGTTTAGATACAGCAGAATGGATCACCCTAGTATCAGATTCTCAGGAAGATAAAAAAAATTCAAGACCAAGACCAAGAGCCGGACACTGTGCTGTTGCAATTGGCACTCGATTATATTTTTGGAGTGGAAGAGACGGCTACAAAAAAGCACTGAATAGTCAAGTTTGCTGCAAGGATCTTTGGTATCTTGATACTGGTAAGTAAGAGTATTTAACGAACAAAGTTTTTCTTTAGATAAATAATCAAGTAATGTCTGTCTTTTGAGCTTGCTGTCATGTCACTGCCTCTCTTTTTCATAATTAAAAATGAATGGAAGAAATGATATGTATAGATATTTTCCATTTTAGAGGAGTTTCTTAATTTCCTTCTCCTTGAGTTTAGAGTGAATTTAGTGACTCCCTTCCAAAGAGTAGAGTATGGAAAGGGAAAACTAGTAGCTTTGCAGTGTAGAAACCTGGCAAGCATCACCTTAAGTAATCAGGTCAGTATCACTAGAGATAAGTTGTGTTGGTATCAGTTAGTCCGTGCCTCCCATATCATGTGATAAGAAGATACTTCACCTCTGTGGTACTTTTCCCCAAAATGCATAATGCCATTCTAAATATGAGAACATATCAGACAGATCCAAACTGAGGGACATTCTAGTTGTTTTACAGGATATGTGAACAGTATTCTTCAAAAGTTTTAAGTGATGAAAAACAAGGAAAGACTAAGAAATT
The DNA here is from genome assembly GCA_006410615.1 of Neotragus moschatus. Classification (NCBI taxonomy): domain Eukaryota; kingdom Metazoa; phylum Chordata; class Mammalia; order Artiodactyla; family Bovidae; genus Neotragus; species Neotragus moschatus. The sequence continues at coordinate 107,637 of SJYA01000890.1, forward strand.
AGTCACAAATTAGAGGAGACTAAGGAGATATGATGACTAAATATAAGGTGATATCCTGGAACAAAAACCATTTATTGAAAAAGTGGTAAAACCTGAATAGTCTGTAGTTTGGTTAATAAATAGTGTTGTTTAGTTGCTCAGTTGTGTCCAGCTCTTTTGCAACCACATGGACTGTGTAGCCTGCCAGGCTCCTCTGTCCATGGGATTTTCCAGGCAACAATACTGGAGTGGGATGCCATTTCCTTCTCTAGAGGATCTTCCTGACCCAGGGATTGAACCCGTGTCTTCTGCACTGGCATGTAGATTCTTTACCACTGAACCACAAGGGAAGCCTTGATAAATACTGTTATTCCAGAGTTCAGTTCTTAGTTTTAATAAGTGTATTAGCATTAGGAAATACCGAGTAAAAGGTATATGGGAACTCTGCAGTTCTTCTGTAAATCTAAAATTATTCCAAAATAAAAAAGTTTTTTTAAGAAGTATTATAATAAAAAACAATTTTAGTATAGAACTCATGTTCATTTTTTCATAAATATTTATTGATTTATTGGTTGACAGCTCTGAATAGGAACTGTTCTAAATGCTGAGACTAAATCAGTGAATAAGACTGATAACGTCTGTCCTGTCAAAGAACTTATATTCTCTAAGAGAGTGTGAGGACAGAAGGTTGATGGGTAGTAATCAGACAAATAAACAAAATAAATTTAGTTTGGGGTAAGTATCTGAAGACAGTAAAATAGAACAATAAGATAGTATTGGGAGGTACTAGGAATGGGGTGAAGTTGGGTGGCTACTGGAGAATGGGTAGTCAGGAAAGGGTGAACTGGCATTTGAGATATAATCCAAATGAAGAGGGCATGACAAACCATTCCAGTATTCTTGCCTGGAGAATCNTAAGTATCTGAAGACAGTAAAATAGAACAATAAGATAGTATTGGGAGGTACTAGGAATGGGGTGAAGTTGGGTGGCTACTGGAGAATGGGTAGTCAGGAAAGGGTGAACTGGCATTTGAGATATAATCCAAATGAAGAGGGCATGACAAACCATTCCAGTATTCTTGCCTGGAGAATCCTATGGACAGAGGAGCCTGGCGGTCTATAGTCCGTAGGGTCGCAAAGAGTCGGACACAACTGAAGCGACTTAGCACAACACAGCACCAAATGATGAGAGAGTGCTATCCATGTAAAAAGCCAGGCAGTGGGGTAGGGAGGGGACACTACAGGAAGAATGAAAAGTAAGTATGAGGGCCCTGAGATGGGAATAGTTGGCATGTTTGGCAACAGATCTGAGCAGAGTAAAAGAGTGTAGGCATGGAGATTAGAGTGATGACCACAGGACAGATCATGTAGGACCTGGAACATCATGGTAAAGATTATGTTGTTTTTAAAATACAATGGTAGAGAGATTTATTAGTCTGGAGGAGAGATGTGTCATGATCTGATCTGTATTTTGGAATCATCAATGAACTTGAGTGGAAAATAAATTGTAGGGGGCAAAAGTAGACACAGAGAGACAAAAAGAGGCTTTTGCAGTCGTTAAAGAAATCTTCGACTCTAGAGGTGGAAAGAGTGGATAAGTTTGAAATGTATTTTACAGTTCTTGTTAACAGAACTGACTGATGAGTTGGGTGTGGTAGTTGACAGAAAGAGAAAAAAAGGATGAAGTTTTTCCCTTGAATAATATGGTGTTATTTCCATTTACTGAGATGGGAAACATTGTGGAGAAAACAGGCTTGTGGAGAAAATGAAAAGTTCCATTTAAACCTTGCTAAGTTTGAAATAAGGAGATCAGTTAAGCAGTTGAGGAAATAAAGAAATCTGGATGGCAGTAGAGAAATCCAATCTGGAGACATAATATGTGTTGTTTTATGAGAAAAGCAATTATAAAACATACCTATGATTCCAGTTTTTCTTTTACGTGTATAAGCAGGAAGATCTGGAAGGATATACTGTGTACCAAAGTAATAATAGCTAAGAGGTGAGATTATACATTTTTTAAAAAGGTTTTCTTTCTTATGTATATTTTCTACAGTAGCATGTGTTGCTTTTATAATGTACAAGGTTTAATTTTAAAATTAAGTTTAAAAAATTTTTCAAGATACTTGAAAAAGTAATAAATGGAACAGTTAAGTTAGAGACTAAATGCTTTCTGTGCAAAAAGTAGAAAAATGAGCATATTAGGTTAGGAGTTAGAAAAAATATAGAAATTGAACTTATGATTCATCTTTGAAGTTGGGAATTATGAGCTGAAGTATAAGGATAAGATTCTAATCAGTCTCTGAGATTAAAAGAAAAATGTGCACATATAAATTTTTTCCAGTAGCAACTATGTTACTTTAACAAGATTATCTAAGAAATCTGAGACTTTTTAAAAGATTAAAAATCGCTGTCCCTGAATGGCCAGTTTTTCATAAGCCTTTCCATAAAAGGCTATAGACAGGAATGTCTGTCTAAAAGTAATCATGGCCACTATTATGAAGATAAAATTTAGATTTTGGTTTTTCTCTTGCTAACTTGGCATCAGTTTGGGTGGGGGAGGGACATAAAAGTTGTTCATCTTGCCCTTTTTTTAAGTTTTAGTTAAGTTTTGTGCACTTGAGAACATGTAAAGATTAGGATTCTTCCATAAGGCGTTTTAAAAAATGAAAAACAGCAGTCTTGCTCCTACTTTCCTCCCATCTTACTTGCTTCACAAGCATGTGCTTTCAGCTCTGTTAAACAGTTCCTATGGTATTTAGCTTTGTATCTCCATATAACATGAATATGTTACTCTTCTTTCAGTTTAGTCATAATATGCTCATTTTTCAAACTGTGAAAGTAATGGAAGTCAAGGATTTCTCACTTCTTCCCACCACTCCTTACCTCTCTCCTATGCACCTTCTCTAACCCCTACTCTCTTAGTCTGACTGATTATGATTACACCATTATTTTGTTAGATCAGAGTTCAGTGTTTTACATTCAGTTCAGTTCAATTCAATTCAGTTGCTTAGTCATGTCTGACTCTGAGACCTCATTAACTGCAGTACGCCAGGCCTCCCTGTCCATCACCAGCTCTCAGAGTCCATCCAAACCCATGTCCATTGAGTTGATGATACCATCCAGCCATCTCATCCTCTGTCGTCCCCTTCTCCTCCTGCCCTCAATCTTTCCCAGCATCAGGCTCTTTTCAAATGAGTCAGCTCTTCCCATCAGGTGGCCAAAGTATTGGAGTTTCACCTTCAACATCAGTCCTTCCAGTGAACACCCAGGACTGATCTCCTTTAGGATGGACTGGTTGGATCTCCTTGCAGTCCAAGGGACTCTCAAGAGTCTTTTCCAGCACCACAGTTCAAAAGCATCAATTCTTCAGCGCTCATCTCTCTTTATAGTCCAACTCTCACATACATACATACATGACCACTGGAAAAACCATAGCCTTGACTAGACGGACCTTTAACCATATAAACATATTCACAGGTAAGCTATGTAGAATACCTAGAGAGGTGATTATCTCTCCTGTACAACTTCTTCATTTGCTTTGGATTAGTCATGGTCACCTTGTTTTAGATTTGTATATATTTACCACTAATTCAGTCTATCCTCTCGTTTAAATCTTTTCTCATTATGGTTAGATGCATCAGATATTCTATCAGATTTCCTCATCTTGAAGAAATTTCTCCTCCTCCAATCTGGGATGTAAAGGGTATATTGGAACTCTGCCTTCTACAGATTGAGCACACCTATCTTCTTAGAGTCTCCCTTCATCATCTTCCTGAGGATGTCTTTGGCCTCTCACCTGTGCTGGATTCCCTGCTTCCTGGATCTATTTTCCCTTTTCTTAGTTTACTTCCTCATTTTTTGTAGAACACATCCCAGGGAAAGGGTGCATAGGTGATATATTTATTGTGAGATTTTGCATTGTTTGAAAATACATTCAGTGTTCCTTCATCAAATTGGCAGTTTGAGTGGAAATAGAATTGTATATTGGAAGTCATTATTCTTCAGAATTTTGGAAGCTGGGGAAAATATTTTTTGAAAGGTGTTATATTGTATTCAGACTTCTGGTGTTTTTGTTGAGAAATCTAAACCACTTCTGATTTTTGGTCCTTTTAAATGTGAACTTCCCCCTCATGCTTAATAGCTTTTAGGGTTTTTTCCTTGTCTCTACTGTTCTTAAATTTTATGATGTATGTTGTGTGTCTTGTTGTGTGTCTTTTTTTAATTCTCTGTGTTGAGTACTCAGTGAATCCATTCAGTCTGGAAGCTCATGTTCTTCAGTTGTGGGAATTTTCTTGATTTATTTCACTGATTTACACCCTGCTGTTTTCTCTATTTTTCTTCATGTAACTTCTGTTATGTGGATGCTGTATCTTCTGGACTTGTCTATTTGTCTGCTTTTTCTCAGGTATGGGTTGCGTTACTTTGAGAAACATAAATAAACTGAGTTGTGAATAGGATCATGGAAGAATTTACATGGAAGTAGTTGAAAGAACTTGGCTTAATTAGCCTCTAAAATAGGGTCATAAGACTTTTTTTGGTAAAGACCCAGAGGGTGAATATTTTAAGTTTTGTGTACCATATGATCTCTATTACAACTACTCAGCTCTACTGGTGTAACATAAAAGGAGTCATGTTGTTGTTCAGTTGTTTAATCCTGTCTGACTCTTTTGCAACCCCATGGACTGTAGCCCTCCAGTCTCCTCTGTCCTTGGGATTTCCTAGGCAAGAATACTGGAGTGAACTGTCATTTCCTTCTCTAGGGGATCTTCCCTACCCTTTCCCTTCCCTTCCCTTCAAACCCACAGGGAAGCCCAAAAACTGGACTCATAGACAATGCATAAACAAATGAACATAGGTTTATTTCAGTAAAACTTTATTTACAAAAGTAGGCACAAACTGGATCTGGCCCATGAGCCATAGTTTGCTTTTGCTGACTCTTATTCTAAAAGATACAAAGAGATAGATATTAGACTTGTTATATAAAGATTAAATTATAATTTACAGATTTCGGTTCACTGAACTGAAACTGTTAGGCGCTCAGTCGTGTCCAACTCTTTGTGACTGCATGAACTGTGGCCCACCAGGCTTCTCTGTCCATGGACTTCTCCAGGCAAGAATACTGGAGTGGGTTGCCATTTCCTTCCCCAGGGGATCTTCCCAACCCAGGAATCAAACCTGGATCTTCTGCTGCTGGAAGAATCTGCAGGCAGATTCTTTGCCCTCTGAGCCACCAGGGAATTTCAACTCACTAGAAGAATAGATTTTCCTTATGTAACTGTCTAGAGATGGAATATACTGCTCTGGGATTTGTGAATTACCTAATTTGGTAGGTAAGCAAAAAGAAAACTGGGATATTGTAGAAATAATTTTAGGTACTTTTTTCCAGTTCTAAGAGTCCACAGTTGTAACTTGTTTTAGAAATGTTGGTAATATTTTATGCCAAAATAATTACCTGTTTTGAGTAGTACAAGTTTTGATAAGAAGATATTAACTTCAAAGAAGTTATGTTTTTCCAAAATATCAGCTCTAAATCATATTTGCTAACATTAACAGTATTTCTAACATGTATTCTCTTGGCTTAAAATTGTCTCATAAAGTTAAAAGCTCTTGAAGAAGGTAAAATAGTATAGCTGTAAATGTCAAGTACTTGGTTTTCCCCCCTCCTCTAGGATTAATTTTTTTTTTTAATTTGGTTACTCAGCTTAGACCTGGATTATTTTGTTTGTAGTTTTATTTACATAAGTAATTAGATAAATACATTGAATCAGACCTCTAAATTATTTTCGTTTGAAATTTTTTCCCTCTTGGTAAACAGATGAAATATTGATTGCTAATGTTTTCAGAATTCCAGATCTGTACAAACTATATAGAGAAACTGTTGATACATTTGAAACTTAAATACTTAATACCAATTTTGTTTTTTAGAGAAACCACCGGCACCATCACAAGTACAACTGATCAAAGCCACTACCAATTCTTTTCACGTCAAATGGGATGAAGTGCCTACAGTTGAGGGCTATCTTTTGCAGTTGAATACAGACTTGCCATACCAAGCTCCATCATCAGATTCTTCAGCACCACCAAATATGCAAGGTAGTATAATTTTCACACTTAGAGCATGTATGCTCATATGCTTTATGAAAAAAAGATAACTATAGAAAAGCCTGTGATTAGATCTGGTTTAAGAAATGTTATGCTATGATGTTTCCTACCTGGTAAATCAAATATGTTTCAACTCTGAAACTTGACTGTATTATCATCATGATATAGTAGAACACATAAATATGTAGGGTAGAATTTTTTTTTGTAGTTCATTTTGATGTGCTTTCTTAATTTGACATGATACTTGTTTAATTAGTTTTTGTAAATATTTCAGCTTTCAAAAATATTTTGAACCAACAGGCACTTGGAAAGTAAAAGCAAATTTAATTTTACATGTTCTTCCAAAAAGGATCTAAATCAGCTATTAAGCAGACTATTAAGAAAACAGATAAACTTTGATAGTTACTACTTTTTAAACCTTTAATATGTAACTTTTAAAAATATTTGACTGTAACATATTTTCTTGTAAGTTTATTTATAGCATATCAGTCTGAACTTTACTATTCCTACAGGAGTCAGGATGGACCCTCACAGACAAGGCAGTAATAGCATCATTTCTAACAGTGTAAGTTGAAAAAATGTATAATGGTAAATGAATGTTTATGGTTATAGTGCCAGTTTTTATTAATATTTTATATTACCTTAGGATAGGGAGTCTCAACCAGGGCTATACATTACATTCACCTCTGAGATTAAAAAAAAACAAACAAACACAGGTTCCCATGCCTTTCCCCAGATCCAGTGAAACAGAATCTTTAAGATGATGACTAGGTAACTGTTTTTAAGGAAAGCTCTGCCTATCATTGTGACAGTAGCCTGAATTAAGAATCCTTAGCTAGGAGACTGAAGTCTCATTGCACATAGTATCAGAGGCTAATATATACACAAGCATACACACCATATATATTTTAAAAAATAAATTTAGGTGGTACTACAAGGTTTATAATAAAGAGCAACGGTTCTCTACTCTGTTCCTATTTACTCTTGATCCTGCCTCTCTAGAAACTACTACTTTCAAATATTTTATCTTTCTTCTGTATCTACCTTTGTGCGTATAAATAAAATCCTTGTGCTGCCACTTCCTGACTTTCTAGTTTTAGATCAATTGTTTTCAATAATGGAAGATGACAGTTTTTTTGGTCTCTTAAAATATTGCCATTTCCTCCCCTCTCTTTCCCATGCACTTATATTTTTAGTTGAATCATTATGTGATATTTACATTGTGATGATGACATACTCAGAGCTGAGCCCTGTAATGTGTTATGAACATTGTTCCTTTTTCATGTAGTTTTCTGTTTTTCTTGGCATTGTTAACTGCCTTACTTTTTTGCTTGATTTTCTTCTTGCCTATCATTAATTCATACTCTGATTTTCCAATAAAATAATAAAACTCAAAATATTCGAACATATAGTTTCTTTTTTCTTTCTTTACCACCCTCCTGCCTCCATAACCATCCCTACTGAAACCTCTGTTTTGATGCTCTAGTTTGTACTAATTCTTCTCTAAGTCTGCTATTCAGCTGTAATCTTAAAACTTCCATTTGTTTCTTTTTTAAAAAACAAATTTTATTTATTTTTTAATTTTTTTGGCTGTGCTGGGTCTTCTTTGCAGCATGTAGCCTTTCTCTAGTTGTGGCTAGTAGGGGCTACTCTCTAGTTGTGGTGCATGGGCTCTTTTTCCCCTCCCCTTTTTTCTTATTTTATTTTTTAATTGGAGGAAAATTTCTCTACAATGTGTTGGTTTCTGCTGTACAACAGTGTGAATTAGTCATAAAGAATTTGCCTGCCAATGTAGGGGACGTGGGTTCAATCCTTGGTCTGGGAAGATTCCACATGCTGCAGGGCTGTGCACCACAGCTACCAACGCCTGCACTCCCCAGAGCCAGTGCTCCTCAACAGGAGAAGCCACCACAGTAGCTGTGGCACACGGGCTTAGTTACTCCACAGCATGGGGAAGCTGCCCAGACCAGAGACTGAATCCATGTCCCCTGCAGACAGCTTCTTAACCACTGGGCTACCAGGGAAGTCCCCATTTGTTTTTTATTGTAAGCTGCTTTTATCTCTTTTCTGTGTTAGGGCCTATGTTTATTGATCTCATGTCATTCTCTTTTTTTGATATTCTCCAATAGTTTCCTGAGAAAGGGAGTATGAAAGGTAAACTTTTTAAGATATTCCATATCTGAAAATGCCTCTTCTCTGTTTACATTTGGTTGGTAGTTTGACTGGATTATAGAATTCTATATTGGAAATGTTTTCCTGAGAAACTGAAAGGCATTTTCCTGCTGTCTTGTAGCATTCAGTGATGCTGTTAAGAAGTTGGATGCCACTTGGATTCCTGGTCATTTACATGAGACCTAATTGTTTTGTTTTAATCCCCAGTTCTCAGAAATTTCAACAAGGATATACCTTAGAGCGTATGTCTTTTTCTTTATTCACTGTGCTGTCCATTCAGTGGACTGTGTCATTCTGGGAACTCAGGGCTTTCACTACTGATAATTTCTTCTTTCCACAGTCTCTTTTTTTTTTTGTTACTCCTGTTATTGAATGATGGTACTCCTGAACTAATTCTCTGATTTAACTTTATTTTCTATCTTTTCTTCTGATTGGTCTTCTTTCTGAAAAGTTTCATTTGTATTATAAATCTCTTATTCAGTTTTTAAATATATTCAGCCATATAGTTACTCTCTAAAAGCCTGATCCTACTATTTCTTTCTTTTATGGCATTTTATTTTTGCTTCAAAAATATACTATCTCTCTTATCTCTTCAAGAATTATGCTTTTTTAAAAAAAAAAAAGTTGAGTTATATTCTTTTCTTAGCATTATTTCTTTTTTCAAGCACCTTTTAAAAAATTTGGTCTTGGACTTCCATATTAGAGCCTGTCAACAAATGTCTGGTGATGCTTGGTATCCTTTCATGTTTAAAGGGAGGCATTAAAAAGGAGCTTGGAGGCTGTCTTAGTCCATTTGGCCTGCTCTAACAAAATACCATACCCTAGATGGCTTATAAACAAGAGAAATTTATTTCCTGCATTTTTGGAGTTTGGAAGTCCAAGATCAGGGTGCATCTATGGCCGAGTTCTGGTAAGGAACCTCTGAAGGGTTGCAGACTGCTAACTTATCATTGTATCCTCACGTGGTGGAAGGAACAACTGATTTTTCTTGGCCACTTTTATAAGGGCACTAGTCACAGCCCATAGGTGCTGCTTTCTGATACCGTTACCGTGGGGGTTAGATTTCAACATGTAATTGCGGAGAACGCAAATACTCAGACCATAATGGCTCTATGCATACGGGCATGTTTGATTAGTAGACCTTAATGAGGGTTTCTGGGTGAGAATATACAAATACTAGTATCTTTTCTCTTGGGCCAGTGAGTTTCCTCTGAGACTTCTTCAGCTTCTTGCTTACGGGTTTTGAGCCTGGAGCTTAATGCAGGGTAAGCGGTATCTCTCTGTTCAGTATACAGACTTTCACTTAATCCCCATTTTCAGTAGGTTGCCTATTCTGCAACCTCACCAGAGAGATACTGTACCACAGTCCAGAGCCTCCCATTTCAGTCTTTGTGCCTACTTTCCTTCTTCAGTTGGAATGGAGGTGTGGAATTTGTTTGCCTTTGTATACTGGGAGAGCAAAGCTGGGGCTACAATGACTTTTTTTAGTTTTAAATTTATTTTTTAATTGAAGGATAAATGCTTTATAGAATTGTGTTGGTTTCTCCCAAACATGAACATGAATCAGCCATGGGTATACATATGTCACCTCCCTCCCCATACAACCACTGTTTCCATAGTCTTCCATATGATGGTCCTCTGGTGTTTATTTGCATTCTGTACTTCAGCCTCCAAAGAACCTGATGCCTCCAATTTCCAAGCCTTTCTGGGCTCTTTTGCAAAAATGGTTCACCTGTTCATGACTTTCCAACTACAGACTCTTAGCTTCAGCCTTTTCTGCTTTATAAAGGCGTGCCTCATTTTTTGCACTTCACTGTACTATGCTCTCAGATAGTATGACATGAGGAGTTCATAGTGAAATAAACTTGCGGTCAAATTCTTGCTTTACTGCTTGCTGGCTTCTTGATCATGGGTATGGTATCTAAGATCTCTGAGTCTCATTATTTTCCATCTATAAGCTAGGGTGATATTATCCAATTTATAGAATTCTTGTGAAAATTAAGTGAGATTCAGATTTTATGTATCATGGAGCCTATCAGATAGTATAGTGGTCCCTAATGGTTGTGGATATCATCATCATCATTTATTAACACTAGCATAATCACCATCAATTAGAATGGAGGTAGAGTGTGTATTGGGCTTCCCTGGTAGCTCAGCTGGTAAAGAATCCGCCTGCAAAGCAGGAGACCCTGGTTCAATTTGTGAGTCAGGAAGATCCCCTGGAGAAAGGAATGGCTACTCACTCCAGTATTCTGCCTGGAGAAGCCCCATGGCCAGAGGGGCCTGGCGGGCTACAGTCCATGCGGTTGCAAAGAGTCAGACATGACTGAGCGACTGAGCACAGTAGAGAGGGCATATTATGAACAAATATCCTTTGAGCCATAAGAAATTATAATTGACTATAGTTCTAATTGACATTAAAGATGGAGACAGAAAAGTAACAAAAAACAGGTAACTGAAAAGTGGCAGGCAGTATTGGGGTATTTGAATGAAGTCAGATCACTTTTGTGGTTCAGCAGACCTATAGTTGTTGCTATATAATAACTGATATTTACATTGGTGATTTGAATTCCCAAAAGGTTTAAATGGGTTTATTATAGTGTCTTTAAGAAAATAAACAGGTGATTAGGAAGATTGCTGTCTAAAATGTTTAATGGTGAAGAATATTGATATGTATATATATTAAATCTTGATCCCTATATGAAAAACTCAGTCATACAGAATAATTTGTATCCTTGAAGGTTTCATGTAACATATTTTTCTTTTAGGATTCAAAAGATCTTTAGTAAGGGCTTCCCAGGTGGTGCTATACTTGTGAAGAATCTGCTTGCCAGTGCAGGAGACATAAGAGACACTTGCAAAGAGTTGGCAATGACTACAGTGACCTAGCACACACACAAAATCTTTAGTATACCTGTCTAATCTTGTTAAGAAAATTTGACCAGAATGTTAAACTCAGTACCTTGGGTGTTGTCACCTATTCAGTTCAGTTCAGTCGCTCAGTCATGTCCGACTCTTTGAGACCCCACGGACTGCAGCATGCCAGGCCTCCCTGTCCATCACCAACTTCCGGAGCTTACTCAAACTCATGTCCATCGAGTCAGTGATGCCATCCAACCGTCTCATCCTCTGTCGTCCCTTTCTCCTCCTACTTTCAGTCTTTCCCAGCATCAGCATCTTTTCCAAGGAGCCAGTGCTTTGCATCAGGTGGCCAAAGTATTAGAGTTTCAGCTTCAGCATCAGTACTTCCAATGAATATTCAGCACTGATCTCCTTTAGGATTGACTGGTTTGATCTCCTTGCAGTCCAAGGGACTTTCACGAGTCTTCTCCAAGACCACAGTTCAAAAGCATCAATTCTTTGGTGTTCAGCCTTCTTTATGGTCCAAGTCTCACAACCATACATGACTACTGGAAAAAACATAGCTTTGACTAGAGGAACCTTTGTTGGCAGAGTAATGTGTCTGCTTTTTAATATGGTGACTAGGTTGGTCTAGCTTGTCCATATTTACTTGAATACTAGCTACCACTTGTAAAATATAAATTTTATTCCCTCAAAATTTACTGTTCCTTTTCCCTTCAGAACTGATCTTTTGAAAATGGATATTAAGTGAAAAGAAATTGTTTTCTTAAGCTATTGTAAAATTTAAAGAATAATATAAGGCTATAATTTAAGCTGTTTTATATTTTAGAGAATTTATTTTCAAAAGCATTTAAGTTGTAAAGTATTTTGCTTGTTTTTACATATATTTCTATTTAATTGAACATTACTTGCTGCAATAAATTATTTTCTTTCTTGTAGATCAGTGATATAGTGAACAGTGTAAAATCTGAACATACAGCCATGAAAGGAACTTCAGTGAAAAACAAACCAGATCTCAAAGCATCAAATGATTCTAATGCCTCTTTGCATTCATCTTTGGCAGCTAATGCTTCTAATCATAATAGTTGTGTGGTGGATATGCTAAGGAAAAATGAAGGTATAAAGATGGCATTTTACATAAAGCTAAAGCTTTTTATAATAATGATAGAGAATTTTAGAGTCTTTGAAAAAGTAAATGTTACATAGTTTGGATCCAGTTTCAAAAGATGATATATACTTACTATATTAACCCTAATTAAAATGATGTCATGATACCGAGCAAGAACTTACCTAAATAGTGATGATTAGTTATTAACTACAGAATTTAAATGAGGCAAGCTCTCATATGCTATTTGAGGTTGGCCAGTGTGTTCAATGTCACTGTTCCATATTCTGTTGTCCTAGTGCTTATAACTATCTGTAATTATTTATTTTGTGTCAGGATTTTATCTGTTTTGTTCACGTGTATTTCCCCAGCACCCAGATCCATGCTTGGCAAATCATAGTCACTTAATAAATAAATAAATGAATAAATAAATATTTGTTTAGCAAATATAACTGTATTCTCAGAAGGATAGTTCATTTATGAGAACTGTTGATTAGCCTGTTGAATACATGGAACAGCTTATAATTTGATGGCTTATATTTAAAAGATTTTAATTTGAATATTCTGGTATCATTTGTGATATATTAAATGTTACCTCTGATTTCAGTATCTAAAATTACTTTATAAATCTTATTCTGATATATCCCTGGATAGTAATATGTGGCTTCATTTTTAATTTGAAAAAATTGTGACAGTTAATAAAAAACTAATCCCTCTTCAGTAAATAACAAGACAAATATTCTTTTTATTTCCATTTTTCTTTAAGAATCCATGGTAGATAAAAATATTCAAGAAAAATAATTTCCTATAGTTTTTCTGATTCATTACTTGTGGAAGAGGAGAGACTTTGTTTTGTTGATTTGCTGATGTAAGTGAATCATTTGGTCAGAATTATAAAAGCTTGGTACTAAACATCAATTTAAATTTTTATAGTGATTTTCTATGTCCATCATGTAAAGAAGTTTACACTCTTGAAAACAAATATGAGCTTTGAGATTTTAGGATCCTAATGTACTCGAAATCCTACTTATAAGGTAGTTTGGATAAAATTAATATTAGGCAAATGGGGAAACGAGTGGTTATACAATGACAGCATGTGGCACATCGTAGATATTCAAATATGTAAATGAATGGCTAGCTAGTCTTGGGTTAACAAGAGGAGATTGGGCTTTTCCTTTGTAGGTTGGAAACTGGTATTTTTCAGAAGTGAAAGAGTGGCACGATTAGTTTTTGTTTTCTATTTTGGAAAGGACATTCTTAGCCTCACCATCAGGAAGAGCTATTATAGGAGATGATTGGGAGACTTTTTAGAAGGTTCTTTTAGGACTTAAAGAGATGCATAGAGACTAAAGCAGTGGATGAGATGGAGAGGAGAGAATACATTAGTCCAGAGACTCTTAGAAAGTAGCACCTATTAGACTAAGAAACTGGTTGTATATGAGAAATGTAAACGAGTTGAACATGACTCCCAGTTTTCTGGGTTGGATATTCAGTGGATGATGATACTCTTCATCAGGATAAGAAATACAGAAACAAGAACAGATTTGGGAATAAGATAGGTTCAACCTTGAACTTGCTGTTTTTGAGGCACTTCAGGAACATGTTGGTAAAGATTTCTAATGGGCAGTTGGATACTTAGGTCTGGAGTCTAGAAGGCAGTCTTGGCGGGAATTATTAATTTCAAAGTTAAGAATATCTAATATCCACAAGAACAAGGACCTTCTCTGACTTGTTCACTGCTGGATTCTCAGGACCTGACACTGTGCCTAGGACATACATATTTGAGAGATGTATGATTTGTAAATGGTAGCTAAAGCAGCAGGGAAATATGCAAAGGGAGACAAGATAGGGCTTGGAAAATACCTGCATTTAGAGTCATCTGAACAAGAGAAGTCAGCTAAAAAGATTGAAAAGGCTTCCCAAGAAGGCTAGGCAAAGAACCAAAAAAAATGGTATCATTTTTTACCTCGGTAGTGGGTGTTACCATTTATAACTATACATTTATGATGCATACATGAGTGAATACAAGTCACAGACAGAAACAACTTCAAAAAAAAGTATGTGGTCAGCATTGTTTATATTACAGAGAGGTCAAGTAAATGAAAATTGATCAGTATCCCTTAGAGCTAAGTATCCCTAGACATTTGTCAGAGCCATTTCCTTAGAGTGGTGTGCTCAATCAGATTGGGGTGGTCAAGAAAGTAGACTGCTCTGAAGGAACGTAGCGAGGGAAGATGGTGACTGGAGAAGACTTGTTAATGTGTATAGACTGAGAGCCAAAACTTCCGCAGAAGAATTTGAAAACCCTGAAGAGAAAGGAATGATTGATAAGAGAGGGTCCCAAAATATAGGGGAAGGAATGGGACCAAGAGCACAAGAGAATAGATTAAACTTACCTTAGGGAAGAAGTCATCTTCTGAAATGGAAGAGAAGACAGAGGGGCTGGGCACAGTCATAAATACATTTCTAGTTTAGGACAAGAGAAGGCAGAAAATGGGTGGCATTCATGCCTGATGACTGTTTCTTTCCCTAAAATGGAAGGCAAGGCCATTTGATCTATGGTTGAGTAGAATTTAAGAACAGTGATTCAGAGTTTAGAATGGAGGAAGGAACTGAGAAGTTGGACATCCATGGATATGATGCATTTTATTTTTCTAAATGTTGATATTTTATGCCTAATGGTTAAGTCATATGGCTGACATTTGTGGTGTTCACGTTTAATGATTTTAAAATTGAGAATGCTTAGAATTGGGTGACAAGAACTCTAAGATACAGCAGTTACTTGCAGATATTCATTTGTTAATAGTTAATCTTTTCCATTTTTTTTAATCTTTTCCATTTAATTTTAGGTCCTCACACTTCAGCAAATATAGGTGTTCTAAGTAGTTGCCTGGACTTAAGAACAGTAATCCCTGAAACTTCTGTATCCAGTACTGTTTCCAGCGCACAAACTATGGTAACCCAGCAGACCATTAAAACTGAATCATCCAGTACAAATGGGGCAGTTGTTAAAGATGAAACTTCACTAACAACATTCAGTACCAAAGCTGAAGGTTTGAAATGTGTTTCACATACTGTATTTTGAGCCATTTTTGTATAGAAATTCAGCGAACGTATTTGTTTTAGATGGGAATTGCATTTCATCTTGGATTGAATTGAATATAAAAAGATAAAGGCATTTCATTTAAAATCATTATATAATATATTCTCTGCTGCACTGTAATACAATCAGACTTTATCTTTCCTACCATGAGTTTATTCAGAAAAACTTTTTTTCCTTAGAAAAGATTAGTTCTCTGCTGTGGAGTAACAGTTCTTATAGCTTGATCAATTTCTGATTTTGCAAATTCTTATTTTATGATTTTGCAATAGGAATTGTATTTCATGTTCGACAAACATGAAGTTCCAGCTAGTCAGCAAATCCTTGAAAAATGAGCTTTGTGAATTAGTTCAAGTTAGAGGGTCCATATTTCTAATTGTGATTTTTTTTTCTCCCTCCGGCTATTTTTGCATATTTATAAGTTATATTTTAATGTGTCTGTTTGCTCAGTGATTATATAAGTCTTATCTGATGAATTGTTTAATTTTTAGTTGATGAAACATGTGCACTACCTGCAACTAAGATAAGCCGTGTGGAGGCACATGCTGCCACGATGCCATTTTCTGTAAGTATATGCCCTGGAGATGAGATGTGCTTACAGATGGCCAAGTACACTTTAAATGCTGAGCAACTTCAACCTAAATTCAAGAAAAGGCTCTTAGGTATCCTCTTAGTAATTACTTAACACAGATTGAAAAATGGAGGCTTAAAGAGAAAAATGTTCACAGTATAATCTTAAGTGGAAAAAGTTGGATAAAAAAATAATATATATAGTGCATTCCCAATTTTATTAAAAACACACAGTACATACATTCACACTCTCACATGAGTCCACACAAATCTACACTACCTTGCTAGATGATTTTCTTCAGGTTGTGGGGCCAAAGATAATTTTTACTTTTTCTTTATGTTTTCAGTCTTTTTCTATAATGTTAACTTTCATAATCAGAAATGTGTGTATGTATATATGTAAATTACTTAACAATTTAAAGAATAAAAGGACATGTTATAGAACATAAAACTTGAATGGTTTTATTGCTAGCTGCTTAATAGGAGAACAACAGAATATTGCAATCTTGAGTCATACATACCTGTAGGATATCCTAATAATCTCTAACATTGGATTTTTTGGTGGAAGGCCAAAATTAGTCTGCTTGGTACCAAACTTAAATGCCAGGAATGTGCCTCACAAATATTATACTAAGATTGTCTCAAGTGGATGAATAGGAGGATAATACATATATGTGGTTTTGTATATTTTTAAACTATCAATCATATCAACTTTATTGCTATGAGCAAGAGTTTTTATTTAACCCAACATTTACCATTTAGAACCTTCAAGAATAGTCTGTAGTTTTGGTTATCTTTCAGTCATGATTTTATGGATTTTGATCATGTCTTTACCTTCATCAGCTTTCACCTTTCCAGAATGTTAAGCGCTAGTGTTCTAATAACTCTTCTCAAAGAATTATTAAAATGATTTTTTTTCTCTTAAATCTGTTTTACAGTGCATCAGTTGGAATGGTATCTATAGTTGCAGTTGGAGCCAGTTGTTTTATAAAAGTTGTTGAAGAGTGTTTTAACAAGTTTAAAGCCATTTTTCTTTTAAAAACCTTTAAGACTCTTCTAGTTTGCTCACTTTGTCATGTGTAATAGCCTCAATAACAAGTGCTGTGAATTATAAGCATGTAATGTACTTCTGCTGTTATATATTTAAGACAGAAGTAAATAACTGAAGTATGTACGTATTTGTTTTGAGCTTCTGGAAACAGTGTCTCATTTATAAAGAAGATGGGCTTAAAAACGATAAGTATAATTCACTTATCACTAAAACTAGTTTAAGGTACAGGAAGTTTATTTGTTAAAGCAAGATAAAAATGTCAAACTGTTTAATCTGCTCCTCTTTAGTGTATGCTAAATTATATTCAAATTGCATTTTAGTTTTGAACATTTTTTCTCCTTTTAGGTTTGGAGAATCACAGGTATTTCAAGTGCAAAGATCACTGAATTTCTGCTAGTTGTTTTTGAATCTAGAAATAAGCCAGCTTGCAATGAATTTTTCCTTATTTGCTCCTTTTGGAGCGAGTTGTAATGTCACACTAAAGGGATTATTACATTTTCTGAGAGAGTCTCTGAAATGACAATGTTCTATAAAACAGCTGGCATTTTAACGTATCACTGATTGGAAAGCATGCTAACTCCAGCTAGGTTGATAGCACAGAGCTACTGACTTGGAGAATGCCTGTCACTCCCTGTGTTTGAATTGGCATCCCTGTCTCACTTGTCAGTTGACCTAATCTGTTAAGAGTTTATTTACTTATGAGCTATTAATGTTGTGGCATTTACCCATATACGTACTTGTAGATCACTGCATGGAGTTATTAAATCTTGGCATTTCTT
Source organism: Neotragus moschatus (assembly GCA_006410615.1). Taxonomy (NCBI): domain Eukaryota; kingdom Metazoa; phylum Chordata; class Mammalia; order Artiodactyla; family Bovidae; genus Neotragus; species Neotragus moschatus. The sequence continues at coordinate 125,357 of SJYA01000890.1, forward strand.
ATATGTTCAGTAAGAGTCTTCATAAATTTTTCTTTCTCTGAAATTAGAAAGAGACTCCTTCAAATCCGGTGGCCATGGTGAAAGCAGGAGAACGACAGTGGTGTGACGTAGGAATTTTTAAAAATAATACAGCTTTGGTGAGCCAGTTTTATTTGCTGCCAAAAGGGAAGCAAAGCATTTCAAAGGTAGCTATTGACATGTTTTCTACACTGTTAGTTATATGCCTCAAACATGGAACTTTAAGAAGTAATCCTGATTCAGGACATCTGAATGAGTGAAATTGGGATCTGTTTACTACCTATAATTAAGAGTTTGTATTAGTTATTGTAGTTTTTTTTAAGGCTCTGTTTATAGAATATATCACAAGCAGGTTATTTTAAAAAGTCTTATACACTCACTGGGCTGGATTTTGAGTCATAAATGATACAGTCTGGCCAGTACAGATGAAGATTTCTTGAAGTATCTCTAATGTTGTTACCTGGAGTGTTTAGAACGGAACTTTTTTTTAACTTAGAACTTTTGTTAGTCTCAATTTCATAATTTAAGAAATGTAAAGCCCTTAACACTATTGAATACAGTGAGGACCTTATATATAGAGAGACATTAACCTTCTAAGAATTATGAAATAGATAACAGCTCCAAAGCATACTGAACTAATTTTTTTCTGGAATGGGAATTGCAGAGAGGGAATTGCCAACAAAATGGATATTCAGGTTTGAATCTCCCAAAGATCTTACAAATGGAGAATGTAACATTTATCATTATATTTTAGTTTCTCTAGTACTACTTTCTGGCGTCCTACTTTTACATATTGAATCCTCCAATTCTTAACAAAAATAGACATCCTGATTAATATTGTGTTAGTATTATGCCTAACAAAATTTCTGGCTGTAGTTCGATTTCATATATATGGAAATAACTGTATCTAAGGGCCTGGTAGCTATCTGTCTTTCCCAAAAGAAGGAAACATATAGTGCACTTGAGTTTGAATTACCAGTTTCAGCACTTGGCAGTATGACCTTGGACAAATCACTTGTTTAACCTGGCTGAGACTCAGTTTCCTCATCTGTGAAATGAAGTAACTCCCTTAAAAATGGGATGAAATGTTGGCACTGTCTCACAGTGATGTAGTGATGTAAAAACTGTTTGAAAGTTGTAGGTGTTATGAACTTCCTACCTAGAGTATGCAATCTGGTTATTTAATTTAATATTTATTCAGTATCTGCTGAATACTAATTTTTAAAATGCTCTGTGCTGGCATGCTAGTTGTTCCTTTTCTATCAAGCTTGCTTGCCTATGTCCAAAAGGTATCATTCCTGGCTAGACTGACAGTAAATCTTCTGAGATTTTTATTCCAAGTTAAATGTACATGGAGATAGTTGTTACTTTGTTAATGCTGCTGCTAAATCGCTTCAGTCGTGTCCGACTCTGTGCGACCCTAGAGATGGCAGCCCACCAGCCTCCCCTGTCCCTGGGATTCTCCAGGCAAGAACACTGGAGTGGGTTGCCATTTCCTTCTCCAATGCATGAAAGTGAAAAGTGAAAGTGAAGTCACTGAGTTGTGTTCAACTCTCAGCGACGCCATGGACTGCAGCCTACCAGGCTCCTCCATCTGTGGGATATTCCAGGCAAGAGTACTGGAGTGGGGTGCCATTGCCTTCTCCAACTTTGTTAATAGTGGTTAGTTTTTTTCTCTTTTCTCTGTACTCTTGATGTGCAGAATACCTTTATATTTCTTTTTATAACCAGTGACTCTCAAATGGAAAGGCACTTTTCCTCTGGATGAGAATCACCAATTTATGGGCTTATTTACTTTTGTTTTGAAGGGGTTCATTCCATATATGAAAGAGGAAAATAAATAATGTGTACTACAACCCTAAAACTGAATTCATTCTTTAAAAGTTTTGTTATTCAATGAAAAATAATTAATTGCATCTTTTCTTTGACTTTTGCTTATATTACATTTTAGATAGGAAATGCAGACGTACCTGACTACAGTTTACTTAAGAAACAAGATCTTGTTCCAGGCACAGGATACAGATTCAGGGTTGCTGCCATCAATGGTTGTGGAATAGGCCCTTTCAGCAAAATCAGTGAATTTAAAACTTGTATTCCCGGTTTTCCTGGAGCTCCTTCTGCAGTCAGAATTTCAAAGGTGAGAAATCAGGTCAAGTCTTCATGATTTAAATTACTGAAACTTTGTACATGAAGTAAAACTATCAGTTTAAAGATTCCTTTTAGTGTCTGATGAAATGAGAGATATCTAAAAGGGGTGGATTACATTTTTAGAAAATATTTTTTGCTAATCACTCATGATATATATTTATTTAAAATATTTTAATTTATTTGGCTGTGCTGAGTCTTTTTCTAAAATTATTTATTTATTCTGGCTGTGTTAGGTCTTTGTTGCTACATGGGCTTTTCCCTAGTTATGGTGAGTGGGGGCTACTCTCCCATTATGATGAGCAGGCGTCTCATCATGATCGTGTCTCTTTTTGTGGAGCACAGCCTCTAGGGCTCAAGGTCTTCAGTAATTGTGGCACATGGGCTCAGCAGTTGCGGCTCGTGGGCTCTAGAGTGCTCAGTAGTTGTGTGTGCTGAGTCTTAGTTGCAACAGGTGGGATCTAGTTCCCTGACCAGGGATCAACCTGGGCCCCCTGCATTGGGAGTACAGAGTCTTAGCCACTGGACTACCAGAGAAGTCCTCATTCATGATATTTTAAAATTTTATTTAATTTTAATTGGAGGGTAATTGCTTTTGCAATGTTGTGTTGGTATCTGCTATACATCATCATGAATCAGCCATAAGTATACACATATCCCCTCCCTCCTGAACCTCTCTCCACTGCCCACCCCCCTCCTTAGATTATCACTGAGCTCCAGGCTGATTTCCCTGTAACCTCCCATTAGCTATCAGTTTTACACATGGTAATTTATATATTTCAGTGCTCCTTTCTCAATTAGTCCCACACTCTCCTTCCCCTGCTCTATCCATAAGTCTGTTTTCTATGTCTGAGTCTCTCCTCCTGCCCTACAAATAAGTTCATCAGTATGATTTTTCTAGGTTCCATCAGTTCAGTTCAGTCACTCAGTTATGTCCAACTCTTTGTGACCCCACAGATTGTAGCACACCAGGCCTCCCTGTCCATCACCAACTCCTGGAGCCTACTCAGACTCATGTCCATCAAGTTGGTGATGCCATCCAACCATCTCATCTTCTGTTGTCCCCTTCTCCTCCCACCTTCAATCTTTCCTAGCATCAGGGTCTTTTCAAATGAGTCAGTTCTTCGCATCTGGTGGCCAAAGTATTGGAGTTTCAGCTTCAGCATCAGTGCTTCTGATGAATATTCAGGACTGATTTCTTTTAGATATGTGTTAATATATGACATTTGTTTTTCTGTTTCTGACTTACTTCACTCTGTATAACAGGTTCTAGGTTTATCTACCTTACTAGAACTGACTCAAATTCATTCCTTTTTATGGCTTAATAATATTCCACTGTACATATATACCATATCTTCTTTTATCCATTCATCTGTTGATGAACAACATCTAGGGTGCTTCCATGTCCTGGCTATTGTCAGTAGTACTGCAGTGAACATTAGGGTACATGTGTCTTTTTAAATTATGATTTTCTCAGGGTATTGCCCAGTAGTGGGATTAAAAAATGCTCAACATTGCATATTATTCAGTTCAGTTCAGTCACTCAGTCGTGTCCGACTCTTTGCGACCCCATGAATCGCAGCACACCAGGCCTCTCTGTCCATCACCAACTCATAGAATTCACTCAAACTCATGTCCATCAAGTCAGTGATGCCATCCAACCATCTCATCCTCTGTTGTCCCCTTCTCCTNGTACTCTGCATATAAGTTAAATAAGCAGGGTGACAGTATACAGCCTTGATGTATTCCTTTTCCTATTTGCTTATTAGAGAAATACAAATCAAAACAACAATGATGTATCCCCTCACACTGGTCAGAATGGCCATCATCAAAAAATCTACAAATAATAAATGCTGGAGAGGATATGCAGAAAAGGGAACCCTCTTGCACTCTTGGTCAGAATGTAAATTTATACAGCCACTTGGAGAACAATATGGAGATTTCTTATGATCCAGCAATTCCACTACTGGGCATGATATTTTTAAGGACACAAATTTCAAGCAGAATTACAGCATCTAGATTTTGGAAAGTCAGGGAGATCTGTGTATGCTTCTTACATTAATTTTGTTCTTGTTATAGAAATGAAAAGTATTATGCTAGAGAATTTTAATGTGTGTGTTCAGTCGCTCATTCATGTCTGACTTTTTGCCACCCTATGGACTGTAGCCTGCCAGGCTCCCCTGTCCATGAACTTTCCCAGGCATGAATACTGGAGTGGGTTGCCATTTCCTACTCTTCTTAGTTGGGAAGGGGATCTTCCCAGCTCAAGTCTTGCGTCCCTGCTATTGGCAGGCAGATTTTCACCACTGTGCCACCTGGCATTTAATTGGATTATATTTTATCCTAAGGTCATATCTCTGTTTAGAGAAGAAAAGTTCTGCTTTCAGATAAGAAAGATCTCGTTCTTTGGGTGTACAGGCAGACATTTAAGCCTAGTTATGTTTTTTAAAAGGGCATAAATTAAACATTACGGATCCAGGTAAGGTAAATTTTTAAAAATCAACAACAAAAGTAACATCTGATACAGTTACTTTAGTGAAAACATCTTGTGTTCTAAAGATAACATAATAAGTGCTACTAGAGAAAATTTCAGAACCTTTATCTGTTTTTGTTTTTCTGCTCTCTTCAAGAATGTCGAGGGCATTCATCTTTCCTGGGAACCTCCAACTTCACCTTCTGGAAATATTTTGGAATATTCAGCCTACTTGGCTATCCGCACAGCACAAATACAAGATAATCCAAGTCAACTTGTGTTTATGAGGATTTATTGTGGTCTTAAGACATCATGTATAGTAACTGCTGGGCAGCTTGCAAATGCACATATTGATTATACATCCAGGCCTGCCATTGTGTTCAGGATATCAGCAAAGAATGAAAAGGGATATGGACCAGCTACACAAGTTCGATGGCTTCAAGGTAACAACAAAAAAGCACCTTTAAATTGATTTTCTTTTCTTTTTTTTTAACTGAAGCTATTGTGATGATTATTTATTAGTAACTGGTTTTGGAGATTTGTCATTTAAAAGAGTATTCTCTGACTGTATTTCTAGCAGTTATGAATTTGAGTTTGTAAGTTGTTCTTAAAATGTATTTGCTCAATTCTAGATCCAAATAAAAATAGAAAAGAAGCAAAGCCTCTCTGAAAATCAGTATATGAATTCTTCCCTATAGTTATAGCTCTATTATAAAGAAAAATAGTAAAATTAAGATAAAAGATAAAGGCTTTATTACCCCAATATCCTTTATAAAGGCCATGTAACTCAGTCATCCTAGAGTTATTGAGATGATTCTAGTAACTGGCTGTTGTACACTGTGCTGTCTTATGTGGTAAATGTTCCCTACACTGAAAAGGTCCAGTCTTTGAGTACTCCCTCTCACGTTATTCTATAGGAGCAGTGGTCCTCTAGCAACTATCTTCTACTGGATAATATTTGTAATACTGATTTTAGGAGCCATTTGATTCATTTCTTTGTTTATCTACAATTAGCACAGAGCTTAGGAAATTAAAGAAGTTCAGAAACTCTGCTTTGGAATTTTTATCATTTTCCAAGAATCATGGCAACATACAAAAAGATTAATGGGTTTTCTTGATTCATACCGGGTTGATATATTGGAATATATTTTTGGCCAAAGCACTTACCTGGCCCTCAGTTTCCTGATTAATAGATGAGGGAGTTTTAAAAAAAGTTTACCTTTAAAGTCCCTTTCAGCACTTAAATTTAGTATGTTCATTAGAAGTGAAGTTTATCACTAAGTATTTTAGCATCTGTCTTAATGGATCTAATTTTGCTTTTGCTGAAATTAAAATGTTCATAATTTAAAATTCAGAGTTTTTTGTCCTCCTTATCACAGAAAGAAAGAAGCACCTTAACGGGACATGAGTTTTGAAATAGTGTTTTAAACATTTGTAAGATTTTTGTAAATGCTCTAAATGTTTTATTTTTGCATTGTTTTTACCTTGAAATGTATAAAATTTTTTACAAATGAAATATAAGCATTAGACAGCTTACTCAGGTTCCATTACCACCTTAAAGATACATATAGGCATTATGGAGAGTCTGCTACAGGTGACTTGTTTTAAACCTTTTAGGAATTTCATGGTTCCACTGCCTATTCGAATCCAGAATAAATATATAGAGCAATAACTGCAGAAAAGACATTTCAGACTAAGCTGCAGTAACTGCAGGAGCACAGGTCTGTCCTTTTTATACCATGTAACCTTTTGCCAGTTGAGGCTGACTGAGTAGCTATGTCCTCAAACTTCATGTATAATACTCCCAGCAAAGATGGATTTAATTGTGCAGAACTGATATGTATGTATGTTCCAGTTACTAATTTAAAGTGTATAGAATATTTTAATATATAATTTTTGTAAAGAACTGGGATTTTTATACTACAGTATTTGTAATTAATGTGTCTTCACTAATTAAGTTTCTCTTGAAGAAAATATGCAAACTGTTAGACACGTATTGAGAGATTTCCAAACTCTAAAGGTAAAATAAATGCACTACTGTGGTGTTGTTAGAATACCTTTTTTGTGGCTATATGAATCCTTGATCTCTAAATGTGTACTTTACAAACAGTGTTTACAAGGAGCTTCTCTGGTTTGTTAGCCCAGCACCTGCCTTGGTGAGAGCTTCATTCTGTATTTGTTTAACTCATATGCATTGCTTTTGGCATATGCTTGCTTTTTGCACTAGTAGAATTTTTAACTTACCTCATTATTATGTTTGTAATCATTTGTATAGTTTCCATAATATGTCTGATATAGGCTAAAGAAGTACTTAACCAAAGTTAAAATAAAGGTAAGCAATTTTGCACATATTAAATGCTAGGGTTTGTTGTATATGTGTGTATGTTCAGTTATAAAAAAAGTAAGAATGGAAAGTTATAGTAAGTATGTATTTCAAGCCCAGTCATTTTATAATCTACTTGCTTTATTAGGAAAAGTTCTGGCTTTTAACCCCTTATTCTCATTAAGGATTAACAGTTTGCATCTTGAAGCACTTCTCTTAATGACAAGGAATAAGTTGACTTTAAGCAAAGAATAGAATATTTAAGTGTGTACATTTCTAACTATTTAGTATTTTGTTTTTTAGTTTACTTTGCTTAAATGCCTCTTCTGTTCCAGACTAGCAGGTGAATATGAACCTGTGGTTCTAAAATATGTCTTGTTTTCTAGAGAGAAAGGCAGTCTTTGTATACCAAGGGATTTACTTTGAGAATTAGCCCAAATTCTTAACATTTTTTTTTACAGTTGTACACTAACTTCTAGTCACATTTATCCCTTTGATAAATGGTTGGTGACTGAAAGATGCCATAGAGAAATCTCTGTGGCTTTGACATTATTCGTTAATAAGAGATCATTGAGCTGTATGTTTATGAAGAGAATGGATGGAGATAAATAATAGGAGAAGTACATTTAGCTTCTTATAATTTGCACATTTTCTAAGTGAAGATCCTCTGGTGTTGCAAGTGACCGCAGTGACTGCAGTTATAACATGCAGATATCTTTTATAAGAGGATTTACACTGAGTTAAATTACTTTCTTTACTCCTCCTAGCTGAATAAGCAATTCAGATGTACAAGTCTTTGTGCCACAATCCTTCTGGACTCTGCAGCTTTGGTTCACATAGTAGTAAAAAGATTTTTCTGTTGCACGCTCTTAGAATTATGTTTTTTAAAATACTGTACTGACTTCATTTTAGTTTAGTAAACTTTTTGGCAACTTAACTAGAAGTAGGGTATTATAAACTCACTTTTACTCGCATTAAAAAAAAAAAATCTGATTGCATGTATGAGCCCCTGCTCCCTCTAACCCAATCGCATAAATATAATCATCTGTAAGAAGGTCAAACTGTTGATCCATTATTTTAAAGACTTGTAGACTAGCAGAGTTTTGTTGCAGAGATATGGTCTATATAACTGGAGATATTTTTTAAAACTGCAGCATTTGTAGCATAAAAATAACTCTTAACATTGGATATGAAGAGATTATTTGTATTTAAAAGTATTGTAGTTGTCTGATCTTAAATGAAGTAGGTTACAAAATAGACTTGGTCCTTGACCATTGAAGGTATAAGTAACTGGCAGTTATGTTTTCCAAGACGAATTTTAGGCAGTTTTATGGACTGTGTACCAGTGACATGTAAAATAAAGCACCTTCTCTACTGTAACCAGTTACAGGTGTTATTTATTTTGAATTACGTGGAAGAAAAATTAGTCATGGCATAGTAAATCTGTAGAAATGTTGATTTTGTATAAATCACTTAAAATAATATAGGCAATCTTGTAAATAATGCTGCTGTTAGTTGTTTAGTCGCTAAGTCATGTCCAACTCTTTGCGACCCCGTGGACTGCAGCACACCTTTTCCTGTACTATCTCCCAGAGTTTGCTCCAGCTCATGTCCATTCTGTTGATGATGCCATCCGACATCCTCTGTCGCCCCCTTCTCCTTCTGCCCTCAATCTTTCCCAGCAGCAGGGTCTTTTCCAGTGAGGCAGCTTTTTGCATCAGGTGGTCAAAGTATTGCAACTTCAGTATCAGCATCCTTCCAGGGAATATTCAGGGTTGATTTCCTTTAGGATTGACTGGTTTGGTCTTGCTGTCCAAGGGACTCTCAAGAGTCTTCTCTAGCACCACAATTCAAAAGCATCGGTTTTTTGGCACATAAAGAAATGAAATGTGTCTAAAAACTTGTTTAAGAGTTAGTGGATTGTGCTTGGGAGTCATTTTCTGATACAAATATAAAGCTTCTCTAACGTTTATTGTAGCATACTAGCTTGAAAATAAAAAAGCAAATGGCTCCAAGAAACAGATTAACCTAGTTGTCCCATTTCTTTCTCTTTTTTTTTGGTCTTTTTACTTTTAATATTTTTTTCTTCGTGCTTTTCATTTTAATTCATAGCAGCCCGTCTTCTGTCCTAGCTGCTCCATCAAAATGGCTGTAGCAAAGGTCAGGGATAACATCTCATTTCCCAAATCCAGTGAATGTTTCATTGTACTTAATCTTATCATTGAAACTTTAACTAGTTTAAACTTGACACTTTCACCTTTTCCAGCTTCTGTCAAACTGTGCCCTCNATTTTAATTCATAGCAGCCGGTCTTCTGTCCTAGCTGCTCCATCAAAATGGCTGTAGCAAAGGTCAGGGATAACATCTCATTTCCCAAATCCAGTGAATGTTTCATTGTACTTAATCTTATCATTGAAACTTTAACTAGTTTAAACTTGACACTTTCACCTTTTCCAGCTTCTGTCAAACTGTGCCCTCTGTCTTCTTATGTATCTCTGCAGTCCTCTTTTCCACTCCCACCTGTCTTGAGAGTCATGTAAATGTTGCCAATCTGATGAAGCCTTTCCTGACATAATTTGTTTCTAGGGAGATTTGACTCCTTTTTCCTGTGCCCCCACTGCCCTTTGTTCAGTCTTGTCATAGCAGCCTAAAAGCTGTTATACCCTTAACTTGTCAGCATTGTTCCTCTCCCTCTGCCAGGTGGTAGGTCTCTAGGGTAGAGACTGGGTCTTTATCTCTCTTCCATATCAGCCATGTAGCTGGTACTTAAATATTTTAACGAATGATTAAAGAAAATTGTCACCTTTATGTCTCTTTCCATACTCCCCCTCCTCTTCTCAAATTGCATCAAAGTGCAAGGGAGGCTTTAAAGGGAAAGAGATTTTAGCAGATTTAATAAACTTTTGGAAGAAATACAAGCTCCACCTCTGTCTTACTCTGGCCTGCTGTTACTTAAGTTCCTAAGAGAAATTCTGAGATAAGAGATATGTTACTATGTATTTATTAGGCTAAAAAGGATTTAATAGAGGTGTGTATAGATATCAAGAGGGATTCTTTGATCTAAAAAGATATGAGCATTTAGTGAAATCGGTTGGCATTACTGGATAATGATTTTTAATGATCAGGATTTCTAATGATTTTGGATGATAAGGAAAATGAGCTAAAAATATTTCCAAAGTCAGTCTCTCTGATTTCCACACAGGAAAGCCATGGACAGTTGTCTAGAAGAAGCTACCTATTTAATACGTAAGCACAGGGAGCTGCTGAAGGACACAGAGCCCCAGCATTAGTACCGCACTGGAGTCTGTCAGGCCACTGTGGCCACCTCTAAGCTTACAGGACAGAGGAATTTTACTTGAAAATAAGATGACAGTGGCACACCTTCCTTCCAGGTTTCCCAGTTGTACTTGGGAGTTCTTCTATAGTTATGCATTTCTATAACTCAGAAAAGACTTTTTAAAAATCAAGCCTGGAAAAACATGAACTGCAGCATTTTGGGAGGAACAATTAATTCCAAAATAGGTTTTTATATCTTTTATTTCTGTATCTGTATAGGGCAGCAGCTAATGTTTATTTTTGAACAAAGAGTAATCTGTCCACTAGCAATTCATGGTCCAGCAAATGTCCAGCTCTGACCAAAGGAATTATCCATTCCTCCTCCTCTCTGAAGACAGAGTGGAAGTTCCTTAAAAGCTTGAGGAAAGTCCCCTCCCTATTTCTCTGTTTCTTATTGAAGGAGGGCAAAGCTACAGGTACAGTAATTATATCCAGTTTAACAAAGGTGTGGGTGTGCCACTTAAGGCAGCATAGCATATAAGAGAGTGGGTGAGACCCTGTAGGTCTTGTCAACTGCTTGGTCCAGAATCATCCTGCAGCCAGTTGCAGTTTAGCACTTCCTGGTGGCAGTGTCCATTCCAGTTCACATATGGGTAAGATTTTGGGTCTTGCAGCAAGCAGCCTAGGATTTTAAAAATAGCATAGTGATGTCTGGGACTTTCTGAATGATTGGAACCCAGCTGGGGAGATAGGACCTAAAGGATACTTACTCTGTCTGCTCTCCATTTCCTGGGAGTGTGTTGCCAGCCATTTGCTTACAGGCCTAGTCCACCTCTTGTACCAACTCCCTAACCCAAGATAACTTTGGCCCGTATTGCTGGCTACAAGGCATAGATCCAGTGTTTCAAGATTTTTTTTCTTTCAGATTTCTAGATTGAATACCAAAATGTATAGTTAATCCCCTCAATCAGATTAAATTGCACTTTAACTGTGCCTTGTTTAATCTGCAAAATGTCACTGCAGGTGATGACCCTGGCAGAGACATGATTGCAAAATTGTTATGACAACTTGGGCACCTGTTATTGACCAGTGTAGAGAAACTAGCTACCATGCACTTTATTTTTCAATTGCTTAATACATAAATGTACTGTTAGAAGAATGTGCCAAAGGGAATTTGTACTTTTGAAAGTCAACAGAATTCAGTAGAGTCAATGTCTTCTCAGTTTATTTTGGGATTTGTATCACTTATCATTTTATTCTCCACTTATACAAATAATTATACCCAGTGAACAAAGTAACCAGTTAACCAGAATCATGCCAGTGGCTGAACCAACTTGGCAGAGCAGCACTGTAATACTGCCATCTCATTAGATCCCAGCTTCCTGGGAACGTAATTAACTTCTGTGAAGAATAGCCTGTATTTATTCCTTTCTTCCTATTACTGTGTACTTCTTCCCCACCAGTTACAATAATTGGCTGATTTGCAATGCAGAACAGTGGCTGAAATATCAGATATTCCCTCTCTTTGTTGGTGAAATTGTATCACATAACCTTTAATTTTTTTGTTTTAAAATGCTTGTTGAGAATAAAATGATCACACATGTCTTCAGCTTAAGAACTAGAATACCCTCAGATGTATACAGCTCCCCCACTTTGCCTTCCTTCCACACATACCACATGAGGTAAAATAAACATCATTCTGGATTATTTGGTAACAATTCTCTTGTTTTTATTTATGGCTTTGCATTCTATGTTATATATCCCTAATAATATTTAGATTTACTTGTTTCTGAACTTATATGTAAATGGTATCATGCTTTATATATTCTTGTGACTTTTTCTGACATTGTTTTTGAGATTCCTATCCATGTTTATGCATGTAAGTGTATTTCATTTGTTTTCACTACTGTATAGTATTCCATTGTGTGACTGTACCACAATTTATTTCTCTGTTCCCCTGTTCATGGAGGTTTGGATTGTTTTCAGTTTTGGCTATTCTGAATGACACTGCTATGAGCATTCTACCAATTACAGTGTAAGCTCTGTGTGGGCAGGAGTTTTGTCTTGCTTCATCTGATTTTGTCTAGCACATTCACAATGTCTGGAACAAGGCTGGTACGTGGTGGATGCTTAATAAATATCTGAGGAATGAGTGAATCCTTGTACATGTCACCTGGTACACATGTGCAAGAGTTCTCTAGGGCCGTTGTTTTCAAATATGGTCCAGGGATTCTTGAGGACCTTGACACTCCTTCAGAGGGGAGTCTGTGAGGGCGAAACGATTTTCATAAGAGTGCTAAAATGCTATTTGTCCGCTTCACTCTCATTTTTCACATTTAAATGTTTTTCAGATATATGACGACATCACTCTGACAGCTTATCAAGGGTGTACCTGTGTATTTTTGTTTTGAAAATGTCTGTTTTAATTTCTAACATGGTAAATTTTGATAAGTATAAGCCACATGAACAACAAGCTCTTTGAGGCCCTCAATAATTTTTAAGGCTGTATAGAGGTTCTGGAGTAAAAATTTGAGAACTGATGCTCCAAAAAGGTTTCACTTCATCATGCTGAACTGATTTCTACAGCATTTGTACCAGTATGCTCCCACTGGTAGTGGTTGAGCGTCATTGCAAATGTTTAGGTCTTAGCAAATACTTAATCTTGACTATCTTTTATATTTGCCAGTTGGGTGGCGATTATATAGTTTCTTACTGTGCGTTTAATTTGCGTTTCCCTGATTACTAATGAAATTGAATGTTTTTTCATATATAAACGTGTTTCCTCTTTGTAAAATACCTGTTCATGTCTTTTACCCATTTTTCTGTTGATGTCTTTTATTTCATTGATTTATATAATTTCTTTATATATTCTGAATCCCAGTCCTTTGTCACTTAAATATGTTGTATGTATTTTCTCCCAGTTTATGTATTATCTTTTGTAATTGTATTGAACTTATTAATTGCTTGGAGAAAATTGCTATCTTTTCAATAATCAGTCTTCCCATCCAAAAACGTTGTGTATTTCTCCATTTATTTAATATCTCTCAATAAACTTTTAACTTTTTCTCCATAAAGGCCTTCACATCTTGTATTAATTTTTTTTTAATGTTTTTTTTAATGCTGTGGTAAATTTCTTAAAATTACACTTTCTAAGTGGTTCTTACTGATTATAGATATATGGTAGCTACATGTTGATTTTACATCTAGCAACCATGCTAAAATTTTATTAGTTCTTATTTAGCTGTCTTTTGAGTTTTTTATATAATGACATCATGTGAAATGGCGGCAGTTTTCTTCCTTTTCTTGAACTTTCTCCCTTTAAAAAAATTTATTACATTCTGTACTTGCTAGGATCTGTAGTACAATGTTGAAAAGAACTGATGATGAACATCCTTGTTTCAGTCCCAGTTTAAAGGGAATGCTTTTAACATTTCAGTTGACTATGTTTTATTTTTTTTCCTCAAATGGCCTATCTTCAGATTAAGGAGATTCTTTTCTATTTTTAGTTTGCTAATAGTTTGGGTTTGTTTTTTTTTAATATTTATTTACCTTCATCGAGTCTTTGTTGCAGCTTGCAGGATCTTTCTTGCCTCTTGCAAGATCTTTTGCGGCACAGAATCTGTATTTGTGGTGTGTGGGCTTAATTGCCCTGTGGGATGTGGGGTCCTAGTTCCCCAACCAGGGATCAAACTCACATCCCCTGCCTTGCAAGGTGGATTCTTAAACTAGGGAGGTCCCTGCTAATAGTTCAATATGAATGAATGCTGAATCTTATTGAAGCTTTTTTCTCATTTATTTAAAGAGATGAATTGTTTTAATGTTACTGTATTAAACTGATAGTTGACTTTTTAATATTGAACCCATCTTTAATTCCTAGGATAAACCCAATTTGGTCCTGGTGTGTATGTTTGTTAATACATTGTTGGACTCAACTTGCAAATATTTTCTTTAGGATTTTTGCCTCTACATTCATGAGTGAAATCAGCTTATAATTCTCCTTTTATTGTCCTTATATTCTCCTGCATTGTCTGTTTTGGTGTCAAAGTTATACTAATCTTACTAAATGAGTTTTTCAACAGTCTGGAAGAGTTTAAGATTAGAACTAGTCTTAAAGCCACTGGTCATTAAGAGCGTGTAAACTGTTGATCCATTTATTTGAGGATTATAGCATCATTAAGATATATTATTTTTGAGTCAGTTTTATTAAATTTAATAAGTTCTTCTAGTGATTTCTCCATTTCATCTTAGTTTAAAACTTCTTGATGTTATCCATATTATCTTTATATCATTTTAGTTTCCACAGCATATGTAGTTATGACTGTTTCTCATTCCTGTTAGTTTATTTATGCCTTCTCATTTTTTCTTCATCATTAATCCTTCCAGAGGTTTGACTGGTTAACCCACTAGTCATTTAAAAAATGTATTTACAAATGCTTGGGTGGATTACAGTTGTCTTAATTTTTATATCTAATGTCATTTTGCCAGAGAATATGAGCTATAAGATCTGAAATTTGAGACTAGTTTTATGACTTATCTTGTGATCAGTTTTCATACATGTCCCATGTGTAAATTGATGAGCGGCTATTCCTCAGTTGAATATAGTGTCCATTAGATCAAATCTGTTAGTTGTGCTGTGTAGATCTTCTTTACTGATTTATCTTATACTTGGTTTCTTATTTACTGAAGAGCCTCAAGATTTCATTATTAGCAGATTTCTGTTTCTCTTGAAGCTATGTTTGCTTTGTTTGGGCTTTATTTTTAGATGAGTACATGAGTGCTTAGTCACTCGGTCGTGTCTGACTCTTTGCAACCCCATAGACTATAGCCCACCAGGCTCTTCTGTCCATGGTGTTCTCCAGGCAAGAATACTGGAGCGGGTTGTCATGCCCTTCTCCAGGGGATCTTCCTAACCCATGGATTGAACCCACATCTCTTATGTCTCCTGCATTGGCAAGCAGTTTCTTTACCACTAGCACCACCTGGGAAGCCCAACTTAGAACTTTTCCATCTCCCTGGTGAATTGAATTTTTTATAATTATGTAGTGACTCCGTGAATGCTGTTTGCTTTTATCTTTTTGTTGTTACCTTTACTTACTATAGCAATATTTTGGCTAGTGTTTGAGTAGCTTAGATATTTCTTTAGCCTCACATTTTGATACACAAGACCATAGAAAACTTCGAATAGTTTGATACATTTACATCTACTGTGATTACAAATATAATTTAGACTTATTCCTATGATTTCTATTTTTATGCTCTCATCTTTTTAAAACTTTTGTCTCATCTTTTTCATTTACTTTTTCCTCTTTTTATTATTTTTTACTAGTTCTATTTGTTTTACAAATGTACTTGTTCTTTTTCTGTATAATCTTTTGCTCCTATTCATATTTTTCATGCTTCTATTCCTTTATATCAATACATCATTAATTTTTCTTGTGTTGATACCAATATTCATTGTGGGTGAGTTTACTGTCTGTTGTATACATTTGTCTTGTTTTTCATTTATGGTGCCATTTCCCCTTGTTTTGTGATATATGAAACTTGTTTTCCTTGGAAAAGAAATGTGAATTACATGAAATAAGGACTGAAATTGAGATCTCCAGGAGAATTTGTCTGTTCTGCCAAACACCTAGGGGCCACTGAGACCAATTTCAATTATGATCTTGAAGGTTCTCTGATTTCAGATCACGAACCTTGAGGGCTCACCAGTGATGATGAATTGGAGGGTGGTAGTGATTTAGCCCCTGGCAACCCAGCACCAAACAAGCCAGGTTCCTCCTAGCCCCCTTCTTAAGTGGTAGCTCAGCTATATTCTGGCCTGAGTGAGCCTCAGGCTTTCTGTCTAGTCCCCAGCTACTGGCAGCTTCCAGTCTCCAGAGTTTGATAGAACTCTCGTGGCAAAGGCAGGCTTCTGTGCCAGCTTCCCTTACAGGTTTTCTGTTTGCACTTCAGTTTTGGCATTTTGCAGAAGCTTTCTACTTTCATGTCAAATCAGTGATAAACATTTTTTTAAAATATATTATTTAATACTATTTTAGATTGTTTCTTACATTTTTTCCAGCATTTGTTTTTTTAAAGCAGGAGTTACTGAAGGTATCTAGATGCCTTACTCTCAGAAAGGAAGTAGAAACTAAAATTTGCTTTACTTTGCCCTAATATAAGTAGGAAATATAATAGGTTNTATATTGTAGCTACATGTTGATTTTACATCTAGCAACCATGCTAAAATTTTATTAGTTCTTATTTAGCTGTCTTTTGAGTTTTTTATATAATGACATCATGTGAAATGGCGGCAGTTTTCTTCCTTTTCTTGAACTTTCTCCCTTTAAAAAAATTTATTACATTCTGTACTTGCTAGGATCTGTAGTACAATGTTGAAAAGAACTGATGATGAACATCCTTGTTTCAGTCCCAGTTTAAAGGGAATGCTTTTAACATTTCAGTTGACTATGTTTTATTTTTTTTCCTCAAATGGCCTATCTTCAGATTAAGGAGATTCTTTTCTATTTTTAGTTTGCTAATAGTTTGGGTTTGTTTTTTTTTAATATTTATTTACCTTCATCGAGTCTTTGTTGCAGCTTGCAGGATCTTTCTTGCCTCTTGCAAGATCTTTTGCAGCACAGAATCTGTATTTGTGGTGTGTGGGCTTAATTGCCCTGTGGGATGTGGGGTCCTAGTTCCCCAACCAGGGATCAAACTCACATCCCCTGCCTTGCAAGGTGGATTCTTAAACTAGGGAGGTCCCTGCTAATAGTTCAATATGAATGAATGCTGAATCTTATTGAAGCTTTTTTCTCATTTATTTAAAGAGATGAATTGTTTTAATGTTACTGTATTAAACTGATAGTTGACTTTTTAATATTGAACCCATCTTTAATTCCTAGGATAAACCCAATTTGGTCCTGGTGTGTATGTTTGTTAATACATTGTTGGACTCAACTTGCAAATATTTTCTTTAGGATTTTTGCCTCTACATTCATGAGTGAAATCAGCTTATAATTCTCCTTTTATTGTCCTTATATTCTCCTGCATTGTCTGTTTTGGTGTCAAAGTTATACTAATCTTACTAAATGAGTTTTTCAACAGTCTGGAAGAGTTTAAGATTAGAACTAGTCTTAAAGCCACTGGTCATTAAGAGCGTGTAAACTGTTGATCCATTTATTTGAGGATTATAGCATCATTAAGATATATTATTTTTGAGTCAGTTTTATTAAATTTAATAAGTTCTTCTAGTGATTTCTCCATTTCATCTTAGTTTAAAACTTCTTGATGTTATCCATATTATCTTTATATCATTTTAGTTTCCACAGCATATGTAGTTATGACTGTTTCTCATTCCTGTTAGTTTATTTATGCCTTCTCATTTTTTCTTCATCATTAATCCTTCCAGAGGTTTGACTGGTTAACCCACTAGTCATTTAAAAAATGTATTTACAAATGCTTGGGTGGATTACAGTTGTCTTAATTTTTATATCTAATGTCATTTTGCCAGAGAATATGAGCTATAAGATCTGAAATTTGAGACTAGTTTTATGACTTATCTTGTGATCAGTTTTCATACATGTCCCATGTGTAAATTGATGAGCGGCTATTCCTCAGTTGAATATAGTGTCCATTAGATCAAATCTGTTAGTTGTGCTGTGTAGATCTTCTTTACTGATTTATCTTATACTTGGTTTCTTATTTACTGAAGAGCCTCAAGATTTCATTATTAGCAGATTTCTGTTTCTCTTGAAGCTATGTTTGCTTTGTTTGGGCTTTATTTTTAGATGAGTACATGAGTGCTTAGTCACTCGGTCGTGTCTGACTCTTTGCAACCCCATAGACTATAGCCCACCAGGCTCTTCTGTCCATGGTGTTCTCCAGGCAAGAATACTGGAGCGGGTTGTCATGCCCTTCTCCAGGGGATCTTCCTAACCCATGGATTGAACCCACATCTCTTATGTCTCCTGCATTGGCAAGCAGTTTCTTTACCACTAGCACCACCTGGGAAGCCCAACTTAGAACTTTTCCATCTCCCTGGTGAATTGAATTTTTTATAATTATGTAGTGACTCCGTGAATGCTGTTTGCTTTTATCTTTTTGTTGTTACCTTTACTTACTATAGCAATATTTTGGCTAGTGTTTGAGTAGCTTAGATATTTCTTTAGCCTCACATTTTGATACACAAGACCACAGAAAACTTCGAATAGTTTGATACATTTACATCTACTGTGATTACAAATATAATTTAGACTTATTCCTATGATTTCTATTTTTATGCTCTCATCTTTTTAAAACTTTTGTCTCATCTTTTTCATTTACTTTTTCCTCTTTTTATTATTTTTTACTAGTTCTATTTGTTTTACAAATGTACTTGTTCTTTTTCTGTATAATCTTTTGCTCCTATTCATATTTTTCATGCTTCTATTCCTTTATATCAATACATCATTAATTTTTCTTGTGTTGATACCAATATTCATTGTGGGTGAGTTTACTGTCTGTTGTATACATTTGTCTTGTTTTTCATTTATGGTGCCATTTCCCCTTGTTTTGTGATATATGAAACTTGTTTTCCTTGGAAAAGAAATGTGAATTACATGAAATAAGGACTGAAATTGAGATCTCCAGGAGAATTTGTCTGTTCTGCCAAACACCTAGGGGCCACTGAGACCAATTTCAATTATGATCTTGAAGGTTCTCTGATTTCAGATCACGAACCTTGAGGGCTCACCAGTGATGATGAATTGGAGGGTGGTAGTGATTTAGCCCCTGGCAACCCAGCACCAAACAAGCCAGGTTCCTCCTAGCCCCCTTCTTAAGTGGTAGCTCAGCTATATTCTGGCCTGAGTGAGCCTCAGGCTTTCTGTCTAGTCCCCAGCTACTGGCAGCTTCCAGTCTCCAGAGTTTGATAGAACTCTCGTGGCAAAGGCAGGCTTCTGTGCCAGCTTCCCTTACAGGTTTTCTGTTTGCACTTCAGTTTTGGCATTTTGCAGAAGCTTTCTACTTTCATGTCAAATCAGTGATAAACATTTTTTTAAAATATATTATTTAATACTATTTTAGATTGTTTCTTACATTTTTTCCAGCATTTGTTTTTTTAAAGCAGGAGTTACTGAAGGTATCTAGATGCCTTACTCTCAGAAAGGAAGTAGAAACTAAAATTTGCTTTACTTTGCCCTAATATAAGTAGGAAATATAATAGGTTGTAGTCTATTCAGAATTACAGGATGCCTTGTTTTCTCCATTGTACTGTCCTGTGAGATAGCACTTTTATGGTATGGAATTGTATAGAAAATATTTTTTTAGTCACACTCTTCCTCCACAGTAAAGAATGGCTCTGCCATTTCCTTAAATGGTTATTAAGCCCCAATACTACTTGTGTTGATTAGTGACTGCTTTGGTCTAGAAAAAAAGATTTGGTTTCTTATAAACCTAATATTGGGTATTATATATGCGTGAATGGGCCCTTTGATATACCTGTCCTGGCTGAAAGGCACTATCCTTATGACCTGTCTGTTCCTAGCAACTTGTTTTCAATCAATTTATTGTTTAGTAGCTAAGTTGTATCCAATTCTTTTTGTGACCCTCTGGACTATAGCCCATGAGGCTTCTCTGTACATGGGGTTTCCCAGGCAAGAATACTGTAATGGATTTCCATTTCCTTCTGCTGGGGATCTTCCCGACCCAGGGATCAAATCCGCATTTCCTGCCTGGCATGCAGATTCTTTACCACTGAGCCACTGATTACCCAATGCTTAAAGGTTCAGGACTGTCTTTTCAGATGTGCTTTGAAATTGAGCCCTGGAAAAGAGGTGTAGAAGTAAGAAACAAAATTGTTACTGTTTGCCCTTAAGAGTACACTCAAGGAAGACCTAAATTATGCCTTTTTAAAAGAGGCAAAAACATGCTGTAGTGTGAGAGTTTTTTTAACCTTTTTTTTTTTTTTGGAAGATGGATCATTACCTATCAAGTTGTAGTTTTTCTGCCCCTAAAACCAATATATAGCCATTAGGTCTCTATAGACACAGCCAGCACTTACTTTACTGACTTTATTTGGCATGCTTGGTGGCAATAAACTTGGCAAAGGAGTTCTTCCAGTACACTGCCTTGCACAGGTGTCTATTTGATATGCAGTGCAAAAGGAAACTGTCTTTGGAATAAGGTCGGGGAAAGCTGTAACTGTATTAATAGGCAAGCTTATATCTCAAAATGTGACACCCAGAAGCCAGCGATCCCATTGCCGTCTATGGTCCATGATTTGAAAGGATTCTGCCTTCTGATTTTAAAATTCTTAAAATCAGGTATATAAAGCAGCACAGTCTTGAAAGAAACATCCAGGAGTCTATAGCAGCCAGCATATCGGCTATTACAATCCAGTCTTAGGTGGCGCTATTTTCTGTGATGAGTAGTACAGTTTTTACAAAAGTTTTAAAGGCTTTCCTAATGAAGTTTAAACTAAGATCTGAAGGATGAGTAGGCCTTAGCCAGGCAGAGGAAGAGAATGTTCTAGACAGAGGGAAGTTTATGTGTTTAAAGCCATGGCAGGGTGGCGGGAAGAATCAAGGAACAGGGCACAAGGAGTCAGCGGGCCAGGATGGCAGAACAGAATGAAGCATCAGGAAGGTCAGCTTGGTGAAATTAAGCAAAGTAACATTTCCAGCTCTAAAAGAAAGCACAAATTAAAACTGTGTATTTTTTAGACAATATAGTACAGCTCTTTGAAAGACAAAGTTAGTAGAGTTCTGTTTTTTACTCAAGAGCACACCGTATGACTTATAAGTTTAATGCTATATATGTATATGTAAATTATTACATAAACTAATATATAAATAGTCAAATTCAGGGAGACCAAAAATATACATTTAAAATTGAGTGGCTTTGGGAATTGACAGGCAGTGTTTAGGACTTGGTGCTTTTACTGTCAGGGGCCTGGGCCTTATCCCTGGTTGGGAAACTAAGATCCTGCAAGCTGTGTGTATGGCCAAAACTATAGTAAATTTTAAAAAGAAAAAATTTTTTTTCCAGTAAAATAGACGAGGCTTTTGGTAGAAATCTCATCCAGTAACATTTAAGTAACTCAGAAGCATAATTTACTACATAAATCAACAAATAATTGTCTTGTTTTAGACTGCTTATAACAAGTTTCCCTAAGAGAAAATATATTTTCCAAGAAAATTTTACACTGCAAGATTTCCTTCTTGGTGAATGGTAGAAACTATTTAAAAAAACTTTAAATTTTTCATGCCTAATTGATACTGCTGTGAAATCCTTTTAGTTGGGCCTTCATAATAGCTGTGTTCAGTTAGCATCATTAAAGGTTAAGTGGTATTCCTGTGACCCAGTAAGGCAATCCAGAAAACTTGAAGAAAGGAAAATACTGCATAGGTAGTATACAGTAAGAGGAAAAGAAATACAGATAGCTTAAAACATCATCATAACCAAGCATATGACACTAGGAAGGTAGCATTAAAAAAAACTCTAGAGCATCTCCATTATAATGAGGTAGTGAGGGTATATAGAAGCTACTTAAGTCCTTTCTTCTATGACTTAGTCACTGATATCCATGTCTCTCTTCAGTTCAGTTCAGTCGCTCAGTCGTGTCCGATTCTTTGTGACCCCATGAATCGCAGCATAAAGCAGTATGTACACAATTATTTTAAAAACTCACTTGTAGGTGAATGTAAGAGCTTATGTGGGCTTCCCTGGTGGCTCAGACGGTAAAGAATCTCCCTGCAGTGCAGGAGAATTCAACCCAGGTTCAATCACTGGGTTGAGAAAATCCCCTGGAGAAGGAGCTTATATATGTAAGAAGTTCCAGGGAGAGAGAAAACATGATATTCAAATTACATGTGACGTAGCCAGGTGAGGAGGCAATACTGTCTCTCACACGCATCAGAGGGGACTATGGACCTGACCCCTGTAGGTGGCCAATGTTCTTTCAGAGTCTGAAGCCTGTATAACCCAAAGTTGACCGATTTTACCTTTTCAAGTTTCAGTACTAATAGCAAATTATTAAATTTAGAATTTTGTTTTGGTATATATTGATGTAAATTTTAAAGTTGTTTAAATTCCTTTTTTATCTTGATTCTTAAACAGCCCAATCTTTAAACTTTAGAGAAAGAAACTGATAACCAAAGATCAAATGCTTTTATCAGTTATATAATGACATACTGCCTGGATCAAATAGAAGGTATTTCAAAAATACAATTATATATGCATCAAAAGCCTTAATTTTGCATATCTACTAAACCAACAATTTTGCTAATAGAATTAATTTGAAGAAAACAGTCATGGATGTACACAAGATTCAGTGAAGTGTTGTTTATAAATGAAAAGATGTATATAGTCAAAATGTCCAACAGAGGATTAAATAAATTATGTTTCAGCTATACAACAAAATAATAAAGAAATTAAAGTAGAAGACTTACGTAATGACATGGGAAAGATGTTCACAATATATTGTTAAGTGAAAAAAGCATGTTACAAAACAGTATGCAAGTATGAGCCCATTTTATAAAAATATACATATTTAGCAAAGTAAAAGGACAAATATTTACCAAAATATTAACATTAGTTACCTTTAACATTGTAGGATGATGGTTGATTTTGCTTAACCACCCATTTTACCTATTTGAATTTTCTGTAATGAAGATTATTCTTTAAATGGGAAGGTAAAGAGGGAGTTATTAACTTCAGATTATCCCAGTTGTGCCCTCAAAAGCTCCTTCTAGCAAAGAAAATGTTTCTGTCCAGCCCATATCTGGGAAATTGCTTCTCCCTTGTAAATTTGAGTGTTCCTCCAAGATGACAGTCACTCGAAGTATCTTTTAGGCAAACTATACAAGAGCAATTGTTGATTAAAAAATTATCACCAAAAAGAACAGGTGAGAAAATACAAATCTCCTCACTTTAAAAAAGCAACAACCCAAGTGCCGTGCTATTAAACTATACAAAGTTACATTATCTAAATTTAGTTTATTGCAAAGATCAAGACAGCACACTAGAAGCTGGCAGCTTCTCTTTCATACCATTCACAGCACTCACTCTGCTCTTCATTTCATTCACTCACCCATGCAAAAAAGGTCTTTACACACACAATGATGTCTGACATTTCCTGGTTCCCACAGAATAATAGAAAACTTGACATTTCAATTAAAAAGGTAAAATGAGGACATTTACCATCAGACTAAAATTCCTCTTCTGGAAGAGGGTATTATGTAGTATTTTAAGATATGCTTTGGAAAAATCATATACAAAATGAAAGGGGCACCATTTCTAGAGCACTGGGACTACAATAAACTTACGAATTCCAACACTCATAATAATATAACTCGAAAACAAATCTTGTCTTAACAAAAGCTCCAATAAACTAAAACTATCTTAACAGGCACAAGGAACAGTGTAAACACTGTTAACGGGCACCAAGTTGAATAGGGCAGACAACAGTTGCTTCTGCATTCACACTTAATCTATTACATTAAAAAAAAAATGGTACTGTTTAAGCTATGAATGTTTTACAAAAAAGTTAATTTTTAATAAATATGGCAAATGCTAAAAATCTAGCTAGGTTATCATGCAAGATATTATATAACCAAGACAAACTCAAATTTATAATAAAGGCAACTTGCATTCAAAATGAACTCTACCCTTATATTTTATTAAAAGGGCAAACATCATGAATTAACCCAGCTGCTTACTTGAATTACAAAAGTAACATGATTCAATATGAAAATAAGAAACTGTCTACAAATCTCTGACAGTAATAAATTGCAATATACAATGCATACAGGAGTCATACAGAGCAACAAACTCTCGTACAAAACAAAAATATTTTAATACCTTTAAAATCCAAATTTTTCTTTAAAATCATTCATGAAAAAGATTCTCAAGTCAGAATTAACACCTCAATTAGTCAAGCATTGGGAAGCTACATTACAGCTATTTAATATACAAAGAGACATCTTTTCACCAGTCAGTTCCTTCTAATGTCTCTGTTCCAGAATCTGTATACAGACTTGGTTCTCTCTACTCTCCGTTCCATCATTTCTTCAGATCATGAAAACTGAATTTGCTGAACACCAGAAATCTAAGATTTGAAAATTTAAATTGAGCATAATTAAAGAAAAAAATAGTTTAAAAGTAGCATGTATACTATAACATCCCAAGAATAAAAACAGAAGGTAATGAAACATAAGACTAGTTCCCATCCCAAATCTCCATTCTCTCTACCTAAGGGAACTACTTCAATAATCTCTTGTATATCTTTATAGAAATCTATGTGAATACACTCATTCCCTCAATATCCATGGCAGACTGGTTCCAGAACGCCTTGTGAATGCCAAAATGCACAGATGCTCAAGTCCTTTAGTCAGCTTTCAGTATCCACGGGTTCTGCACCTGCAAATTCCATCTGCGTATTCAACTGACGACGGACTGGAGATGGCATATGATCCACAGCTGGTTGAATCCATGGTGTGGAACCCATGGATATGAAGGACAGACTAAATGAACATCTGTGTACATATCTGTAACCGTAAGAGAATACTATATACAGTTATATATTTTGAGGAAACAGTTTTTAACAACCCTCTTTATCCAGTTCTTAATAATTATGTTGATGTTAACTACCTGTGATTAAAAAAAAAAAAAAAAAAAATGAATATAATTTAAGTAATTTAAAATACAAAAAAAGTACAGTACCTGTTGATATGATGTTGTGTAAACCATAACATTTTGCTGCTGACCATCTGCAGTTATTAAGCCAGCTGGTAACTGGTTAGCTAAAAAACAAACAAACAAATGCTAAAGTAGGTAAAGAAGTGCATCTGCTTTCTTGACCTGAATCTTAAGACTGGGTGATTTTCCATTTAAAAAAAGTTTCCCCAAAAGCACATTTTTTCTTATAGCATTTTTTCAATTTTCTAAAGTGTACTAACTGCCCATGTGCATTAAAAGATGGATTAAGTTTCTGATTCAAAAATACACCTAAACTCTAGGCTTAGGCTTGGCTGAGAACAACACTTACATAACTAAGCAGTATGTATGAGAAATATAAAAATATATACATATAAATTTTACATGAGAAATATAATCACCATAGACCTTTTATTTCACCAATGCCTAATGTCTCAATTTTTAAGAAACCTTCAGTTCAAATTTATTTAAATCACAAGATTTAATATTATAAACAATTCTCAATATTCTTATCTCATGAATCTTAAATAAAAAATTAGGGACTATGGAAATCAGAACTATTGGTAAAAGATTATAATCTCTGCAGATTTAAAATTTATACACTTATCCCTCATGGACTTCAAATATAAGGGCATGAACTAGTAAGAACTATTCAAAATAGTGCTATGTCAAAACACACAGTGCTAACATTCCAAAAGTTCCACTAAAGACATATCCTATTAATCACTGCCAACAATTTAGTTGCATAAATGTATCATAACACTGCTTACTAAATGCCTCCTCTGTAAGCTCTTCACTTAGTCCATCTGTAGCTGTGACTGCTCCACCAATTCCTTTCTCTCCTTTCATAGCCTGGGGAAGGAAATGAAACAGTAATCACTTGTACTCAAAACAACAACAGCAGCAACAAAAACCTACTTCCTAAATGAGACTGCTTACTTAGTTCCTAGAATTAGAAGCTTCTATTATTATAAAACTATTTATTAACACTTCTGGTTAATAACATATGGAGAGGTCCTTAAAAATGCTAACTGCTATATATGCAGTAGTCATCACAAGACTGTTAGTAATGACCTAGAAAATCTAAAATATTTATGAGTAAAAAGTTACTTTAATTTGACACTACGTCAAAAGGAAAAGTCTAATTACAGGTAAAGTAGTCTGCAAAATATTATAAATACTCAGCTTGCAAATCTACTATAAGTTGATCCTAGTATCATTTAACTGTATACACATATCTTGGCCAATGGGGCAGCCCTGAGGCAGACAGCTGGGAGTTTAAAATTCCTCAATCAGAATTACAGTTTGGATCGAAGACCGCTTAAGTGTCTGTCTACTCTCAGGTTCTAATTATCTAATGATGCTGAAGATCTGGAAGAGTTCTGTAAAGAATTAACATATTCTCTTCCTACTCCAGTCATTTTGTACAGATATCACAAAGTTAATGGGATTCTAACACTAAAGACATTAAGAAAATATTTTGAGAGTAGTATGAATCTGACACCCAAGTTGGAGTACAGAATTTAAAAATATGCTGATCTTGCCAATTATACAGAGTGAAGTAAGCCAGAAAGAAAAGCACCAATACAGTATACTAACTCATATATATGGAATCTAGAAACATGGTGATGATAACCCTATATACAAGACAGCAAAAGAGACACAGATGCATGGAATGGACTTTTGGACTTTGAGGGGGGGGGGAAGTTTGGGAGAATGGCACTGAAACATGTGTGCTGTCGTGTGGGAAACAAATCGTCGGTCTATATTCGGTTCAGGATACAGGATGCATGGGACTGGTGCATGGGGATGATCCAGAGAGTTGATGTGGAGTGGGAGGTGGGGGGGGGGGGTTCAAGAATAGGAACTCATGTACACCTGAGATGAATAATTAATTAATTAATTAATTAAAAAATAATTTTAAAAAATGCTGATCTCAATTCATTTTCACAAATTCATACCACAGGCAAAGAAAAATCAAACATGAGATGTAGAAAAACTTAATTAATATAAGAAAATGATATAGTTGTAGTTCCCTATCTTTTTATCTCAACAGCCCCAAGCTCTGAGATACTACCTCTTAAAAATTAGTAACAGTAACAGCATGTGCTATTAATGACATTATTGATCATTCAGAATGTGCCAGGCCAAGGGTTGTACATGGATTGTTTTATTTTGTCTTAAGTCCTATTATTAGCCTCACTTTACAGACCAGGAAACCAAGGCCTAAAGTACTTAAATAGACTGCCCAGGGTCATGGAGTTCAGCATCCAGGTGGTGTAAATCCAGAGTCCATGCTCCTTTAGTCATTACATAACTATGCTGCCATTAGTAATAAACAAAGGGAAGAAGAAAGGACTTACTATTTAAGTTCAATAATATACGTGATTAAATACTTCTGAGAAATGATTCACATGTTTAAAAAGTTAAAGGGAATAGTGTACCTTAATTTTCTTATAAGCATAATGGGAGACACTTTACTTACCTCTCTGAACTTTTGAAGGTATAATTTCAGAGGTTCTACATAACTGTCGAAGCCTAAGGTAGACATGGCAAAAAGAATATCTTCTCCGTTGATTGTCTTCCGTTTCTCTTGATGGCATCTTTCACTTGCTTCAGATGTTATAAAGCTGATGAACTCACTTACACATTCTTGAACACATTCTTTGGCATCTTTTGCAATCTGAGGAGAAAAATCGAAGGTAAATCTGCAGGGAATATAACCACCACTTTCCTAACAACCTGCAAAAATAAAAGGCTATTCAGAAGAATATAAATTTCAGTTAATGACTGTTAACCTGCTAATAACACTGAATAATGTATGCTATCAAAATTCGAACCCCCAGAGTGAGACTGAAAACTCAAATACAAGGAGAGAGGCTTTGACAGCTATTCACAAAAAACAGAATTTAGGTACAAAAGCAACCACTAGATGACTCTATTACCCAATAAAGATGAAAATTCTTACTAACCAAGTGCCCAAGAAAATCAATCCTGTTATGTCTGGTGTGTACTGTGGGCTAGACTCAAGTCCCGCTTCTCTACCCTGGAGTTCCACCAGTGAGGACACCAGAAAGTTTTTAAAAACAAAATAAATAAGTTTGTGTAAGGCTTACAAGGGAGTGAAATAATGACATCTAGTAACATTTTTATTAATAAAGACACAAAGTGTCAGGAATAGGTTTTGAGTTTATGAAAAAGCCTACCAAAAGAAGCACACACCTGTTGTCTTATTTTTTTTTTAAATATGGAACGCTTCACGAATTTGCATGTCATCCTTGCGCAGGGGCCATGCTAATCTCTGTATCGTTCCAATTTTAGTATATGTGCTGCCGAAGCGAGCACCTGTCGTCTTATTATAAAAACAATTCTTCACTCAGCGATCTAGAGTTTCAAAGTGAAACTGTAATAGACTAAACCAATGCAATTCCAAAGTCACGTCTAACAGCAATGACCAAATCCTTGCTGAAACACACTGTCTTTCACCTCCATGCCTATTTTACATCCTGGAGAAAAGTAACAAGAGTTACTGCATAAATGCAGTCAAGCAAGATAATATAATGTGAGCTATATACAGGACTTTAGATTTTCCAGCAGCTATGCTAAAAAAAAAATGAAATTAATTTTAATATACTTTGTTTATCCTAATAAATCCAAAATAGTATCATTTAAACATAGAATCCATTTAAAAGTTGAAGTACACTTCAATAAAAAACATTTTTAAAAATTGAGATATCTTAATTCTTTTTTTCATACTATGCCTTCAAAATCTGGGTTATGTTTTATGTTTACAGCACATCTCAAGTCAGACCAGCCAACATTTCAAGTGCTCAGTAACCACAGGTGCCTAGTGGGCACAGCACCCTGTGGCGCAGGCCTGCTTAAGTAGCAGTTAGTAGCAGTTGTGCTTCTTTCCCCTTAACACAGGAGGACCACTCAAATTGCAACATCTAGGTTTAACGATATAGTTTAATAATATACTTCCTTGTAAGCTTTATTACTTTCGTAAGTATTTTCTAAGCTATAATAAAATGAGAGAAAGCTTATTATGCAACCACTATAAAAAGTATGGACTTCAGTTCAGACCAAGTGATAAGCAGAGTGACAATAAGTTTTTAAAGCTGTTATTGGTTAACTATTTATATGGTTGTTTCTCTATGAGACAAAATAACTTAGAAATATGCCAAGGATGTCCCTGGTGGTCCAGTGGTTCATACTCTAGGCTTCTATCATAGGGGATACGGGTTCAAACCCTGGTGGAGAAGTAAGATCTCACATGCCATGGGGCATGACCAAAAATAAATAAAAATTTTAAAAAATCATGCCAGCTGAATTTAAATGTATATTAACATTTACAGTTATAGACAGAGTTTCCAGATATATAGACTTGGGGAGAATATCCATTAGTCCAACATGATCCAATTTTGATGCAACATTTTAGAAGTTACAACTTCACAGACCCCAAACCTGCTAGTTCTAACAATGTACCTACTTTTAAAACAATTCTTAATTCTGTTTTATCTGCTTCCAGCAAGTGGGGGAGAGGGAGCTTTGGGGGATATAAGAGAACTGAAATTGGAACACTGCTCAGTAGCCAAGTGTGTACCACTGAACTAAGTATCCTGCTGAAAGGCTGAATGACTGAAATCAATAGCCAACTACATTCATGAACTATGTGTCCACGGAGTTTTACCTCCCCCCTCTTCACCCCTGAAAAATAAAACCTAAATTTCTCCTCTGCATTACCTTTCCCGTTTGAGGTATGGCGTTTTTCATTATTCTGGCAACATTTGCAATTGGAAGGTATATATCTTGTTCTCTAAAACTTTCTTTTGAACCGTTTGTGTCTTCATGATCATTCATGCTGTCCTCAGTATCTAAAGGAAAATAACAGTTTATAGGTTCTCATAATTTTTACTTCAAGACAGAGGAGACTACCTTTAACAACCTAGGATACATTCTGATTCACCTCCTAATTATTTTTCAGGATTAAACTGGCAGGCCTTTACACAAGTTTCCCAGGGCTGAATATCCTCATTAATTTCAAACCCACTGCCTAGAATACTTTTATCCTCAACTCTGCCTATTAACTCTCCAAAAAGCTCCAATACATCTCTACTGTACCTTCAGAGGTGATCTCTCTCACAAATATCACATGTGCTTCTCTGTATCTTCTCTAACACATTTTGTAATTCTTATTTCTCATTCTCCTCTTAGCTTTTGGCTGAGGCCAGGGATCAGATTTATGTTCTTGCATTTTGTAAAGCAGCTTCAACAGTGGAGGTTGTTGAACAAATAAATACTTGTTACATAACTTAGCTATAAAACATAAGAGACTGACTTGTGGCTCCATGCATATAGCTAGATTAAGAGGATGTATGTTTATCCAAAGCCAGGTTTATACAGAGCAGAAAAACTGGACGTGAATATTACTGACCCAATTGGATTATTACTAAGGTAGTAATAGTTTTTGACCAAAGCTATAGCAGTAATATAATGTTCTTACAAAAAGTAAATTTTCAAATTATATAGATGTAGATATAACTGAAGCGTTCACAGTACAGGTATCCTTTTATGATTAAATGCAGTATCCTGAAAGTAAATTTACCATTCTTTTATATATGTTACATAAGAAAAGTACTTAAGTTGATTCAATTTTAAAATGATGTCATCAAAATTAACTTGAATTGTTTAAAAATGAAGGAAATAATCAATCACTGACCCTCAACTACCTTCATCTTAGTATTTTTTAATTCTACACATCAGAATGCCACAAAAGCAAATTATTTCTGACAGGCCAACACAATGCTGCCATTCTAATACACAGTTAATATTAAATAAAAAATAAAACTATATATGTTCATAAGTACTGGAAATATAATAGCTAGCACCCACCCACTAAAGAACTAGTTTACTCTATCAACTGAATAAGAATTTTCCATATATAATCATTCAGAAAACTAAGATCATGGCATCTAGTCCCATCACTTCTTGGGAAATAGATGGGGAAACAGTGTCAGGCTTTATTTTTTGGGCTCCAAAATCACTGCAGATGGTGACTGCAGCCNGGCCTGGTGTGCTGCGATTCATGGGGTCGCAAAGAGTTGGACACGACTGAGCGACTAAACTGAACTGAATAATCTGTTGAACAAATGTGTAAATAGTGCCCTTTTTAATATGTTTAACACTTACTGAACACTTTCTAAATATCTTAAGTATTGTCTGTGACCCACTGAAACACATGAGAAAACAGAAGTTCTATGCGGCTAATGATTTGCCAAAGGTGGCACCCTAAATGGGAGTGAAGTCTGGAGTCTCATATGCCAAGTACTGTACAGGATTTGTTCTTGATGGCTTTTCAAATAGTCCTTAAGCCTGTACCTTTAATTTCCCCTCTAAATTCTGAGTCTACTGACTGTATACTGAAAACATTCAAAGATTCAAGCAAGGACAATATTAACTTTCCCATTTTCAAAATGAAGTTACTATGAAAAGTGAAGTACTATATAAAAAGCACTTAGCGAAATGTATGATACACAGTAAGAACTCAACAAATGTAACCTAGTATTATTACTGTCTCTTCAAATATAGTTCTCATCTTCTTCCCAGGCACAGCCCCTTTCACTTATTCTCTGGATCAATTCCTTATCTCTTTGTAGATAAGGAATAATAGAATGATTCCTCATCTCTGACACCAGCTTCTTCATTCTCCCTTAAACATTCTTAATCTCCCTCATTAAATACATTGAAGGACACAGACACCCACAACCTTAATTCTGTTACACACTCTGGTTCATTCTCACCCTGACAGTCCTTACACACCCTCTTCATTCCAACTGAAACTCCATAACATGTGCGTTTCCATCCCAACATGATGGGGAAACTGCTCACAAAAGTTGCCAAAGATTTTGCCTTCAACCTACTTGACTATTCTACTATTCTTTGCAGTGCTGGCTTCTGCTAATCCCACATTTATGCTTGGAATTCTCCTTCATTTCCAAATCAGTGTTCTTCCCCTCGCCCCTCCATCCCACTTAACTTTTAATTTTAACCAACAATCATTTTCTGTTTCTTCCCTTACTTTCTTAATAAACTCATTATATAGCACTTCTATGCTCATAAATCCTACATCTACAACCATATCGTGACTGCCACTCATGCAAGCCAGGCCTGTTTGATTATCCTGCCACTGGAAACTTAAAATACTGGAAAATGAAATTCACCTTCCCCATCCCTTGCAGGGAGGCAGTGGAGGGGAGCTTCTTTTGAACTGTTCCATTAAAAACAATGCCATCTCTCTACTTCTCCAGGCTAATTATACAGTGTCATCTTAGGCTTTTCCATCTCCTCCAAGCTCTACCTAATCTGTGACCTCTTTTTAAATGTTTTCTGGATATGCCCTTCCTTTTCTCTTCCCACTGGACTACAATCCAACCTACTTGGGTACATAATGTTTTAAGACTAATGTCACTGAAACATTGCCTTTATAACTCTTGAACCTATGATGGTTCTAAAAGTCTTCCATGTCAAATCCAAACCTAGTTTTCATGGCTTTACATGAGTGTTTCCCTTGTTAAACCTAACTAAACTAAACCAGTTGAAAACTGATTTTCAACTCTTCAGGGCTAAGAAACCTTATTTATGGATTACCAGGTACAGTTCTTTTATTTAACGAGTGAGGTAATCCTGTCTCAAGAAAGTTGTGACATGCCTCATGTCACAGACATATCCCATTCAAAAGTAAAGTATTCAGATAGGCCAAGTGGTATCTCTTCACTAGATTACCCTGTGAGATCCCCACCTGCACCATGCAGATCCACTTCCCTGCCACCAACAGAAGTCACTCAGCCCTGCCTTCAGGGTTCAACTTCTGGTGACAGCATCTACCTATCCAACCCTACTCATCCTTTAAGGCTCAGTTCCAGCCCTACTAGTTCCTTCCATGACATTCCCAACTACCCAGCCCACCAAACCTCTCTTCTTTCACTTGTGCTACCCTTAGAAGCAGCATTTTCTGTTCCACACATAGCTTGCCTCTAAATATTCAATTTGACTAAAGCCCAGCCAGCTAAACAGACAGCCACCTGAGATGGGACAACTTTTAACCCTGTGGCCCAGAGGAAATACTTAATACATGAAGGTCACTGAGAAGAAGGAAGCAACAGGAATGGGGAGAGGTACTGTCTGGCCTGGAAAGGCACTCATTCTAGGAGGAATCTCCAGTATAAACCAGTTATAATTTTGTTTTCAGTTAATTACAGTTCAAATCTAATTAACAACCAGAATGATAAAACATACTTACTGTCATGAAATACGCTGAGAACCGTGTTGTCAGTGGTACTCAAGAACACCTGCCTAAAAAAGGTGTCTAATCTCTGCCCAATTTCAACCTGGAAGATAAACATCTATTAGTAGTTTAAAAAATATATATATATCTAGCCCATAGGCTTTCTTCCTAGTAAAAGTTTTAAAGGCATGTATAATTTTACCTACTATTATTTAATGTAATATATGGCAATTAAATGATGCAAAATGCAAGCACCCAATAAATGTTTGTTAAATTGGAAGATATATTTTGGAAAACTTACAAAAAAGTTAACGTCATTGGGGAGAGATAGTGCTTCTCCAACATATATTTAGTCATGTTCATCATAAATATTCATCACAACACACCAAATTATATAATATGCAAGAAATAAAAATCACGTATCTAAACTACTTAAAACATCAACACCCAGACTTATCAACTTAATTTTTTGGTGAGGGTTTTCTTTGTTAGGGCCCAAAAGCTCAAAGGGGGAGACAAATTTACTTCAGAATATAATGCTTGTAAACATCTCATATTATAGTGAGAAGACGAATGTTGCCCAGAGAACAACAAAATCAATTAAGACCTTTATTTATCATTTTAAGGCACCACCATTTTGGACTAAAATTGCATCTGGATAGCACTTCATTCTCACTGTAAGGCATAAATAGCTGAATTAACAATGTTACAATCTTCCTTTCTCATTTGCTTTTTCTTTTCTCAAGTAAAACAAGTAAATCGAGGGGGGGGACAAAAACATACCCTTTCAGTGTTAATTTTTAAAGAAATAAAAAATATGGACATGCATTCAAGCATGAAATCTAGTAAATAGCTGAAAAAATCATAACCACTGAATTGAATTTTAAAATGCCATTACAAGGGTCTAGGCAGCAAGACTGGCTGGCACTGTCTACTCTGCTATAATCTTAAAAGCAATTTCTAATTTCTTTTCAGATAACGTCCTCTTTCTAACCCATAGTTGCCCGGAAAATTCCTTCCTTGTAGCTCTGTTATTTTTCAAAGGGAGTCTGGAGGTGGGTGGGGGGAGAATCTTCAGAATACTTAAAATGTAGGAGCTGTATATATTTATGTATTTTGCTGGGGGAGGGGGTGCACACCTCACTACAATCGCTCACCCAAATAGTTGAGTCAGTATATATTTAGACTTGGTATATTAAAAACACTATCACCGCATATGGTATATATTTTCTTAAAGGCAGGCTATGATATATGTGAAAGCTCAAGGGAATGCATACATCTGTTTAATGTTTAAAGAAATGCAAATTTGTATCCAAGAAAAGCAGCAGACTCTTCCTCCACCCTCCAGTCTCTGGCATCAAGACCCGAGTTTTGCATCAATGCAATCCCTAAATTAAACTACAGGAGCAGTATGAGGAAGGAATAATTGCCTTTTGAGGTACTGGGATTAAACTTTTTCCTTTACAAATAAAATTCCTATTTGTTAATGCCACTTACATTGATCAGGTTACCTCATCACTTCATATTGTTGATTAGTTTCCATATCAGAGAGCGGAAACCATCCTGGCAATTCGTGGCACGAACCGTGGAGTCCACGCAGGTTAAGAGGGATGCTATTCTTTTTTTTTTAAAGTCTTACATTACCTAACCTTGCTTAAATCATCTCATTAAAGTACTCTGGGCAAGATTACGACTTGTGGGTACCCCGTAATTCTTTGTTCTCGGAGACTACTACTCCTAAGGCCCGGCACATCCTCCCCGCCTCCCACCCAAGATTAAAACCTTAGTCCACTCCGGAAAGCTTCTTTCCCACCTTCGGGGCAAGTCCAGGAACCGCAAGCCGCCAGATGGCTGCATTCTTTACGCGTAAACCNAAAAAAAAAAGGAAGAATAGAACTGGAAGAATGATGAATCCACCCACTAGATGATGACTCAAAAGATGCAAAGATGACTGACTACTTTCCCTGAATTCCTATGGTATTATTCCAGTGCCACTGATCTAATCTGCATACTTAATTCAGAGTCAACAGATTATCCAGCTCCTACTGTTCACAAGCACTATGCTAGGAGTGTGGGGGCTACAAAGGTGAATAAAGCACTGTCTTTCCCCTGGGAGCTACCACTAGGAGACAGGAGATCCAGGCCACAGCCCCTCTGCAGTTGAATGCCAGTTACCCAGCCTTGACAACCTGTGTTCTCTGTGCCTCTAAAACCTATGTTCCACAAGCCTCCAATCAACATCCACCATGTTTCATGATCACACGATGAAAGAGAGGGATGTGGATCACAATTTAATGCCTAAGAAAAGACCTTCTCTGGACTAATCTTAACTTTGTATTACAGGCCAAAGGACAGGTAATTTGACTTCGTTCCTTTCCTAGTCCACGGGCGTCCCTGGTGGCTCAGACGGTAAAGAATCCGCCTGCTATGTGGGAGACCTGGGTTCAATCCCTGGCTTGAGAAGATCCCCTGGAGGAGGGCATGGCAATCCATTCCAGTATTCTTGCCTAGAGAATCCACTTGAACAGAGAAGCCTGGTAAGCTACAGTCCATGGCAGGGTCAGACATGACTGAGCGACTAAGCGTGCACATACTTTCCTAGTCCGTACACCACAGCTGCCCCTTATTTATATCACCATATATGAGTCATAATTCGGCAAACATTAAAACAGAATCCCTGGCTCACGCAGGACTCCTCAGTTGGATTTTACTTTATTGCTTTAATGAGACCTCAGAAATCCCCATGATGACGGTATCTATTGTATTACTAGTATTGTCTGTTTCCAGCTTCCTGGTCTACTCTTGCCCTGTCCTCTCCATCCATTCTCAGCACTGAGGGGCTGGAAGGGTCCAGCTTCGGCTTCCATCTCCCACCTCTGATATCACTCCAGGCCCACTCCCACCTCACCACCTTCTAGACACACTGGCCTCAGCTCTGCTATACACACACACACACACACACACACACACACACTCACACAGGCTCTAGCCTTGGGGTCTTAACTGGCTCCTTTTCATCTTTGAGGCCTCATCTCTTCAAGGAGGTTTTCCCTCACCATGGACCTCTTTTAAAACCCCACTCAATTACTCTCTATATTCATAGAGAGTCATCCAGTCATATCATAATAATATTATTACTTTCATTCCAATATGCTTAGCCTCATTGGATTACCTTGGTTGTTTGTTGTCTATCAATATATCCAAAATGGGAACACTTCTCCTTCCATCTGCTCTCACCAAGACAGCTGCAATGACCTCCTAACTTGTCCCCCTGCTTCTACTCTGGCTTACAGCAGCCAGAGTGATCCCACCAAAATGGATGTCAGATTTGTCACTCCTCTGCTCAAAAAATCCTCCAGTACCTCCCCATTTTTCCCAGAGTAAACGATAAAAGACTCTACAGTGGCCTTGCAAGCGAAGAGTGACAAGTTTGTACATTTCAAGTTGAACAAAGGAAAAGACTAATTGCTCTTTGGCCATTAAACAAGCAACTCCCAGAATCTTTTTTAATCAATCAGTGACAACCTCCCAATCATGGCTGCTGCTGACTTCAGGAAGTTAGCCAATCAGCAACAGGCACATTTCATTAATCCTCTTCCTTCTTCAGCTAAAGGCCAATTCATCTCTGATCAATCTAGCTTCTAAAAGTTCCAGTCTCTGAACCCTGCACTTACTGAACACTATATATAAGACCTTAGACTTCTCTGTTCAAAGATGCTCTGCCTTCTAATACAGCTGTCTTTTGCTTAGCCAGAAATATATTCATCACTTTTTATTTCTGTCAGATATGAAGATCAGGTTTCCCTGATAGCTCAGTTGGTAAAGAATCCACGTGCAATGAAAGAGACTCCGGTTCGATTCCTGGGTTGGGAAGATCTCCTGGAGAAGGAATAGGCTACCCCCTCCAGTATTCTTGGACTTCCCTTGTGGCTTAGCTGGTAAAGAATCTGCCTGTAATGTGGGAGACCCTTGGGTTCGATCCCTGGGTTGGGAAGATCCCCTGGAGAAGGAAAAGGCTACCCACTCTAGTATTCTGGCCTGGAGAATTCATGGACTGTCTAGTCCATGGGGTTGCAAAGAGTCAGACACAACAAAGCGACTGTCACTTTTCATGAAGACTGGACCAGATTTCCTCTCTACTCCCCCTCTAACTTTTATATCCTGTTTTCTCCTTTGCTCACTCCACTTCCTTTTATCTTTATTTATGGCAGGAACACTCCTACCTCAGGGCCTTTGCATTTGCTATTCCATCTGCCTAGCACTTATTTCCCTCTGATAACCACACAGCTCACTCTCTCACCTCCTTCCATTTCTTTGTGACACCAACCTCTTATCTAGAACTGTAATACCAGGGCCTTCCCTGAAGGTCCAGTGTTTAAGACTCTGCACTTCCAATGCAAGAGGCATGTGTTTGATCCCAGGTCAGGGAACCAAGATCCCACATGCCCTGGGGATGCAGCTAAAATAAATAAATATTAAAAATGCAATTCCAGTTCCCTTTCCCCACTCTCTCTTAACTGCTTTATTTTTTTTTCAGTTACACTTTATCACCGCTGACATCCTATAGAGCTCCCTTATTTATTTTGTTTGTGTTTTGTCTGTCTCTTCTTGCTAGAATGTAAGCCCTATGAAGACAATAGTTTTGCTTATTTTGTGCACCCCAAGCACATAGTAGGTGTTCAGAAATACTTGTTGAGTGAATGGATTTTTAACATTTCACTGTATTACAATATAGACTCCTTGCATGCAAAGACATTGTGTTTACTGCTGTATAGTCAGGGTCTGGAAGAGTGTCTGCACATAGTAGATGCTCCAGAGATATGTATGGGATGAGTGAATGGGCAGACGTTGGATAACACTACATGGATGGCCCCCAACCTAGTATGGTTCGATTTTTTATTTTTCAGCTTTGCAATGGTGAAAAAGCAATATACAGTCAGTAAAAATTGTTCTTCAACTTTTGAGACTTTTGTTTTGTTTTGGCTGTGCAGCTTACAGGATCTTTAGTTCCCTGACCAGGGATCAAACCCATGCCCCCTGCAGTGGAAGCATGGCTCTCTAGATCCATGAACCTAGATGTAGTGGTTCTAGATCTAGAACCACTAGACTACCAGGGAATCCACCAAATGTTGAGTTTTGATCATTTTTCAGACAGGTGGTATTCATATTCTCAGGTTGCTGAGCAGTGGCAATGAGCCACAGCTTCCAGCCAACCACAGGACCATGAGGGTAAAAACCAGTACGTTCACAACCCTTCTGTCCCCACACAGCCATTCTGCTTTTCACTTTCAGTACAGTATTCAATAAATTACATGAGATATTTAACACTTTATCGTAACATAGGCTCCATGTTAGATAATTTTTCCCAACTATAGGCTGATGTAAGGGCTTCCTGGGTGCTCTTTACCAGGTGTGCTGGTGGTAAGAACCCACCTGCCAAAGCAGGAGCCGTAGAAGACATGGGTTCAGTCCCTGGGTCAAGAATATCTCCTGGAGGAGGGCATGGCAACCCACTCCAGTATTCTTATCTGGAGAATCCCATGGACAGAGGAACCTGATGGGCTACACAGTTCACAGGGTCACACAGAGTCGGACATGACTGAGGCAACTTACCATGCATGCATGAAGGCTGATGTGGTGTTCTGGGCATGTTTAAGGTAGGTTAGGCTAAGCTGTGATGTTCAGTAGGTTAGATGCATTTCAACTTACAATATTTTCAGCTTCCTATGAGTTTATCTGGATGTAATGATGTAACCCCATATAAATCAAGGAAGATCTGCATTTTAATTGATAATATAAATGACCCTGAAATTACCAAAGCCATATGTATCATTTCTCTCCAGAGAAACAGAGCTAATAATCATATTTTAAATTCCTCAAGTTACTATGAAGTGTTCATCAAATATTCAAAACATATTCATCACTAGTTCTGCATGGATTAGATGAATTAATATATGAAGATGATTAAAACATCCTTGATCCATCTGAAAAAGATCTTTCTCTGTTCTAGGGCTGCCCAGGCCAAGGACCACTGGAAAAACTGACAGAAAGGAAAGCCAGAGAACAACTTTTTCTCATTTTGTTTGCTTTCACTTAAATTGTTGTCTTCTCTGAACCAGTGACCCTGTCTGCAGTCTCTTTTTGATCTATTTACTATGACAGGTTCAGATTAATCTTCCTGAAACCCAAGTATTACCATGTTATTACCTTTTAAAAATCATGACAATAGTTCCCACTTACAGCATGTTTATTGCATATTGGGTACTCTAGTCATTCACACGTGTTTTCTCATTTTAGTCACACCATGACCTTGTGAAGTAGGTATTATTATTCCCATTTAAAAGGACTGAAAGCAAGCTCAGAATTTAAGAAACCCAGACATGAAACAGCTAGTAAGTGGGGGAGCCAAGGCTAACACCTCCTCTTAGTCTCACCACATTGCAAGTTCATTCTGGCCCCAATCTCTCTCATAAAAATCCTGTTTATAAGATCTGAATAGACGATCCTCTATGAAGATGTTTAGATGGCCAATAAGCACGTGAGAAGATGTGCAGCACCATTAATTATAAAGGAAATGCAAATGAAAACCACAGTGTGAGTCTACTTCACAACCATTAGTTCGGCTATCATAAAAATCAGCTAATGACAAATGTTGCTGAGGCTGTGGGGAAATCCTCATACACAGAGCCCTCATACAACTGCTGGTGGGCATGTAAACGGTGCAGCTGTGGTGGAACTGTTTGGACAGTTCCTCAAACAGTTAAACATAGAGTTAACATTTGACCCAACAGTCAACCCCACGCCTAAGTGTATACCTAAGAAAAACAGAAAGAAAAAAGAAAATCTGCACAAAACCTTGTACCTGAAGTTTCATAGCAGTATTATTCATAGAGCCAAAATGTGGAGATAATGCAAATGTCCATCAACTGATAAATGGGTAAACAGATGAGGTGTATGAATATTATTCAGCCATAAAAATGAATAAAGTTCTGACACATGCTACAACATGGATGAGCCTTGGAAACATCTATGCAGAAGAAGGCAGACCCAAAAGACCATAGAGTATGTGATTTCATTTATAGTAAATGTACAGAAGAGGCAAATCCATAGAGACAGAAAGTCAGCTGGTTGTTTAGAACTCCAGGAGGGGTTGGGAGAATAAGGGGTGACAGTTACAGGACATGAGGTTTCTTTTGGGGTGATGAAAATGTTCTAAAATTGATTGCAGTGATAGTTGCACAAATCTGTCAATATACTAAAAACCATTGAATTGTACGCTTTAAATGGTTAAATAGTATGGTAGGTAAACAGCATCCCAATAAAACTGTTATTTAAAAAAATCCTACCCATTGTTAACATCTTTATGTGTGAAGTGCATATAGATTGATAAGAAAAATACATATCTCCAACAGAAAAACAAGCAAAGGGCATAAAATAGAAAACTCAACAAAAGAGAAATACAAATGGCTAATAAACGTGTGGTGCTTGGGGGAGAGGAGTTTCCCCTCAAATCAAAAGAAGAAGTGAAAAAGCTGGCTTAAAACTCCACATTCCAAAAACTAAGATCATGGCATCCGGTCCCATCACTTCATGGCAAATAGATGGGAAAACAATGGAAACAGTGACAGACCTTATTTTCTTGGGCATCCATCACTGCAGATGGTCACTGTAGCCATGAAATTAAAAGATGCTTGCTCTTTGGAAGAAAAGCTATGATAAACCTAGACAGCATATTAAAAAGCAGAGACTTTACTTTGCCAACAAAGGTCTGTCTAGTCAAAGCTATGGTTTTTCCAGTAGTCATGTATGGATGTAAGGGTTGGACCATAAAGAAGGCTGAACGCCAAAACTTTCATGCTTTTTGAATTGTGGTGTTGGAGAAGACTCTTGAGAGTCCCTTGGGCTGCAAGGAGATCCAGCCAGTCCATCCTAAAGGAAATCAATCCTGAATATTCATTGGAAGGACTGATGCTGAAGCTGAAGCTCCAATACTTTGGCCACCTGATGCGAAGAGCCGACTCATTAGAAACCACCCTGATGCTGGGAAAGATATAAGGCAGGAGGAGAAGGGGACAACAGAGGATGAGATGACTGGATGGCATCACCAACTCAATGGACATGAGTTTGCGCAAGCTCCAGGGGTTGGTAAAGGCCAGGGAAAACCTGTTGTGCTGCAGTCCATGAGGTCTCAAAGAGTCAGACACGACAGAGTGACTGAACAACAATCAAATAAGCTAAGAATTGTACCACAAAGATGAAGACGTGGTGAGATAAGTGTTCCCATACACTGATGATAGGAAACATTCTAGAAAGCAATTAGTGAGTGTGCATCAGCAGACTTTAAGATGCTTTTACCCTTCTAGTTAATAAATGAATCATAAGGAAATAATTTGTAATGCAAGTAATAGTATATTACCTCATAAAATAATTTTGTAATGCAGGTTATATTATATTATCTCATATAATAATTAGGTAATAAGAGATTCAGAAGAGCTCTGTCAGTAGTAGAAAAAACTGGGGAAAAGCTATATGGTAGGCAGACTCTAAAGTGGCCCCCGTCCTATTGTATAGCATCGGGAACTAGATCAATATCTGTGATAAATTATAGTACCAAAGAATAAAACATAAAATGGCCTGCAATGATCCCTACTTCCTGGGATTCGTACCTTTGTGCCAATTCGCTCCCCTCTTTACTTCCCTGATGGTCCGGTGATTAAGACTCCAAGCTTCCAGTGCAGGGGATAAATACTGATCCCTAGTCAGGGACCTAGGATCCCACATGCAGCCTGGTGTAGTTAAAAAATTTATAAAGTAGCCTCCCCTAGATTGTAGGCTGGATGTATTGATTCACTTCCAGTGAATAGAGTATAACAGGTAAAATTAGCTTACAAAAAGTCAGAATTGCACCCTTTCTCTCTTTAATAGATACAGAGATATGTAGATAGACATACAAATAGTGAATATAGAGAGGTTTGTATATAGATGAAAAGTGAAAGTGGAAGTGCTAGTCACTTAGTCATGCCTGACCCTTTGTGACCCCATGGACCGTATAGCCCACCAGGTTCCTCTGTCCGTGGAATTCTCCAGGTAAGAATACTGAAGTAGGTTGCCATTTCCTTCTCCAGGGGTCTTCCTAACCCAGAGATCGAACTCGGGTCTCCTGCATTGCAAGCACATTCTTTACCATCTGAACCACCAGGGAAGCCCATTGTATGTCAATCTCTATAGCTATATTTATCTATCTACCTAGAGAAAGAAAGAGAAAACTTATGTCTATAGCTGACAGCCAGCAAGAAACAATTCTACCAATGGCTACGGAAGCTTGGAAGTGGGTCTTCCCCCAGTTGAAGTTTGAGGTGACTGAAGCCC
Source organism: Neotragus moschatus (assembly GCA_006410615.1). NCBI lineage: Eukaryota > Metazoa > Chordata > Mammalia > Artiodactyla > Bovidae > Neotragus > Neotragus moschatus. Next base: position 167,923 of record SJYA01000890.1, read on the forward strand.
ACCAGCTACCTTGGCTGCCACCTTGAGAGTGAGTGAGTGAGTGAAGTCGCTCAGTCATGTCCAACTCGTTGTGACCGCATGGACTGTAGCCCACCAGGCTCCTCCATCCATGGAATTTTCCAGGCAAGAGTACTGGAGTGGGGTGCCATTTCCTTCTCCAGCCACCTTGAGAAGCCTGAGCCAAAGCCACTGCCAGATTCCCCACCCCATAGAAATTGTGAGATAGAAAATGTTTACTGTTTTATGCCTTTGAGTTGTAGGGTATTAATTTGTCACACAGTAATAGATAACTAATACAGCCTCATTGTCTAACAGACTGAAAATGCTTAAAGTAGGTGAAATAGTATGTTACACTGCTGTTAAACATCTGTTAAAGAATTTTTAGTAAAACAGGAAGATGTTCAGATTACAATGCTGAGAAATAAACTCCAAAAAGATATACAATATGATTCCAAATTGGAAGGTCTATATTTGCATGAATACTTACAGGGAAAACTTGCAAGTGAATATGTTAACAGTCAACAGTTTTCTCTGAGACACAGAGTAGTTGTTCCTCACATGCATGTGGATTTCAGTTAGGGAATCATTCAGGTTCATTCCTACTGAATATCTACAATGTGCCCGCCAGCCCTGAGAACATCTTGCTCTCATAGGGAACAAGACCAAGTCACTGCTCTCCTGAAACATGCTTGATGAGATAGCTCATGGAGGTTTCTTCTATGCTAGAGATAGAGAGATGGAGAGTAGTGGAAGATTGTCAGATACATTTTAGAAATAAAACATTTTGGTGCCAAAAATGTATATGAAGAAATAGAATTTTCTCCTGGGTGGTTGGCCTGAGTAGCAGGGGAGGATTCTAGAGCTGGACTGCTTGGTTTGCAATCGTGGTGTAATAACCATCAGCTGAGTGATCTTGGAGGCACAGGCTACATAAGCTCTGTATGCCCCAGTCTTCTTATCTGCAGAGTGATAGCTTTCTCATCCATTTTAGAGATAGCAATATAACTCTTAGATTGAGTTGGGGGGCATGAGTTAGTATAAAGAACTTAGAGCCTGACGCATTGAAGATTGGTCAAAATCATTAGCCATTATTATTTTATCTATTTATTTTTGGCTGTGCTGGGTCTTCAATGCTGCAAGTGCTATTCTCTAGTTGCAGTGATCAGGCCTACTCTTCATTGAAGGGCGCGGGCTTCTCATTTCGGTGGCTTCTCCTGTTGCGGAAAACAGGCTCTAGGACCCACGAGTCTCAGTAGCTGTGGCATGTGGGCTCAGTAGTGACAGTTCCCAGGCTCTAGAGCACAGGCTCAATAGTTGTGGCACACTGGTTTAGCTGCTCCGAGTCATGTGGGATCCTCCTGGGCCAGGGATCAAACTCATGTCTCCTGCAGTGGCAGGGAGATTCTTTACCCCTGAGACACCAGGGAAGCCCAGTCATTGCTGTTATAATTATTGAGATGGGGATGACTGAGAAAGAAATCAAAATTAAGAATAACTATGAGTACGTAGTATAATTGACAGTTATTAATGTTGTTTTTTACAGTGGAATCAGGCCATCTTTAAAGGTTATCTTCTGCTCAGTTATGGGAGTAATTTATATGCTATGTGTTCATTAACACCCATGCCTCTGTAGATGTGAGGTGCTTGGGGGAAGGAATAAAAGGGCAGTGAATTTTAATAGGCATGTTAGGGAGTGGGCCTACAAGAGAGGTGTGATGAGGCAGGCTGAGCCCTGGAGGGGAAGGACCTGCTGGGGGAGGTAACCTGAGGGGGAGGAAATGGGGAACCACAGACCTCCCTCCCACCTCTTGGTGCAGCACAGCTACTGAGGATTTTCAGTGGCCCTAGGCATCGAAAAGATTATGGTGCCACGTTGCTCACATCTAATTCAAAATTAAAAGGAGACTTTATTGCAAAATACATGGATAGAAGTCCCACAGAGTTTTAGCTTTCTCCCAAATGGGCACTCTGGGATGTTTTTCAATATTAAACTCTTTCCAAAAAATATTTCCCCTCATTTTCTGATATCCTTGTTTTGCTGGTCCTTCAGCCCATTCTTGATATGCATAATGGTTCATTCCACCTGGGAAGTTTGGGCTACTGACCTCCCTTGCGTGCATGCTCAGTCACGTCTGTCTGTAACTCCATGGATTCTAGCCTGCCAGGCTCCTCTGTCCATGGGATTCTCCAGGCAGGAATACTGGTGTGGGTTCCTCCTCCAGAGGATTTTCCCTACTGAAGGATCAAACCTTGGTGCCTGCACTGGCAAGCAGATTCTTTACCGCTGAGCCACCAGGGTAGCCCACTGACCTCTCACTCATTGACATCTGCCTGGCTACTGCTTACATATCCTCCGGAATTTAGTGTAGATATCACACCCTCTAGGAAACCTTCCTGATCCTCCAAGTCCAAACCTTAGAATTATATTCATCTCAATATGCCCTCCTGTGAGTGTAGATTCTGCGAGAGCCCAACCACGTCCACCTTGTTCATCACAGCACCCTATGACAGTGCCTGGCTCAGAGCTGAATGGCAGATTACTAAATGAACAGATTATCTAATGAGTGACCTCACCCCCCAACTCCCTCACTGCCTACAAGCCCCCAGACAAAGCTAACAGGCCAGCTCTGTGCAGGTTACTCTGATGGGACTCCAGGACCCTTGAAATCCTCCTGCCTTAGAGCCAGAGATCCTTCCACCACCATGCCTTTGACTTGACTCTGACCCAGTCCAGGGAGAACCTAACTCAATCAAAGGATACATAATTATGAGCTAAGACTGAACCAACATAACTGAATTTTCTGAACCTAGAGTGATAAGGTTTTCTTTTCTTTTCTTTTCTTTTTTTTTAAGGCATTTGTGACTATAATCTGGGAAATCACCGAGTTTTATGAAATGTAAAGGGAAGGATGCTTAGCGGCTCCTCCCAACTTGGCACCTCCCTCATCTTCATTATCCTTCTGGGAAATAGAGTTTTCCTGGCTGCAAAGACTCCTCCCACTGGTATTTGCTGATAATCAAACTTACAGATTCATTTGCACAATTGTGAAGACATTCTAGGCCTTCTAGCTCCAAGATTGCAAACTCCTACCCAGCCAGTGTGGTCTCTGGAGGCAGCACACATACTTTTATGTCACTTAAACACCTGATTCGAAGAATTGACTCATTTGAAAAAACCCTGATGCTGGGAAAGATTGAAGATGGTAGGAGAAGGGGACGACACAGGATGAGATGGTTGGATGGCATCACCGACTCAATGGACATGAGTTTGAGTAAACTCCTGGAGTTGGTGATGGACAGGGAGGCCTGGTGTGCTGCAGTGCATAGGGTCTCAAAGAGTTGGACAGGACTGAGCAACTGAACTGAACTGACTGGTACAGGATTTGGATCTTGGAGCTGGGAGGGAGGAATTTAAGTCTTTTGGGAACAATGCCTTCTTTCACTTGCCCCAGGCCCCACCAATCCCTGGCTTCTACCAGACTATTCCTTACCTTTTGTGACCTGCCTAACCTCTGAAGACAGGTCTTGGTGTTGGCAATTGATGCTAGTTCAGCCTTCAACCTATCCCGAGTAAGAGTGCTTAACATTAAGGAGAGCAAATGTCTACCTCTTTCTGGTGTCAAAGCTGGGAGGAACTGGCCTGGCAACTGCCTGGCCCCCAGCCCCATGGAGACAGCCAACACACACACATACACAGAAACCAAGAAAGGTCTCAGCTGGGTTCTAGTTTCTGGTTCACCAATCTAACTTTTTGCCAACTTAGCACTGGTAATCAACTTAGTACTAGCTGGTTCTTTTTTTCTTTCTTATATTTTCTCTTTATTTCTTCTTTTTTCATGAAGTATAGTTCATTTACAATATTGTGTTTCAGGTATACAGAAAAGTGATTTGATTATACACATGTGTATATATGTACATTCATTTTTTTCTGATTCTTTCCATTATAGTTTATTACAAGATATTGAATGTAGTTCTCTGTGCTATACAGAAAATCCTTGTTGTTTGTCTGTTTTGTGTATGGTAGTGTGTATCTGCTAATCTCATACTCCCAGCTTATCCCTCCGCCTCTCCTTCCCCTATGGTAATCATAAGTTTGTTTTCTATGTCTGTGAGTCTTTCTGTTTTGCAAATAAGTTCATTCATACAATTTTTTAGATTCCTCATATGTGTGTGTGTGTTCAGTCGTTTCTGAGTCTTTGTGACCCCATGGACGGTAGCCCACCAGGCTCTCCACGGAACCTTCCAGGCAAGAATACTGAAGTGTGTTGCCATTCCCTACTCCAGGGGATCTTCCCAACCCAGGGATCGAACCTGCGTCTCTTGTGTCTCCTGCACTGGCAGGCAGATTCTTTATCACTGGGAAGCCCAGATTCCTCATATACATGATAGCGTATAATATTTGTCTGTCTCTGTTTGACTTACTTCACTTAGTACTAGCTGCTTTTTGTCCCTTGAAGTTAAGTCCTGAGTAACACACCCTGTGTCTAGTATGGTCTCAGAGGTAATAACCACAAGAGGGGATGTTGATTTTATTCTTTGTGATACTGCCTGCCAGCTCCTTTCATCTGAGTTAATATATACAGTCACCTCTCTACCACCCCAGGTGATATGTAATGCAAAAGAAATCATCACAAAGCTTACAATTAGGGAGATATCATATCCAGGAGAGAGCCATGGGAGAGGGCAAGTACAGAGAAGGAAACAGCCAGAGGAATAAAAAAAGAGAAACACTGGGAACTGGACTTTCATTTTTCAAGTTTTCAACTGAAAAAAAAAAAATTATGGCACTAGTATCAAAGTTTAATGAGTCTAGTGTGATCATTTGGAAAACTATTTGGTACAATCTCTCACCTTATATCTTACACTAAATTGATCCCAGATATCCTATTCACAGCTCTCTCATCTGACAACTACCCCCCACCACTCCACCAACAACAGAGCAGGAATCATGTGCTCACCTTTATCCTGTCGATCATTCTAAGGCTCTTGGCGCTGTAATCGGGGCAGGCGCTTGGGAAAATCGCTGTGTCAAAGTGCTGAATAGAGCAGATGTGGCTTGTGCATATAGCACGCGTGTCTCTGCCGAGCGCACCTTTCCATCCTCCTTCAGGTAACATCACTCCCCTTTAGTGACAAGTGCTTGTCCCCCGCTCCAGCAATGTGGTCTGAGTGGGTGTGGCCAGTCAGGTGCTGTGGGTGCTGGACACAAGCTCAGCAGGCCTTGGTGCCTCAGCTCCAAAGCCACAGCAAGTAGCTCGGGGAGTGGGTACGACCCAAGTCAGGACAGACAGGACCCTTTCATGGGGTTTTGAAATACAGCTGTAGGGGAAGAAGAGGCAAAGAACTTTCCTTTCCGCATAGGTGGTGAAGCTGTGACATGACTGAGAGTTCTCAGCAGGCACCTCTCTTGAAGCATAGAAAATACTCGTCCACATAAGAAATGCAGAGAAAATAGAATATGAGTTCAGTTCCTGAAATCCATGCTTTCCTGAGTCTGAATAGTTATGTTTCAATTTGGAGAACTCCTCCAGGATCCAATAAATTATCCCACCTTTCTTTTTGTTCTTCTTACATTAGTTTGAATTCAGTTTCTATTGCTATAAGCAAAGAATCTTCAACAGACTCACAGACTTAGACAACAGACTTATGGTTGCAGGGACGGGGGTGAACAGATAAACTGGGATTTTGGATTGATTTGTACACACCGCTATATTGAAAATAAAATGCTTTTCCATGAAAAAATAAGATAAAAAATAAAAAAACAAAGGATCTCCATCAGTTTATAAATTGTCTGCGAACTATTTTTGATCTGCCCAAGGAGCATCAGAGAACCTAAGGGAAAGGCCTGTAGATTGGAAACAAACTTTTAGAACCAATAGTCTTCAAGAGGGCAGTAGAAAAGAGTAAGAGAGAAAAAAAGCTCTAAACAGGAATATGTTTGGTTGGCCAAAGAGTTCGTTCAGATTTTTCCATCAGATGATATGGAAAATCCAAAAGGAAATTTTTGGTCAACCCAATATTGTGACTCCTTATAACAATAACAGCTATTGCTACCTATGAGGTAAGGATTATCTCCATTCTACAGATGAGAAAGCTGGCTCAGCAGGGTCAAAAGACCTGAGAGTGACTGGCTTTAAACTCAGGTCTGTGTGATTTCCAAGCTTCATCTTCACTTCTCCAGACTAGAATATGTTCCTGGCATGAAAAGCAAACCTTCCTTTTGTTGTTCAGTCACTAAGTCACATCCAACTCTTTGTGACCCCATGAACTGCAGTACAGCCAGGCTTCCCTGTCCTTCACTATCTCCCCGAGTTCCTTCCTTTAGTCTCACCTATTTTTAGGAAAATATTTGAGATGAAGACACTGGAGACTGGACACTGGAAATTTCTGCTGCACGTCCCTTGTTAGTGGTTAGTCAGATACTCATGCTTCCTTTCTTAGACATCTGTAGGAATTAAGGCAGAATCTACGGACTCATTCATTCCTGGTACACTGAAAGAAGTCCAGATTGTTTATCTGTCAGAAGCCAGAATGGGAAAGGTCATTTGAATAGATACATCACAAGTCTACCTGAAGGCAAAATGATAAAAAAAATTCTTTAAGAGTTTATAGCTTTCAGGCTTGCTGTGTTTATAAATAAACACAGTGGAGTATCAGTCACTCAGTCTTGTCCGATTCTTTGTGTTCCCATGGACTGTAGACCACCAGGCTCCTCTGTTCTTGGGATTCTCCCTGGAGTGGGTTGCCATTCCCTTCTGCAGGGGATCTTCCTGACCTGGGGATCAAACCCAGGTCTCCTACATTGCAGGCAGATTCTTAAGTATGTGAGCTAAAGGGAAGCCCTGCAGATTATAAAGTTCTGTAGTTTATAAAGGTATTTTGAAATACAACCAAACCATTCATTCATGTATTGTCTGTACTGTCTGCATACACATGCACTGTACTTTCTCGCTATAATGGCAGTTGAGTAACTGTGATGCAAAACAAAATAGTTACCATGTGGCCCTTTGAGAAAAATCACCTCTGACCCAGGACAAGGCTCCAAACAGAAGTGAGGAAACAGCAGAATAGTTTTTAGGTCATTTACGCTCCAAGTCCAACTGCCCCTGGGTTCTACCCCTCAGAGAACATCCTAACACTCCACAGGCAGCCTAATCATATCTAAATCCACAGTATATACTATTCCCACCCCACCTTCCTTGTTCCTGCCCTGATCTTCACCGTGAGGTTTTTCTTTCATTTTGACTTTCCATCCCATGCATAAATTTTCCCTCTGTCTCCTATTCCCTAAATTACATGCACAGCTCTATTTCCTATTCCTATTCTATACTCACCCTAATTCCACTGCATTCCACTGGGGGATGCAAGCTCTACTCCTGAGTTTGGCCAATGGGGAAGGAAATCAAAGGCAGAAAGAGAGTGGGTATGGGGTATTTATTTTCCTGATTACTTTCTTGCTGGAAGCAGTGGATTTGCTGTGTCTCTCTACCAAAGGCAACAATCCTGTCTGAGCAGCCCTCTCCCTTCAACTCCTCTCCATAGATTCCTTTTTTTTTTTTTTTAATTCATTTATTTTTGGCTGCGCTGGGACTTCGCTGCTGTGCTCAGGCTTCAGTAGTTGTTACAGACCCTAAAGGGCAGGCTCAGTAGCTGTGGCACACATGTTTAATTCCTCCCGCGTATGTGGGATCTTCTCGGATCAGGGATTGAACTCATTTCCCTTGCATGGTCAGTCTGATTCTTAACCACTATACCACCAGGGAAGTCTCTCTCCATAGATTCTGAAACTACTCCCTCCCATTGCTCCTTCATTGCTCATGATTTCCTGGTCTTGCTAACCCTGGGGGACCCACAGTGTCTCCTGTTGCTGCTGCTGCTGCTGCTAAGTCACTTCACTCGTGTCCGACTCTGTGTGACCGCATAGACGGCAGCCCACCAGGCTCCCCCGTCCCTGGGATTCTCCAGGCAAGAACACTGGAGTGGGTTGCCATTTCCTTCTCCAATGCATGAAAGTGAAAAGTGAAAGTGAAGACGATCAGTCGTGTCCGACTCCTAGCGACCCCATGGACTGCAGCCTACCAGGCTCCTCCACCCATGGGATTTTCCAGGCAAGAGTCCTGGAGTGGGGTGCCATTGCCTGCTCCACAGTGTCTCCTATTGATTTACAAATCCTGATCACATCTTTGGCCATTGTACATCTTCTTTGGGAGAATGTCTATTGAGACCCTTTGCCCATTTTTCAGTTGGGTTATTTATCTTGTATATCATTGCGTTGCAATAGTTCTTTGTCTACTCTGGTTATAAACTTCTTGCTAGATGTGTATGTTTTGCAAATATTCTCTCCCATTCTGTGANGCTCCACAGTGTCTCCTATTGATTTACAAATCCTGATCACATCTTTGGCCATTGTACATCTTCTTTGGGAGAATGTCTATTGAGACCCTTTGCCCATTTTTCAGTTGGGTTATTTATCTTGTATATCATTGCGTTGCAATAGTTCTTTGTCTACTCTGGTTATAAACTTCTTGCTAGATGTGTATGTTTTGCAAATATTCTCTCCCATTCTGTGAGTGATCTTTTCATTTTCCTGATGGTGTCCTTTGAAGCACAGAAGTTTTGTTTTAATATTATTAAAATTATTCTCTATTTTTTCTTTATCTCTAATGCTTTTGGTGTTATATCCTTTAAGAAGGCTTTGCCTAACCGAATATTCCAAATGTTTGCTCTTATGTTTTCTTATAAGTATAGATTTTACATTTAGGTCTGTGATCAATTTTGAGTTCATTTTTGTGCACCGTATAAGGAAGGAATCCAGTTCCATTCTTTTAAATATCCATATGGATATTTAGTTTTTTCAGCACCATTTGTTGAAAAGAGAAAAGTACTATTTCCCCATTAAATTAATTGATTTTCAGTAAAAGTCTTGGTACCTTTGTTAAAAATTAACCATAAATCTAAGGGTTTGTTTCTCGACTATTGATCTATATGTCTTTCTTAATCCCAGTATTACACTACCTTGGTAATACATTTTTATGTATTTTGCAAAGGTATCAAATCACAATGGACTGAAAAAGAAAAACTCTGTTGTTGGGTTTCTTTTTCCCCCATCGCCAAAAATAAATGTGCCAACACCAGCTGTTGTTCCCTCGCTCAGTCGTGTCCGACTCTCTGCGACTCCATGGGCTGCAGTATACACAGGCTTCCCTGTTCTTCACTGTCTCCCGGAGCTTGCTCAGACTCATGTCCATTGAGCCAGTGATGCCATCCAACCATCTCATCCTCTGTCCTCCCCTTCTCCTTTTGTCTTCACACTTTCCCGGCACCAGCTGAGTGTCCTATAATTCAATTCAATTCTGACAATATCTACCTGGAAATAGTGTCAGGTCCCACAGGAGAAGGGCTGACACCTGCAATATACACTCCCTGCATCCCACTTCAAGACACCCAGTCACAAGTCCAGCTGTCACCTGTGCTTCCAACCACTGCCTAAGATTAGAATACCCTCCTCAGGTTCAGTTAATTTGCTGGTCTGACTTATAGAACTCAGAAATATTTACTTATGTTTGCCAGTTTATCATAAGGGGTATCATAAAGGAAATGCATGGACAGCCAAACGAAGAGATGCATGGGGTAAGGAATGTGGAAAGGAGTTTGGAGCTCCCTTGCCCTTTCCTGTGTATCAGTCTCCCCATATCTCAAAGTGCTCATCCACCGGAAGCTCTTTGAACCCCATCCTTTCAGGTTTCAATGGACGCTTCATTACAGAGGCACAGTTGATTGAATCATTGGCCATTGGTGATTGAACTCAATTTCTAGCCCCTCTGCTTTCTTGGCAGGTCAGGGGGAAGGGCAGGGAGGACCAAGAGTTCCAACTCTAAACACCTGGTTGGTTCCCTTGGCAACCACCTTAGGAGATTTTTTTAAAGTTGCTTCACTGACATAAACTCAGGTGTAGTTGAAAAGAGTTTATATAATATGAAAATACCTTTATCCCCTTAATAGGAAATTCCAAGAACTTTCCGAAGACCAAATGTCTTTCTTACTATAAGTCAAAATATCACAAAACCAACTGGTCCTTCACCCCAAAGGGCTTGAGACGCCCTGGCAGGTGAATACACCCTACCTCCTCCTAGTTGATCTAAATTTCAAGGTGAATAACCGCCCAGTGTGGTGTGAAGCAGGAGCTATTTCTTTCAGAAAAACATTGAGTTGTATGTATTGCAACAGTCTGTTTAGCTGTCTTCTTGTCTTGACTATGAATTTTCGGAAGGATAAGACGTCTTTTGTTATCCTTGTCATATGAGCCATAAACACTCCATATGTGTTTAGTTCAGTTCAGTTCAGTCGCTCAGTCATGTCCGACTCTTTGTGACCCCATGAATCGCAGCACGCCAGGCCTCCCTGTCCANAAGATTGAGGGCAGGATAAGAAGGGAACAACAGAGGATGAGATGGTTGGATGGCATCACCGACTCAATGGACATGGGTTTGGGTCGACTCCAGGAGTTGGTGATAGACAGGGAGGCCTAGTGTGCTGTGGTTCATGGGGTCGCAAAGAGTCGGACACGACTGAGCGACTGAACTGAACTAGCATACACTAACCTGTCTCAGTGGGGATTGGGGAAAACATTTGAGTTGATTGCCCTGCCCAACTGAATGCATTTCTTAAGCTCAGAGTCTGAATTCTGACTCCACAGTGGCCAACAAACCCTGTGAGCTACAGAGAAGTAGGAAAGCCAAAATGCATTCCTTGGGAGCAAACTTAAACTTGCCTGTCAAGGAAGAATACACCGGGATCTTCAATCTGCAACTAAAGATCCCCCATGCTGCAACTAAGACCTAGTGCAGCCTAATAAATAAATATTTTTTAAAAAATACACTCGGATCCACTCCAGAAGATGAGTTGCAGATATACCAAAGAGACAGATAGAGACAATGGGGAGGGATATTAAAGTTGACAAAACCAGGACAGGAGGATCAGGTTGATACAAACACCTAAGAATTTCTGCCCCAGATCTCAGGTGTTTTATACACTGGGCAGGAGAGGCCAGCACATAGGGCCTATGATATATTTGGGACTTTTGAAAATATTTGGGATTTTGCAAAAAATACTGCTCTAAAATACAAAGAGAAAAATCTCAGAATGTAAGTTAATGAAGGTTGCTGTGCAGTGCTTAGTCACTCAGTTGTGTCCGACTCTGTGACACTATGGAACTGTAGCCTGCCAGGCTCCTCTGTTCATCGGATTCTCAAGGCAAGAATACTGGAGTGGGTTGCCACGTTTCACTCCAGGGGATCTTTCTGACCCAGGGACTGAACCAGCATATCTTATGTCTCCTGCACTGGGAGGCTGGTTCTTTACTACTAGTGCCACTTGGGAAGCCCCTAGTATTTAAAAGCATGAACTGTGAAACCACATTGCCTGTGGTCAGATCCTGTCTCCTCATTTACTTTGTGACTTCTGGCCAACAACACCTGAGTTGTTTATAGTCTCCCTGAGCTTCTATTTCCTCATGTTCTGTAATCCCATATATAAGATGGGGATAGTGGTGGCTCAGAGGTTAAAGCATCTGCCTCCAATGTGGGAGACCCGGGTTCGATCCCTGGATCAGGAAGATCCCCTGGAGAAGGAAATGGCAATCCACTTCAGTATTCTTGCCTGGAGAATCCTATGGACGGAGAAGCCTAGTAGGTTACAGTCCACAGGGTCGCAAAGAGTTGGACACGACTGAGCGACTTCACCTATCACCTATACTACTAACTTTAAATACTGTTGAAAAGGTTAAATGAGCAAAACACTTAGACACGTGCTTGGCATACTCTAAGGATGTGTACTGACTGTTATTATCATTGCTCTCTTACTTGGAAAGAATTCCCAAATGTGAAATTGTAGCCAAATTAAATGAATTTCTCATGAATTTCTCAAATTAAATGAAATTAAAGTAATTTCAGGNTACTAACTTTAAATACTGTTGAAAAGGTTAAATGAGCAAAACACTTAGACACGTGCTTGGCATACTCTAAGGATGTGTACTGACTGTTATTATCATTGCTCTCTTACTTGGAAAGAATTCCCAAATGTGAAATTGTAGCCAAATTAAATGAATTTCTCATGAATTTCTCAAATTAAATGAAATTAAAGTAATTTCAGGGCTTCCCTGATAGCTCAGTTGGTAAAGAATCCACTTGCAATGCAGGAGACCTGGGTTCAATCCCTGGGTTGGGAAGATCCCCTGAAGAAGGAAAAGGCTACTCACTCCAGTATTCTTGGGCTTCCCTTGTGGCTCAGCTGGTAAAGAATCTGCCTGCAATGCAGGACACCTGGGTTCAATCCCCGGGTTGGGAATATCCCCTGGAGAAGGGAAAGGCTACCCACTCCAATATTCTGGCCTGGAGAATTCCATGGGCTGTATAGTCCATGCAGTTGCAAAGAGTCGACACTACCTAGTGACTTTCACAGGAAAGTCTTTTCAAAAGCAAAATTATAAGAACTCTTTCCAAAAGATTTCTTAAAACAATGTATCAAGCAAATACAAATGTAAAGAAAATAGTGTCAACCATGACCAACTCATGGCCAGTCTTTATCTACATCCCTACCCACTGCCCTGCCCCCAAGCCAGGATTATTTTCAAAAACATTCTAGACATGCATCCTATCATTTTGTTTGTAAATATTTCAACATTTACTTTGAAAAGACAAGGACTCTTAGAAAAATATAACCACAAAAACACAAAATATAACCCCCCAAACCAAGTAAATATAAATAAACAATAAAATTGTAATACCATCAAATATCTAGCCAGAAGTTCAAATATGTGTGTTTATTTATAGAGCTGGTTTTTTTAAAAGAGTTGTTTGAATTAAGGTCCAAATAAAGTCCAGTCATTGTAAACGAATGATGTCTCTTAAATGCCTTTTGATCTTCTTACTGACAATTTTTCTGGTTGAATAAGTCAGGTGTTTGTCCCATTGAATTTGTCATAGTCTGGATTATGCTACTTTGTACCTTTCAGAGTCACTTCACACTCCTTCTTTTCCTTGTATTTCCTCTGAGTTCTTTGGTAGTCAGACCAAGTTACCTGATTAGATTCTTATGTAATCAGAATTTTTTAGAAACCTCAGTCAGAGGACCTCTATCAGGAAGCACACAGTATCTGCCTGTATTTCTTTTTGAGACATTTGCAACCACTGATGATCATTGCCTAGATCCATTAATTCATTCAATGTTGTAAAATGGTGATATTATAATTTTATCATTCCTTCTTTTAATAATTGGGATGCTATAAAAAAGAAATGTTCCTTCATCAATTAATCGGTTACCCCAAAGCATAGTTTGTATAAAAGAGGTGAGGTAAATGTTTGATTTTTTCTTTTTATTAACAGTTTTCAGAATAATGACTTAGTTCTCTAGCATCTTCCAGTCGAGGGTTGTTTGCTATTTTGGTCACAGTTATTTCTTCATAGTATGGTTATATTACAATTAAATATACAGTTAACTTCTTTTTTTTTTTTTAACTTGCTTTCACTGTTAAATATTGGTTTTTATTTAACATTATTTTTCTAATTATATAAAATATCAAAAGATACCTTGAATCTGAAAAATGAAGGTACATTCAACGACTAGCTTGTATTTCTATTCTTTCCAATCAGTTTCTTTTTCTCCCTATATAAAACTGTTCATTTTAATGGTATATTTTCCCATTGTCCTTTTCTCTGCCAAATAAGTAAATATACATAAAGATTTGTATCTCCCCCTTTTTAGATAAACATTGGCATATTAAACCCTCTTTTCTCTATCGAGCAAATAACATAGCAAAAATTTTAAAAGTATATTTAATATATGATGTGGTGCTATTTTAATGTTTGCTATACTGTAAAGAAGGTTGAGCACCGAAGAATTGATGCTTTTGAACTGTGGTGTTGAAGACTCTTGAGAGTCCCTTGGACTGCAAGGAGATCAAACCAGTCCATTCTGAAGGAGATCAGCCCTGGGATTTCTTTGGAAGGAATGATGCTGAAGCTGAAGCTCCAGTACTTTGGCCACCTCATAAGAAGAGTTGACTCATTGGAAAAGACTGATGCTGGGAGGGATTGGGGGCAGGAGGAGAAGGGACGACAGAGGATGAGATGGCTGGATGGCATCACCGACTCGATGGGCGTGAGTCTGAGTGAACTCCGGGAGTTGGTAATGGACAGGGAGGCCTGGCGTGCTGCGATTCATGGGGTCGCAGAGTCGGACACGACTGAGCGACTGAACTGACCTGAACTGATAATAAGCAAGGAGGCCTACACAAGCTTTAAAAAAAAAAAAAAAAAAGCCGCTGCTTTTATCTTGCCAGCCAGATAAGATCCATCTCTAAACCAGGCCAGTTTGAGGTGCATAGAGTGATTGAAACCAGCCGGCTGAACGAGGGAAGCTTCGTGGAAAGGATCCCAGTGCAGAGTTCTGTCCTGAACACCAGACCTTTGTGTAGGGCTTGGGCTTTCAGAAGGTAAGATGAATGATCTCATTAGATGGAGCGTATTAGCTGTTTGACTCTTAACAAATACAGCACCTTAGAATGAGACTTACAAAAACAGCATCTTAGGATGAACACTTTCTGTGCTGTTTTGTAGTTTACGGCTCAAAACATCCCCTTGTATCGGAAGAGGTGGACTCTAGACCCAGAAGCGCATCGGCCAGCAGGGGGCGGGGGCGGGGCCGCAG
>SJYA01000890.1:187492-217490 GCA_006410615.1 Neotragus moschatus
TAAGTTATTGTTTTAATATTTCAAAGAACTGGAAAAATACATTTCTTCTATAAGCACAATGAAAAAATTCACAATGATTTATTTTTAACAAGCTGAGTAAAAGGTCCTTCTAGTTCCTTTCAATTTGTTTGCTGTTTAGAATGATAGAATAATATATTTCCCAGAAGGTTATAAGTTATGAAATTCTGTGGCTGTTTTGAAAATGATCAGTTTGGTTCTGTTTAGTTATATAGTTAAATATAATCTTGGCTCTTAATAATTTAAAATTATATGAAAGCCCAGTATCTTAATATCACTTTAAGATATGTTAAGAAAACTAGGAAGCTGGGGAATCTTGATTTATGAGTAGGCTTAGGTTTAGATATTTTCCAAAAGATACTGGGTCTTGCAGAAATGAAGTGGTCTTTAGAATGTAAAGTAAGAATTCAGATACACCCCCAAACTCTGATGAGATCTTAGTAGGATCATTTATCTTTGCTGCTTTTTAGTTTTCTTGTTAAACAGCTTGTTAAACTAAGCTGTTTAAAGATTTCACCATATCAGTTATCTATTGCTGCATAAAAAGTCCCTGAAATTTAATGACTTAAAACAAGAATCCTTTAATTTCCTCAACATTTCCTTGGGTTATTCATTTAGACTGAGCTCAACTAGATGGATACTCTGCTGGTTGTCTAGGCTCACTCCTGTGGTGACAGTCGTCTGGTTGAGAGCTGACTGATCTCTGAGGCCTCAGCTGGGATACTCATCCTCCAGGAGGCTAGCTCAGGCTTCCTCACATGTCATTCTCAGGGAGCAAGAAAGGGCAAGCCCAGTGTTCAAGCACTTTTAATTCTCTGCTTGTATCATGTGCTGAGTTGTGCATGCATTCTCAGTTGTGTCCAACTCTTTTCGACCCCATGGGCTGCAGCCTGCCAGGCTCCTCTGTCTGTGGGATTCTCCAGGCAAGAATACTGGAGTGGGTTGCCATTTCCTTCTCCAGGAGATCTTCCTGACTCAGGGACTGAACCCATGTCTCCTGTGTCTCTTGCATTGATAGGTACATTTTTTACCACTGAGCCACCTGGGAAGCCCCTGCTTGTATCATGTTTCCTAATATTCCATTGGTCAAAGCAAGTCCCATGGCCATACCACATGTCAGTGTGGGAGGGGTCTACCTAAGAGACTGGATCTGGGAAACAGTGATGGAGTGGGAGCCATTATTGTAACAATCCAAGGAACAGCACATAAATCAGTCAGCAAATACATAGAATTACTGCAGATTCAAAATTCTAAATGAGTTATATTCATAAAACTTGAGGGTAAGTAAAGCAAGTTACTCAAAGTACATTTAAAACTTCACAATACCTGGAGAAAAGAGTGATTTTGAATTCAAAGTGAACTTTATTAATATAGCAAAATTGTCATTAGTTTGACATCTGCTTGGCTAGAAACACCCTCCCCAGATGAAAGATGATGTGGACAGTCCCACTCAGAATCTAGTCTTGTCTTGACCACCCATCTTAGGAGCTTCTCTGCTCCCTTCATTTCTTTTCCTTGCACCTGAAATCCATTGTCTTTATACATTTAAAAGAGTTTGTATGTTTTAACTATACATACATTTGTTTGTCGTCCTTTCCTCCAGTACAGTATATAGAAAGCTCCATAATGACAAGAACAATGTCTGTTTCACTCCTAGTCTGTACCCAGCATCTAGCATGGGACTTGACATATAACAGGACCTAATAAATGTTTCTTGAGAAGTGAATGAAATGGTGGACTTCTCTGGTGGTACAATGAATAGGAATCTACCTGCCAGTGCAGATGACAAGGGTTTGACCCATGATCTGAGAAGATTCTACATGCCACGACACAACTCAGCCCATGCACTACAACGACTGAGCCACTTTCTAGAGCTTGTGACCTGCAGCTACTGAGCCTATGAGTGAGCGCATGCATCCTAAGCCTGTGCTCTGCAGCGAGAGAAGCCACTTCCGTGAGAAACCCATGCACCGCAATGAAGAGTAGCCCCTGCTCATCACAACTAGAGAAAGCCTGCGCGGAGCAACTGAGATGCAGCACGGTCAGAAATAAAAATAGATACATTTAAAAGTTTGGGGGACTTCTCCGGTAGTACAGTGGGTAAGAATCTGCCTGCCTGTGCAGGAGACACAAGTTTGATCCCTTGTCCAGGAAGATCTGACGCGCACAGGAGCGATGATCCATGCACCACAACTACTGAGCCCACATGCCACAACTACTGAAGCCTATTCTCCGCAGTGAAGAGTAGCCTCCGCTCTCCAGAACTAGAGAAAGGCCATGTGCAGCAACAAAGACTCAGCACAGCCAAAAATAAATCAATCAATGTATTTAAACAATTTTTGAAAAGCGAATGAAATGAAAATCCACAGGAATGCAACCCATACCTCCTGATGTGTCCCGGAAACATGCATCTTCTGTTCTGAAACTACAGTGACCTTTCCCATCTCTTAATGGGCTATTCATCCTGTCAATAATTTGCCAGGGGAGGGCAGTAGCTCCTTACTTTAAACTCTGATCTCCCTATACCTCTTCTGTGAACCGCTTCTTCTCTGAACTGTGGCAGAATTAAGTCCCATGGATTCTACCTGAGCTCAACCTGAGCTCTGCCTCCCACCCTCCCTTCTACCATTTCCTTTGGGGGCTTTGTCACTTCTGATCAAGATTCCCAACTTAGCCTCCACACTGGGCTCCTTGCCAGCTGTCTTGCCCAATCCCTCCTCACCTTCTTGTCAGCTGCCAGAGACGTCGTCATAAAAATACTTGAAAAATTAATTCTCAGGTGAAAAACCTCCTCCAAACCTAGAGATAAGATCGAGTCCGAACATTTTGGCGTGAAGTTCAAGGTGCTTCACAGTCTGCCCTGCGGTCCCTCTCCTGGCTCCTCTCTCATCACCGCTCCTTCCTCCCATGCAGCCCCTGCCCCAGCCGTGGAGAATGTTCCAGCGTTGAATAAATGTGCCTACCCTGCCAGAATGGCCGTAACTTGATGCCAGCTGTCTCCTTGCCCTGGCATTTATTTCTTCACTGCTCCTCCCCCACCTCATGATCTCCTTTACCACTGCTCAGACCTGACTCAGAATTAACTTCTCAGGAAGTCTGTCCAGCCTCCACTGTTCATGTCTCTATTAAAACTCTCGAATGTGATGTTGTAAATCTGCAGTCCCAGTTCCTACTGTTTCCAACAAGCAAGAAGATTTGTTGAATAAAATGATTGAAGGAAGGAGGAAAACAAGAAATTAGACATGAAAAAAAAAAGTGTGTTCCACAGTTGGCACCCTATCCTTCACCTTTTTCTTCCTTCTGCCTCTCTATTAGGCTGGATAAGTTACTCCAGGCCTTTTGTGGAGACTCTCTGTGGTAATTGTCTGCCTGACATCCCTTCCCTGCTTTGCAAACAGCATCCTTCTTCCTTGTAGAAAAACCTTCCCATTTAGTATGAGTGTGTGTGTGTGTGTGAATGGTTTAGTTGTGTCTGACTTTGGTGACTCCCATGGACTGTAGCCCACCAGGTTCCTCTCTCCATAGAATTCTCCAGGCAAGAATACGGAAATGGGTAGCCATTCTCTTCTTCAGGGGATCTTCTCAACCAAAGGGTTGACCCCGGATCATCTGCATTGCAGGTAGATTCTTTTACCATCTGAGCCACCATGGTTTTGCTCATATCCAGCTCCCAAGGGACTCTATGTCCTCAAACATAATGATTGGCTTAGGATTGGGCACATGACCCAAATGAGACCATTCAAAATCCTCCTTGAAAAAAAAAAGTCTTCCTTGAGACTTTTCTGCCAATGGGATTTGAGGAAATGCTCTCCTGCCTCTGAGGAGACTAAGCTGGTAGGAGGTAAGTTGGAGCTGCCAGTGATCATTATATTCTCCAGCAGAGAAGACCTGTTTAACAGAAAGGGAGTCCTGATAACATCATTTGAGCTCCTGGATCAAGATGTGCCTGAAGCTAACAGCCTTTCCTTCCCATGCGTAAATGAGTTGTCTTTAGTTACTTTGGTGTTTATGCCAATTGCACCTAAAAGAGTCCCCAATGACTTTATTTTTTGAATAAAAATGCTTCATTATTATCTCTCCTTTACTCTGAGAAAGTGTGGATTAGACATGAAAAGTAAGGCACTGCTCTCACAATATCGGGTAGGAGGTAGAATATTTGGGTGAGGAAACTATGGGTCTCTAGCCTCTCTTAGTTCAGTTTCCATGAGTCAGAGCAGAGTCTTGGGTCAGAGCAGCTTCATTCTTGCCTGGTTGTGCAAGAAATCAGGCAAACCCATTTCCAAATGTAGATACCAAAATTCATTCCTTTGGCCAAGTTTAGCTTTTTTTGGCTTAGTTCTCTTTTGGATTGTAAACATTCTTACTGTTGCAGATATTATCCGTATGGCCACTTTAAAATGTCTGGGTTAAGAAGCCTGGTGCTTGGTACTTCCCTAGTGGACCAGTGGCTAAGATTCTGAGTTCCCAGTGAAGGGGGCTAAGGCTGGAGTCCTGGTCAGGGGACTAGATCCATGTGCTGCAACATGTTCACATGCCACAACTAAAGATCCTGAAACAGCACCGCCAAATAAGTTAATTAAAAGAAGAATAAGAAACCTGATGTTCCTTCTCCAAGCACTAAAGCCATGGGCCTTTCCACCTTGTTCCCCCTGCTCCCAGTGATTTTCACAAACCATAAAGTTTCTTCTTATTAATGTTCAGAAAAATCTAAAATGAGCACTTACTCCTAGATCTTTCTATCAAAGTCTGTCTCAAGCACAGAAGGTGTATCATGGCTGCTGAGTAGAAATAATAGGAAACTTGGGAAAGGCCTCACACATTTTTGGGGAACCAGTTGGTGCTTGTGGGTGCATACTCAGTGGCTCGGTTGTGTCAGACTCTGGAATCCCATGGACTGCAGCCTGCCAGGCTCCTCTGTCTATGGAATTTTCCAGGCAAGAATACTGGAGTGGGTTGCCATTTCCTACTTTAAGATCTCTGCATACACAGAGCTTCAAAGGGTTTTGTTTTTGTTTTTGTTTTTCCCAAATGGAGAATCCTTCTTTAGAGGTTCTTAGTAAAATTATGGGCCATTTTTGGAAAGAGAAACTGTAAAAGAGGCAGGAGTGACAAGACTCAACTAGTACAAAAATCTGCTTTTAAACCGTTTTTGGCAGCTCCAAAGAGGCCTCTGAACCCCTGGGGTGATGCTGAGAAAGGAGCACAGGTGACATGCCCGCCAAATACAATCAGCTGGACTCTTTCACTTGAGGACAGCTTGTCTAAAAGGGTCCATGAAAAGCTGGCATTAGAAAGGAGTGTCCAGGAGGCCAGGAACACGAGCTATATGTGGCTTGCTCATTGACCTTCTTTTCTTTTGCTCGGTAGCACCTTGAGATCACTGCCGAGTGAGCCCCTTCAAGGGGCTCTCCTTGAGATCAGGTGCAAATCTTCCATCTCATAGTTATCGATAAACATGCTAGGAGGCTTCCTTGGCGGTCCAGTGGTTAAGACTCCTTGCTTCCAATGCAGGGTGCGTGGGTTCAGTCTGGTGGGGGAACTAAGATCCCACATGCCGCACTGTGCAGCCAAAATAAAAAAATAAACAAGGCTGGCACTAATCTCCCTGAAACTTATCTTGGGTCCATGCTTATGAAGCCATACACAAACTTGGCAGCTTACAACCACATGCCATATACCACCTCACAGACTGGTATCCAGGGATCAGCCAGGCTGAGTTCTCATCTGAAGGATCAACAGAAAAACCTGCTTCCAAGCTCATTTTTCTTTTTTTTAATTAACATTTTTAAAAAATTATGTGTTTATTTATTTTGCTGCATCAGATCTTATTCTCTTCACGTGGGATCCTTCGTTGTGGTGCACGGTGGTGCGTGGACTCTAGTTGTGTCCCAAGGGCTCAGTTGCTGCAGCACACAGGCTTTACTGCTCTGCAGCACGTGGGATCTTATTTCCCCAGCCAGGGACTGAACCCACAGTTCCTGCATTGGAAGGCAGATTCTCAGCCACTGGACCACCAGGGAAGTCCCCTTAACTTTTTAAAAGGAGTTTCTTTTAAAATATGGTCTGCATTCATGATTCAAAATTCAAGAGATACCAAAAGTTATATGCAGCCGAAGTCACACCCACCTCTGTCTGCACTTCCCTAGTCCCTCACTGGAAACAACTATTGTTACTACTTTGTAAATCCTTACACAGATAAAATCTATACTTATAAGCAAGTATATATATAGATTCTTTTTCTCTTTTTAAAAACAAAATACAGAATGGTAGTACGCTCTTCATGTGGCTATATACCTTGCTCTGGCTTATTATACTTAAAAATAATTTTGGAGACTGTGCATATTAGCACATAAAAGCTTTCTTATTCCTTTTATGGAGGCCAAGCATTTCATTTCATGGATATGTTGTAATTTATCTGGACTTCCCCTGTGGCTCAGCAGTAAAGAATCTGTTTGCAATGCAGGAGAAGTAGGTTCAACCCCTGGGTTGGGAAGATCCCTAGGAGAAGGAAACAGCAGCCCACTGCAGTATTCTTGCCTGGGAAATCCCATGGACAGAGGAGCCTGGTGGGCTACACAGTCTAGAGGGAGTTGCAAAAGAGTGAGACATGACTAAGCAACTAAACAACAACATAATTTACTTAAATGGTCCTGTCTTGCTGGATGCTATACACTGAATGTTTGTATTTCTCCCAAATGTTACATCCTAATGCCCAATGTGATGGTATTAGGAACGAGGCCTCTGAATGGTAATTAGGTAATGATAATGGAGCCCTCCTGAATGGATTAATGTGTTTATAAAGATTAAGATGTGTTTACAAGACTCCACCAAGATCCCTCTCTTCTACCAGGTGAAGACACTGCAAGAAGATGGCCCTCTACGAACAAGGAAGTGTGCTCACACGAGACATCAAATTTATTGGTGCCTTGATCTTGGAATTCCAGCCTCCAGAAATGTGAGGAATAAATTCATGTTGTTTTTAAATCAACTCTCCATCTGTCTTTCCCTACTATCTTATGTTTCCTGTCCCAGGACACAGCCAATGTTACCAGTTTCATTTGTGAATTGCCAGAGAAGGTTCATGAATATGCAAGCATGGACATATAAGAATAGATAGATAAACAGATGTTAGATCAGTTGATTGATCTACTGGTATCTTTTTTTTACACATTATTACACAAGAGGAAATGCTAACCCACTCAAGTATTCATGCCTGGGAAATTCCATGGACAGAGGAGCCTGGCAGGCTATAGTTCATGGGGTTCAGAGGGTCAGACACAGCTTAGCAACTAAACAACAATGACACACCATATTCATATGTACACCCTGCAGTACAGTGGCTTTTTAGAAAACTCAACAATATAGGGCAATCTAGAAGAAATTGAATGCTTTTAAAAATGTGTTATTGAGTAAGCTGATTATGTGAACATTTAAGATACACGTGGGGACATGTCAAGAATTTTGAGTTTCGGTTCTTTCTTCTTTACAACTGTGAGGAAATGAAGTTACAATCATGCTGCCATTCCAGCCAATCACTGCCGGGGTCCAGCCCCGGCAGGTCCAGGGAATTCGAAGCGGGGACGGAGTCGGGGNTTATTGAGTAAGCTGATTATGTGAACATTTAAGATACACGTGGGGACATGTCAAGAATTTTGAGTTTCGGTTCTTTCTTCTTTACAACTGTGAGGAAATGAAGTTACAATCATGCTGCCATTCCAGCCAATCACTGCCGGGGTCCAGCCCCGGCAGGTCCAGGGAATTCAAAGCGGGGACGGAGTCGGGGAGAAAAGAACTTATTTATTTAGAGATATAAGATTTAGGAAATAATAGTATAGTAGGAAAATTTTAGATGGAGAAAAGGAGGCTGAATAACTTGGTTTACGTGGAAAGCCAATAAAACCTCGAGACAAGAGGTTTGCACCATCTACGTTGGGCCACCAGCGTCTGTTTGAATATCAGAGAGTGCCCCGCCCTGGGCACTCTCTCTTACAGATCTTAGAAGGGACAAATAAGTAGACATGGCAAGCCTCCACACCCCAGATGGGAATTCAGCCTGAAAACAGAGTAAAGAGGAGACGCGGGGGAAGCCCAGCATCGGTGCAAGACTCCCAAAAACTATTTTTCAAAATCAGCTTACATACCCCAAGTTGTGCATAATGGAATATGCAGAGCTATGCAGGGGCAGCAGTCCTGACCCTCTTTGAGACAAGGCTTTCTTTTTAGCATACCCTCCCGTATACAGAAAGGTCTCAAGTCGTTTACATTATCTTCTGGCCAAAAGGTCTGTTAACATTTTTGTGGCTCTCTTCCTGGACAACTGTCTATCAATCAGAAAACTCCTTTTCCCTATAAGTGTTTCTTCTTTACTCTACATTACCCTCAAAATACTAAATAAAGTTACATTCCTGTAGAACAAAAGTGCAGTGGGTTATAACTAAGAAAGTACTTAACTCAAAGATCTAATATTGCTAATATCAGGTCTACTACCTGTTTTTCTATATATGAACTATATCTTACAAATAAAAGATATGAAAATTTGGCAGCAAGAACTGGCTCAACAAATGAAACCTTTAATCAGTCCTATTCAAATGATATTGACTCCTCGGAAGCTCCTACGTTCCTAGGGTATTTTAAGCTTCCTGTGCCTCCTGTGGTCGGGAGGCCTCAAACAATCACATGCACAGCCTCAAACAATCACATGCGCAGCTGTAGGAGTCCTGCAGGCAGGCTAGAAAGCCATCAGGGGTTTTTGGATTGAAACACTCTATCAAATGCAGAAGACTAAAGCCCTTAGTTGACTTTTTCCAGAGAATGTCAGAAGAGTGGAAAAGCAGGCAGATTTTTATTTTGGGGGGGTACATGCTCAGGAAATGCCATGGGATTCCTCACACTGGCTCCTGGCAAATCATGGAGAGGCTCCCCTGGTGGCTCAGATGGTAAAAATCTGCCTGTAATGTGGGAGACCTGTGTTCGATCCCTGGGTCAGGAAGATCCCCTGGAGAAGGAAGTGGCAACCCACTCCAGCATTCTTGCTTGGAGAATTCCATGGACAGAGGAGCCTGGCAAGCTACAGTCCACGGAGTTGCAGAATCAGACATGACTGAAGGACTAACGCTTGATGGAGAGGTGTCAACAAAAGCACAAAGGACTGGGATGAATTTGCCTACAGGATTCTTAAATGGGGTGACATGTGAGGCTGCAGACCGAGCGTTTCTAAGACTATAGGCACTTCTAGACTGGTTTTGAATGCACGTTCACATACAGTGTTGTGTTAGTCAGGGTTCTCCAGAGAGACAGAACCAACAGATTGTGTATGTTTATATACAGAAAAAGATTTAAGAAATTTATAAGGAGCTGGCTCACATGGTTATGGAGGCTGGTAAGTCCAAAATCAGCTGTGTGTTTGAGCAGTCTCAAGACCCAGAATTGCTGATGATGCAGGTAAAGTCTGAAGTTTTCGCAAAAAGGAAAATGTTCCGAAGCTAGATGGTTGCACAATATGCATGTACTTGACACCACCAAACTATACACCCGCTGCTGCTGCTACTAAGTCGCTTCAGTCGTGTCCGACCCTGTGCGACCCCATAGACGGCAGCCCACCAGGCTCCCCTGTCCCTGGGATTCTCCAGGCAAGAACACTGGAGTGGGTTGCCATTTCCTTCTCCAATGCATGAAAGTGAAAAGTGAAAGTCACTCAGTCGTGTCTGACTCTTAGCAACCCATGGACTGCAGCCTACCAGGCTCCTCCATCCATGGGAATTTCCAGGCAAGAGTCCTGGAGTGGGGTGCCATTGCCTTCTCCAAAACTATACACCTAAAAATGGTAAATGTTATGTGTCTTTTACTGCAATTAGAAAATAAATTACATCACTTAAAAAACAACCTTTTATTGTCTCACTATTTCTGTGAGTCAAATTTAGGAGCATGAGACTTCCTGATGGGCCAGTGGTTAAGACTGTTTCTACTACAGGGGCACAGGTTCGATCCCTGGTCAGGAAATTAAGATCTCAAATGCTGCAGTGTGGGCCTCCAAAAAAAAAAAAAAAAAACAGATTTAGGAGCAACTTAGCTGGGTGATTCTGGTACAAGGTCTCAAAGCTGCAGTCAGATGTTGGCGGGGGCTGCAGTCATGGAAGTCATCTGAAGGCTTAACTGGGGTTGGAGGATCTGCTTCCAAGATCCTTCCATGTGACTTACATGGCTGCTGGCTGGAGGCCTTGGGTCCACACTGCTTATTGGCAGGAAGCCTTAACTTCTCACCACATGAACCTCTCCTTAGGGCTGCTTGAGCGTCGTTATAACATGGCAGCCAGTGTCCCCCAGAACCAGCCATCCCATCCTCATGAGAAGCACATGTTATTTATGATTTAGCCACAGATGACTCATATTTATGCAGCATCCTCTTTGTTAGAAGTGAGTCACTGAGTACTGTTATGCTCAGGGATATTGCTCTCCACCTTTTGAAGGGACTAGCGTTAAATAATTTGTAAACATGCTGTAAAATCACTCTGGCATTCAAACTGAAGTAGGAAGACATTCTAATAAAAACCACTTAATTTCTCTAAGCATTTGTTTGCTCAAATGACATAAAGGTTCTGTTTGCTCAAATGTCAATGACCAAAGTGACGAAGTATGTGACTGGTCTGATCTGGGTCAGTTCAGTTCAGTCGCTCAGTTGTGTCCGACTCTTTGGACCCCATGAATCACAGCACACCAGGCCTCCCTGTCCATCACCAACTCCCAGAGTTCATTCAGACTCATTACTCTACCAAAAAAAGATGGATTCTGTTTCCCAAGGTAAGGGGGATGGGGTGCTAGGTAGTCAAAGATGGCCAGATATCCACAGTACACACCACATTAACTCAGGAAGTGTTAACATGAGCATACTCCAACAAAGGCATTGCCCTCTGACCTGAGTTAATACTAATTTACCTCGTATTCATGAAGTCAGTTAAAGGAGTCAGGATTTTCTTTCTTTTTAATTTTTAAAAATTGTGATCTGGGAATTCCCTGGCAGGCCAGTGGTTAAGACTCCTCACTTCCATTGTAGGGGGCACAGGTTCAGTCCTTAGATGGGAAATTAAAATCCCACCTGCCTCTTGGCACAGCCAAGAAAAAACCAAAAGACACAGAACAGAAAATTCACCATTCTAACCATTTTCAAGTGTGCATCTGAGTGGAATTTGGTACATTCACATTGTTGTGCAACCACCACCATCACACATCCACAGAACTCTCTTCATTTCCTCAAACCGAAATTCTGGGCCCATTGAACACTAAGTCCCCATTTCTCCCTCCCTACAGTCTCTGGTAACCACCATCCGCTCTGTGTCTCCATGCATTTGCCTGCTTTAAGTATCTCATATAATGGAACCATGCATATTTGTTCTTTCGTGTCTGACTGACTTCACTTAGCACAATGTCCTCTCAGTTCATCTATGTTGTAGTGTGTGTCAGAATTTCCTTCCTTCTTAAGGCTGAATAATGTCCCATTGCAGGCTTCCCAGGTGGCACTAGTGGTAAAGAACCTGCCTGCTAATGCGGGAGACATCTAGTATTCTTGCCTGGAGAATCCCATGGACAGAGAAGCTTGGCAGGCTACAACCCATAGGGTCGCAAAGAGCTGGACACGACTGAGCCCCTTAGCGTGAAGGCAATGCCCCAGTGCAGGTATAGACCACATTTTGTTTCTCCATCTACCCATCAGTGAACACCTGGATTGGCTCCACCTTTTGGCTCTTGTGAATAATGCTTCTATGAACACAGATGTGGAGTCCCAGCATTTTATCAGTCTTCAGCAATCGAAGTCTTTATTCAGGGATTTAGGTCCTAGTCTCTAGCCCTTGAAGGTGTGTCAGCGGGAAAGGGCACTGGATGTGTAGGCAGAAGATGGAGGTTGACGTCTCCAACCCGCCTCACATCAGCCACATGCTCTTGAGTGAGTCGCCTTACCTCTCTGAACCTCACTGGGTTTCCTGGAGACTCAAAGGAAGTAATAAAAATTGAATGACTGTGCAGCCACTATGGAAAACACTATGAAGTTTCCTCAAAAAATTAAAAATAGAACTACTGTAAGTTCCAGCAATTTCACTCCTGGATTTTATCCAAAGAAAACACTAATTAGAAAGGATATGTGCACTCCTGTGTTATTGCAGCATGCTTTACAATAGCCAAGATATGGAAGTGGCTTAAATGTCCATTGATGGGTGAACAGATAAAAAAGAATATTGTTGCTGTTCTTCAGTCACTAAGTCGTGTCTGACTCTTTTGCAACCCCATGTACTACAGCCCTCTAGACTCTTCTGTCCATGGGATTTCCCAGGCAAGAATGCTGGAGTAGGTTGCCATTTCCTTCTCCAGAGATCTTCCTGACCCAGGGATCAAACCTGTGTCTGCTGCAATGGCAGATGAAATCTTTATCACTGAGCCATCAGAGAAGCCCAAAGAAGAATTACTCAGCCATATAAAGGAATGAAATCTTATTATTTGTGATCAACCTAGAGGATATTATGCTAACTGAGGTAAGTCAGACAGGAAAAGACAAATGCTGTATGATTTTACTTAAATATATAATCTAAAAAATAACAAGTGTGCAAACAACAAAGTAGAAACAGCGTCATAGATGTGGCGAGCAAACAAGTCATTGCCTGAGGGGAGGGGCCTGAGGGAGAAGGAAAATAGGTGAGGCAGACTGAGGCACAAACTTCTAGTTGCAAAATAAATGAGTCACACATATGAAATGCACAGTGTGGGGAATATAGCCAATAATAATATAATATCTCTGAGTGGAAACAGAACGTAATCAGGCTTATCTTTGCGATCATTTTGAAATGTTTAGAAATACTGAATAACTATGGGCTTCCCTGGTGGCTTAGCAGTAAAGAATCTACCTGCAAGGCAGGAGTCACAGGAGATGCAGGTTTAATCCCTGGGTCGGGAAGATCTCCCGGAGGAGGGTATGGAAACTCACTTCAGTATTCTTGCCTGGAGAATCCCATGGACAGAGGAGCCAGGCAGGCTACAGTTCATGGGCTTGCAAAAGAGTCAGACACAACTGAAGCTACTTATCATGCCTGCACATGTGTAACAGGTTGTGTAACAGGAACTAACAGAATGCTTTAGATCAATTATACTTCAAAACCAAACAAACTCATTGAACAAAGAGATCAGGGTACTTCCCTGGTGTTCCAATGGTTAAGACTCCATATTTCCAATGCAGGGGGTGTGGGTGTGGTCCCTGGTCAGAGAACTAAGATCCCACATGATACGTGAAGTGGCTGCAGGAAAAAAAAATCAGATTTGTCCGATTTGTATTTACCAGAGACAGAGGGCTTGGGGGTTGACAGAAAGGGGTATTCATGAAGACAATCAGAAAGTACAACTTCCAGACTTCCAGTTATAAGATAAATAAGTAATAGAGATGTAATGTGTGTGTGTGTGCGCTTAATCAATCAGTTCTGGCCAACTCTTTGCGATTCCATGAACTGTAGCCCACCAGGCTCCTCTGTCCATGGGATTCTCCAGGCAAGAATACTGGAGTAGGTTGCCATTTCCTTCTCCAGGATATCTCCCCGACCCAGGGATCGAACTCTGGTCTCCTGCACTGCAGGAGGATTCTTTACCATCTGAACCACCAGGAAAGCCCAGGGATGAGATGTATAACATAAATATAATTAACACTGCTAGGTGTTTTATATGAAGGTTGTTAAGAGATTAGTAAATTCTGAGTTCTCAGTACAAGGGAAATTTTTTTTCTAATACTTGAATTTTGGTTCTGTATGAGATGACAGTGGAGAAGGAAATGGCAACCCACTCCACTGTTCTTGCCTGGAGAATCCCAGGGATGGAGGAGCCTGATAGGCTGCCATCTATGGGGTCGCACAGAGTTGGACACGACTGAAGCGATTTAGCAGCAGCAGCAGCAGCATGAGATGACAGATGTTCACTAAACATATTGTTATCATTTTATGATCTATGTATGTAAATTATTAGGTCGTACATCTTGAACTTATACAGTTCTGTATGTCAGCTATATTTCAATAAAACTGGAAGAAGGCTATAAAACAAAACAGGCAGGGACCAGATGCTAACTCATATGCCCAAAGCTCCCTCTGCTACCAGCTCCACTGGGAGAATTTCTGGAGA
This sequence comes from Neotragus moschatus, assembly GCA_006410615.1. Lineage (NCBI taxonomy): Eukaryota > Metazoa > Chordata > Mammalia > Artiodactyla > Bovidae > Neotragus > Neotragus moschatus. The sequence goes on from SJYA01000890.1 coordinate 201,656, forward strand.
TAGTCTTGCAGTTTTTGTAACATGTGCCAATGCAGCCTTTTATACATAGCAACACTGACTCAGGCAGGCTGAAATAAATATATCTATGATGATTAATTCATTTTATAGGAACCGTGAGTTTGTGCATTACTATAAATAGAGAAATATTTTGGTGCATAAGAAAACTGAGGAGATATTTTATAAGTCATCATAATAAGAATGGGCTTCCCTGGCAGCTCAGCTGGTAAAGAATCCCGCAATGCAGGAGACCCAGGTTCCATCCCTGGGTCGGGAAGATCTCCTGGAGAAGGGGAATGGCATCCCACTCCACTATTCTTGCCTGGAGAATTCCATGGACATAGCCTGGCAGACTACAGTCCACGGGGTTGCAAAGAATCAGACACGACTGAGCAATTTTCACTCACTAATGAGCATGACATTCCAGTAAAATATATAAACGCCACCTGGAATATGAATAAAAATTGCCAATAACCATTGGGATAAAATTAAAGATTTAAAAACATTAGCTTCACTTCTATGAAATGTTGATTCATGTTACTCTGAAGAGTTTTATTCACGGAAAGTTTAAAAATGAAGGAAGGACTTTCCTGGTGGTCCAGAGGTTAGGACTCTGCACCTTCCCTGCAGGGGGAGCCATTTTGATCCCTAGTCAGGAAAGTTCTGCATGCGGAGCGGTGAGGACAAACTCCAAACATTTCCCAGGAGAGAGTCCTTTTCATGCATAGGGCTGAGTGGATTGCAGTATCACAGGGCTTAGAGAGACTAGTGGGTAAGAGTAGAGGCCTGGGAGCTAGGAGAACTAGATTGGCATCNGGGGAGCCATTTTGATCCCTAGTCAGGAAAGTTCTGCATGCGGAGCGGTGAGGACAAACTCCAAACATTTCCCAGGAGAGAGTCCTTTTCATGCATAGGGCTGAGTGGATTGCAGTATCACAGGGCTTAGAGAGACTAGTGGGTAAGAGTAGAGGCCTGGGAGCTAGGAGAACTAGATTGGCATCAGGGTTCTCATCTGTAGAACAGGAAGAATAATAGTCCCTACCATGTGAGGCTCTCATGCAGATAACACTGAGGTACCGTGTGAAAAGGACTAAACTGGATGCCCAAGAAATTTTTGATATAGGATGACGCAAACAGAAGACTGTCGGCTACTAGCTTTTATTTATTTATTTATTTATTTTAATGGGAAAGCCATGGAAAAGACCCTGGTGCTGGGAAAGATCGAGAGCAGGAGGAGAAGAGGGTGACAGAATGAGACGGTGAGATGGCATCACTGGCTCAATGGACAGCAGTTTGAGCAAACTTCAGAAGATAGTGAAGGACAGGGAAGCCTGGTGTGCTGCAGTCCATGGGGTCGCAAAGAGTCGGACAAAACTGAGTGACTCAACAACTCATTTCAGTGAAACGTGTGGTTTAAATACAGAAAGAGAAAGGACAACCACAATTGGAATTTTGCTGACAAAATAGTAGTCTTAGCATAAGTTGAACAAGCATAATATTTTTAAAAAAATCTCTAAAACAATCACTCCATCTGAACAAAGGAAATAGACTTGGTTCACAGAGGAAGGGAGCTTCCCTTCGCCTTTAGAAGGTTGCGGGCTTAGTTATATTTAGTTACTATTATGATGGATAGCAAACATGAGGCTGTTAATTAGTTTTTACTTTGGCTTGGGGCAGTGCCTATTTTTAACACCCAGTGTTTCCAAGAGCATTTTGATTTGCGGTTGCTCCCAAAAAAAGCGAGTAACAAGCTTGCCCACAAACCCAGATAAAAAGCAAGAGCCTACAGCATTATCACACATCTGGTGACCAGACAAGTTCCCTGAATCTAGCTGGGATGGAAGTTCTTCAAGAGCAGGAAACTTGTATTAGACACCCTGTAACCCTAGAACAGAGTCAGATATGGGTTGGATGCTCCACATATGGTAATTAACCAGAAGAAAGAAAAATAAAGCACTGCAGTGATTGAGAACAGTGACCCCCTTTCCCGCCCCCAGCTTGATGTGGCACAATGTGGTTTTGGTGTTTAAAAAATCACTCTCAGGGAGCGGTGGAACTTTCATTCATTACTCTTGGGAGTACAAACAAGGACTGCTTTTCTGGAAAAACAAATTGGCCATGTGTAAGGAGAGCCTTGAGGCTGTAAACACAAAGATATTCATGGCAACATTATTCATATTTTAAAATAAGCAAGAAACTAAATGTCTAATGAAGAGAACAGAGGAGGCCTAGTACTTTAGCTCTACTGGAAGCACTATTACGCTGCTAATTATTAAAGATATGTTTCCTCTCTTACCCCTCTTGATATTGAATTTCTGTAATGTTCTGGGCACTGTTCTGGACTGTTGGGATATAACAAAGGAGAAAAAACATGCAAAGAAGTTATTCTGCTGGATTATACATTTTAGTGGCTTCCCTAGTGGCTCAGTGGTAAAGACTTTGCCTGTCAATGCAGGAGACATGGGTTTGACCCCTGGGTTGGGAAGATGGGAATGACAAACTACTCCAGTAATTTTGCCTGGAGAAACCCATGGACAGAGGAATTTGGCTGGCTACAGTCCATGGGGTCGTAAAGAGTGGAACAAGACCAAGGGACTATGCAAGAACAACAGCACATTTTAGGAGGAGAGAGGAGATAGCCTGAGACCAAGAAAATAGGGCAAGTTATAAGGCTGTCAGCGCTATAGGAACAAAAGAATAAGGTAGGGGAGGTCTGAACAGGCTTCTGTGTAAAATACAATGGCAGTATAAGTCTCATTCTTTGGCAAACTCTGAAGTGTCGATGGAAGCCAGGCAGTTATCTGGCTGACTACATAATAAGACGGAAAATGCTAGCATTAAGTGAAAAGCTGGGTGCGAGACTATGCATTGTGTGTGTGGGAGGGGAAAGCTGAAAAGAAGTAATCAGTTCAGTCCCTCAGTCGTGTCCAACTCTTTCTGACCCCATGGACTGCAGCACATCAGGGCTTCCTGTCTGCCACCAACTCCCAGAATTTACTCAAACTCATGCCCGTTGAGTCAGTGATGCCATCCAACCATCTCATCCTCTGTCGTCCCCTTCTCCTCCCACCTTCAATCTTTCCCAGCATCAGGGTCTTTTCAAATGAGTCAGTTCTTTGCATCAGGTGGCCAAAGTATTGGAGTTTCAGCTTCAGCATCAGTCCTTCCAATNTTTTTTTTTTTTTTTTTTGGCTCACGGGGTGTGGAAGCACCTTGTTACAAGCACCGCGTCCCCAAAGAAGGAGGAGAGGGGAAGGGACCAAGCCACTTACTACCCCCGGGTAATTACCCTCGCCTTTCAGGGCTTCCCTTGTAGCTCAGTCGGTAAAGACTCTGCCTGCAGTGCAGAAGCCCTGGGTTCGATCCAGTGTCTTTCCTGGAAAATCTCACGGACAGAGGAGCCTGGTGAGCTGCAGCCCATGGGGTCACAGAGTCGGCATGACTGAGCGACTAACACTTCCTTACTTATTCAGGAATTCAGAACCCTGGGCTGAGAGTGACAGACTCAAAGCGCCAGAGGGGATTTTACACCAGTTTTAACTGGAGATTCTGATTGGGTAGGTCTTGTGTGAGGCGCATGTACCCTCCCTCAGGCCCCCACACCCTCTTGCCATCTATCCCCAATCTTATCAGACAGATCTTGCCCCCACTCCCTTGAATCTTCAGCACGTTTCTGACGCATCACCCAACTGGATCTTTTCAATTACTCTTTGAGGTGAGAAAGGTTCTTGTATTTCCTTGGCCTTGCAGGTAATGGCCATAATGGCTAACAGTTACTAAGCACTGTTTCAAACACTTGACGTGGACAATCTTGTGTCATTTTACCAGCGATACATCCCTCCGCCCCTCGTTTTACAGATACAGAAACTGAGGCACCTAGAGGTTACAAAACCCGCCCAAAGTTCCACAACTGACTAATGGTAGAACATGGGTGGTAGAACATGGCTGAGGCAATTTGATTCCAAAGCCCAGGTCTTCACCATTGTCCTCCACCTCTCACCTCTGATTTTCGCAAGTGTAAAAAGTGAGACCCACAAAAGTAACTTGCCCGATTAAAAAAAAAAAAAAAGTTTTTTTTAAACCAAGGTGTAGTTGCTTTACAATGTTGTGTGAATTGTAACCTGCTCAGCTGATGGGGTTGTTAAATGCTGTAGGATCTGCCTCTTTCAGAGACTTAAAATTTAGTTAAGGCAGCATATGGTGAAGGTCTAAGAGGAATGTTAGAAGCAGCCAAGTGGGGAAGGCAACTCCCTTGGAAGTAAGGATTTTGCAGGGGTATCTCAAAGAGAAAGATTGTTCTTGCTCTGGGAGCAGCTGATAAGACCAGCCTGGAGGTGGTAAAGATTTGAATTGTGGGAAGGGAAGAATGAGAGAAAGTGGAGTGGGGGAGTTGCTGCTCAAGGTCACACAGGTTAGGGTTAGGGTTAGGTGACCATTCGAGTTTTTTTCGCATCTACACAGTGAAGGAGTTTGAGTCTGTGTGTCCCAAATTTGCCTTCTGTGTACCAGTTTCAGACTTTTTCTCCATGTTCATGTACTATGATCTATTTTTCTTTAATTATGTCGCCTTCTGAAATGCTTTTTAATTAAAGTATACTGTATGTACAGAAAAGTGCAGTTATTTTTGCAAACTGAACAACCCTATCCAGCCAGCACCCAGCTAAAGAAACAAGCTCTCCAATACCTCAGAAACCTCCTCATGCCTCTTACTCTCACACCATCACACCAAGGGCAGCTACTTTGCTGATTTCTTCTTTACTGTTTTTGCCCCACCTCAAGGCTTGAGGAATCTTAGTTCTGCCACCAGAGATTAAAGCCAGACTGTCAGCAGTGGAAGCATGGAGTCCTAACCACTGGACTGCCAGAGAATTCTCTTTGCTTATTTCTAATAGCATAAAAATTTCACCTTTGCATTTACTTTTCAAAATAAGTTTAGCATTTTTTAAGCATTAATCTATAGAAGCACTGCTTTGTCCTACACATTTTTCTATCAGGGAAGAACTATCAGGGAAGCCCACATTTTTCTATACACGACATATATGCATCCTGTTGAACTTTAATAAAAATGTTCTTCCATCTATCACCTAAACATTCTAGAAGTTACCTTTCTCTTTTTTTTTGAAGTTACCTTTCTTGAGTCTCACCAGTGATTGTAAATTTAGTGAAATGTTAGATCATATGTTCTCGAAGTTCCCTCCCACTATAAAATTATATGGCTAGGTTTCAAGAAACTAATTTCTTAAATGAGCAGCCAGAATCTAAAGTGAAGCATCTCACAGTTGTGAGTTGCCCGAGTTATAATGATAAAGAATGTCTGGGTTGGATGACTGTTAAAGCAGACATCTATTTCTTATCAGGCAGAGTAAATAAGGCATGATCTCAGCCCTTGAACCTACAGTCTAGTGCAGAGGAATAATGCAGAAAAATGCTGTGTCACCATGTGTAATCATAAAAGTGGACGGGTACAAGATACTTGAAAAAGACGGTGGAAAGACTTGACTTCTGGGAGCTTAAATTTTAATCTGTATTTCTGCCATGACACATAGTCCATTCTATTTTAGTTAACTTGTAAACATTTCTTTTTCCTGCTGGATATTTGAGGATCCGAAATATATCTTGTTTATTATTCCATTTCCCACAGTCCTTGGCATTGCAACTGAAAGATAGCTGGGAGTCAGTAAATGTGTCCATACTGCAAAGGGCAATTTTTTAAAGGATTTGTTTATTTATTTTTGGTGGGATGGGAGTGAGGGGCTGTGCTGGGTCTTCATTGTTGTGTGGACTTTAGTTGTGGAGAGCAGCAGTTACTCTCTAGTTGGGATGCGCAGGCTCCTCATTGCCGTGGATTCTCTTATTGTGTAGCATGGGCTCTAGGGTGCTGCAGACTTCAGTAGGTGCAGCTTGTGGGCCCTGGAGCACAGCCTTTATAGTTGTGGCACATGGGTTTATTTGCTCTGCGGCATTTGGTATCTTCCAGGATCAGGGATCAAAACCATGTCCTCTGCACTGGCAGGCAGGTTCTTTACCACGTGGCCACCAGGGAAGCCCAAGGGAAATTTTTTTTTTTTAAGTGAGGAATTTTTCATAAGCCGGTGTTACTAATGCTGACCAGCGTCTTCAGAGAGGCATGGAGACAGTTTCTGTGGTCCTAAGACCACCTGCGAGAGAATTAAGCATTTAAGAATTAGTTACGTGAGGCAGTATCTCTCCAAGTGTTATCCTACCACCACCTGCAGGAGAATTCATACACTAAGGGACGTGGAGATTCAAAGCTTCTTTTCCTGGTCTCCACCCTGGGCCTGCTAAATCAGTCTCAGGGTATTGGGCCAGGAATCGTCACTTTTGGAGGCTTGATTCTGTTAGAACCAAGGTCTGAGAATGCAGCAGTGAGGTGTCTGGGCCAGAGTCAGACCATCTTTTCCTGAAATAGGCTCTTGTCCTTGTCAGTGGGGCTAGGTGTGGGTGAAGGCAGCCTCTGCAGATCACTGACGCTGATGGAGTGAGTCAGAGGGAGGAAGAGGAAACTGAAAGCTGTGAGCCAAAGATCACCTTGGCTGACATGCTAGGAATCTGCAATTAGAAGCTAATGTTGCCTGATTTACTAGATAATTGAAGAGAAAACTTGTTTTTCACCTACATTAGCTGGATAATTTTTTAAAATTTGTTTATTTTTTGGCCGTGCCTCAAAGCATGTGTGGTTCTAGTTCCTGAACCGGGGGTTGAACCTGTGCCCCCTAATAGGAAGCACAGAGTCTTAACCACTGGACCACCTGAAAAGTCCCAAGATAATTTAAATAAAATCTTTGCCCATTATTTGGATCTTCATAGTTGAATATTCACTTCTTTGTACTAATGTGTACTGAGTATTTAAAGCTTTTAAATGGTCTAGTCTTTTTTAAAATGTGAATTTCGGATTTACAGTTGGATTAAGTTCTTTCATATTTTTGGGGTGCTGGGTCTTTGTTCTGCACGAGGGCTTCCCGTAGTTGTGGTGAGCAGGGACTACTCTTGGTTGCAGTGTGGGGCTTCTCGTAGCGGTGGCTTCTCTTGATGCAGAGCGCAGGCTCTAGGTGCACAGGCTTCAGAAGTTGTGGCTCTTGGGCTCTCGAGCACAGGCTCAGTAATTGTGGCACAGGGGCTTAGTGGGTCCGAGACAAGAGACATGTTCCCAGACCAGGGATTGAACCCGTGTCCCCTACGTTGACAGGTGGATTCTCAACCACTGTACCACCAGGGAGGTCATGGATTAAGTTCTTGAAAGAAGGCCTTAATCTGTATGTCCCCACCTTGTTAACCTTCATAGAATATCTCTGAGTATTTCATGGATGTTCCTTATATCCTAGTTTTCAGTTCTCCAGCTTGGAGAAACTAGACCACATTTGTACAGCTGTAAATCACCATCAAAATCACCCTTTGTTTTTAGAAATGAACACTTTGTTACCTACTGGATCAAGTGATAGTTCTGTGGGTTTCAGCTTTCAGGGGTGTTGAAACTTCCATTTGGGTGTGCTACCAACTGTTGATCAATATGTAAAAATTATTTTTTGCTACAGTTCAGTGTGTATGTGCCCATGTGTGTGTGCACCCATGTGTGTGTAAGGTGCATATACATACATGCAGACCAATACACTTCAGATGTCAAGTGTCTGTTAGATGAAAAACTGAACTGAGCATGTGGTGGGAAGTGTTATAGATGGAGAAATAACTTATTATGAGAAGAATTAAAAGGCCAGGTTGAGAGGTTTAAGACCCAAATATCTATAGGGACAGCAAGTAATACAAATGAATGAAGCAGGCAGGTGGTAAACAATGAGTGGTGGGGACTGCAGCAGACTGAGGGGAGCATGCTCTAAAGGGGGTAGCGTCTACTCAGGTCCCCTTCCATTTGGTGCAAAGACGAGAATAGTGTTGCCAGAACTTCTGACTTCTCAAAAGAAACTAAAAATCCATATTTATTATTTTCGTGACTTTTAGTTTGTAAATGCCAGCAATAATTCAGTTAAATAAAACAAAACAAAAACAGTTAAATAAGGGCCAAACAAGATATGGTTGTATGATTGCAGGTAATTATGGCCTGTGAATGTGTAAAATGATGTCAAGTTGGCACACACTGCAAGAAAAATGTGCCTTTTGAATATATGAAAAGTCATGGCCAGGGCAGAAAATAACTTTTCTTAGAATACAATGCAGAGAAATGACTGAGCAGTGTAATGACGGTTATCAAAATATGATCTTCAACAAGTTAAAAATGCAAATAAGATGAACACATATAAAAATATATTGAACGCATCAATTAATGAGGGAATCAATAAGGTAGCAAAGCTGATTTAAAGGAGAATTCAAGGAATAGAGACCTACATAGTCAAAGGACTGCTGAATGGATTTTGCTAATAATTACAAAACTGATTAATGTGCTACAGGTCAATAAACTGGTCAATAAAACTGTAACTTTTGGTATTATTGGACAGAAATGTACAGGTTAATATGAAATGTCTATGTCTGGACTCTAATAAATAGTAAATTGTACAGGTACATTTTCTTCGACTGTTAAATGAGCCTTGAATAGGTTTTTTAAACAATGCCTCAGGATGACATTGAAAAAAACATTGTCATCCCTTCATTTATTTCCAAGTTTTGGGTACTTTTTCTTAAGATCATGATATTATACCTTATTTATGACTACCTCAAAATTATTGTTCACTTATTTAGCGATATTTTCAGCTGTTTTCAGTTAAGTTCAGTCGCTCAGTTGTGTCTGACTCCTTGTAACCCCATGGTGTGCAGCACACTAGGCCTCCCTGTCCATCTCCAACTCCCAGAGTCTACCCAAACTCATGTCCATTGAGTCGGTGATGTTATCCAACCATCTCATCCTCTGTCATCCCCTTCTCCTCCCGCCTTCAATCTTTCCGAGCATCAGGGTCTTTTCAAATGAATTAGTTCTTCACATCAGGTGGCCAAAGTATTGGAGTTTCAGTTTCAACATGAGTCTNATTCTTGCCTGGAGAATTCCAAGGACAGAGGAGCCTGGTGGGCTATTGTCCATCAAGGTCACAAAGAGTTGGAAACGAGTGAGCAACTCACACACACAGCACAGCTCCTGAGGTAATCTTGTAACTTGGGTTGTATCTACTCACTCAGCACTTACTAACCATCTTCTAGATGTTAGGCATTATTATCGGGGCTGGGAATATGAGCAAATGTGTCCTTCTGAGGTTGTTCTCTGAAGTGATATATAACGTCTGAGACTTTTTATGAAAAGTAGTGATATTTGCGAATGGCCATTCTGAGCGAGGCACTGTGCTGAGTGCTTTACATGTACTAACTCATTCAGTTATTGCAACAACCAAATGAAGAAGATGGGCACAGAGAGGTATACAGGGCATACAACCAGTAGGCAGTGGAGCCAGAGAGGAAGCTGGTGATCTCTCGCCTCACTCAACAGATTGATGAGCCAGATTTAACCTAATGAGAACCTCCATCACTCATCTCCTCATAAGAATTGAAAGTAAAATATTTTGTTCCCGTGAAAACAAGCAGTTGAATTAAAATAAAACTTTCTAGAGGATTGCCAGTACCTGGAAGGGGAAGAGGAGCATATTCAGGACAGTTTACCCTTATGTTTAAGGACAGTTCAGTTCAGTTCAGTCGCTCAGTCATGTCCAACTCTTTGCGACCCCATGAATCGCAGCACACCAGGCCTCTCTGTCCATCACCAACTCCCGGAGTTCACTCAGCCTCATGCCCATTGAGTCAGTGATGCCGTCCATCCATCTCATCCTCGGTCATCCCTTTCTCCTCCTGCCCCCAATCCCTCCCAGCATCAGAGTCTTTTCCAATGAGTCAACTCTTCGCGTGAGGTGGCCAATGTACTGGAGCTTCAGGTAGACTAAAAATGAGTCATAGAAATCTTGAATATGATAAAAAATGTCCCACTTAGGTGGTGAATGCTGAATGCTTGTGGGCTCACTGATCCTACCTACAAAGCAGAGTAGAGTCCCTTTGTCACTTCACATCCATAAGATCAGTCTGGTCCCTGGAATATATATTTGAATTGGAAGATACTGATAAGTAACACTTAGCTTCTAAGGTTGATCTCAGTATAGAACCATCATTACAGAGAGCTCTTGTTATATTTGACGAGTACTTATTTATACTGTGGCTGCACAAATCACTTGAGGGGGAGTGGAAAGAGAATCAGAGCTGAGAGGAGTTCTAGTTCTTTTTTACCATCAATGAACTGTGTGATTTGAGACAAGTTCCATGGCACTTCTGGGCCTTGATTTCCTCATTTGCAAAATAGAGTGAATGGATAAACCTTAAATCCTTTCCAGCTCTCAAAATTCTGAGGATCTGTCTCCTAGAAAAAAGGGTAGGGACGTCCTTGGTGGTCCAATTGTTAGGACTCCATACTTCTGCGGAGGGCCTGTTAGACCCAGAAAGGCCTAATCACGGGAGACGTCACTTCACAGATCACCAAGACCCGAATTCGATGCAAACAGCAAGAGGATTTATTGAACCGGCGCGCCGGGGTTCGATCATCCTCAAAAGGAGCGAACCCCGACCTCAGTTATAGAGCAGTTTTTATACACAAAAGCTACAAGTAGGTATAGGTGGGGTGAAGACAATCTGAACAAACTGATTGGTGGGCATAGCTTGACCTTTACAGAGATAGGTCTGGAAATTATCAGGTTGAAAAGGCTGACTGACCACCTTGCAGCGGTTAGCCAATTCTCAGAAAAACAGTTCTCTAGGAAAGTTTAACAGAAAAACAATTACCCGGGGGGTCTCTTGTGAGGGCCAGAAAACTAGATTATAGGTCATCAGATAGGGGGCAGGTTCTTTTTCCATGAGTCATGACTTGCCTCTAAGGATCAGAACAAAGGATTGCTTTTAAAATTTAACTTTTTCTCTTCAGGCCCAGGTCCAATACCTGGTGGGGGAACTAAGAGCCCACAAGCCTTGCAGCATGGCCAAAAAAAAAAGTAAATGCATAGAACATGTAATAATTTCATACAAAAATACCTAGCATTTTATAGGATTTCACAATATACAAGGTAATTTCACATCTATTATCTCAGACATGTCTGTTTTCCTGTCTTGGCTCCTGGAATGCATGCCTGAATAACTACTAAGATTTTTAACCTGTTCACTTCATTTTATGTGAACAAGTCAGCAACTCCTGAGATAGCAGGGAAGAACTTGCTTTAAAGTAATAACTGTATTAAAATCCAGCTGTATAAAATCCAAAATAATGTCTTAATTGCATTTGGAAGAGATTTAAGTAGAAGGATTTGCATAAATTCGAGTACATTTCTGGAAGCAGTACTCTGAAAGGAATGATCCTTTAATTCATGTCCCTGTTCTGTGCATATGATCTCTGTTGCAGTCTTGTTTTCTTTTTTTGTAATGACAACTGCTTAGTAAATGAGTATATCTTTGGAGATATCTTTTAAAATTTTATTTAAAAAATTATAAGTAAAATTGACATTTTGGTTGTCAGTTTTATAGATTTTTAAAAAATATGTAATGTATATTTATTTATCTGGCTTCTTTGATCTTCGTTGTAGCATGCTGGATCTTTAGTTTTGGTAGCAAACTCTTAGTTGTGGCATGTAGGATCTAGTTTGCTGTCATATCCAAGAAACTATCTAAGGTCACAAATATTTACATCTATTTTTTTTTCTAAGAATTTTATAGTTTTTATTCTTTCATTTAGTTCCATGATGTATTTTGAGTTAATCTTTGCATTTGGTATGAGGAAGGGGTCCAAATTCATTCTTTTGTAAGTAGATATACAATTGTCAACCGTTTGTTGAAAAGACTGTTTTTGCCCTTTGAGTTGTCTTGACTCCCTTGTCAAAAATCAACATACTGGTTTGTTTCTGGAGTCTCAATTCTATTGCATCAGTCTGTTGTCTGTGCATATGCTGGTACCGCACTGTCTTGATTACTGTTGGTTGTAGTGAGTTGGAAAATTAAGAAGTGTGAGTCCTGCTTTGTTCCTGTTTTTCCAGGTTTTGGCAATTCTGAGTCCTTTGCATTTCCATGTGAATTTTAGGATCAGCTTGTCAATTTATGCAAAAAGACAGCCTAGGATTTTGAAAAGGATTGTATTGAATCTATAGATTAATTTGGGAAATACTACCGTGTTAACAATATTATGTCTTCCGGTCAATGAATTTGAGATGTCTTTCCATTTATTTAGTTCTTTCTTTCAATAATGTTCTGGTAGTTTTCAATGTATAGGTCTTGCACTGCTTCTGTTAAAACTTTTCCTAAGTATTTTGTTCTTTTTTATGCTACTGTTAATGAAAATGCGTGCCTAATTTAATTTGCAGATTGCTCATTGATAGTGTACAGAAATATAATTGATTTTTGTATATTAACCTTGTATCTTATAACTTGCTGAATTTTCTCATTCATTCTAAGAGAGGTGTATGTATGTATCTGTATTCCTAAGGATTTTCTACATGTAGTATTGTGCTGTGAACACTTAGTCTTACTACTTCCTTTCAAATTTGGATAACTTTACTTTTACTTTACTGCCTTATTGTCCTAGCTAAAACTTCCGGCTCAGTGTTGAATAGAAGTGGCAAGAGCAGAGATTTTTAACTTGTTCCTGATCTTAGGGGGAAAGCATTCAGTCTTTCACCATTAAATATGAAGGTAGCTATGAATTTTTCATAGTAGACTTTATCAGGTTAGTAGTGCTAAGTCACTTCAGTCATGTCTGACTCTTTGTGACCCTATGGACTGTGGCCCACCAGGCTCCTCTGTCCAAGGAATTCTCCAGGCAGGAATACTGGACTGGGTTGCCATTTCCTTCTCCAATCAGGTTAGTAGCTGCTAAGTCACTTCAGTTTTGTCCGACTCTGGGCGACCCCAGAGACAGCAGCCCACCAGGCTCCCCTATCCCTGGGATTCTCCAGGCAAGAACACTGGAGTGGGTTGCCATCTCCTTCTCCAGTGCATGAAAGTGAAAAATTAAAGTGAAGTCACTCAGTTGTGTCCGAGTCTTTGCGACCCCATGGACTGCAGCCCACCAGGCTCCTCCGTCCATGGAATTTTCCAGGCAAAAGTACTGGAGTGGATTGCCTTTGCCTTCTCCTCAGGTTAGTAGAGTTCCCTTCTATTTCTAGTTTGTTGAGTGTTTTTATCATTAAAGGGTGTTAGATTTTTGAGTGGATGTTTTTTCTTCATTTATTGAGATTATCATGTAGTTTTTGTCCCTTATTCTGTTAACATGGGATATTACATTGATTGGTTTTTCATATATTAAATCAACCTGTGTAAAGTTTATCCTGGGATAAATTCATTCACTTCATTGTGGTATATAATCTTTTGTATATGTTGCTGGATTTGGTTTGCTCATATTTTGTAGACAGTTTTTGGATTTTCTATCTGTAGGAGATATTAGTCTGTGTTTTTTTCTTTTTTTCTTTCTTGGCCACACTGTGTAGCTTGTGGGATCTTACTTCTCCATTCAGAGATTGAACTTGGGCCTTGGCAGTGAAAGCCTGGGGTTCTAACCACTGGACCACTAGGAAATTCCTTGGTCTGTGGTTTTCTTTTCTTGTGATGTCCTCGTCTTGTTTTGGTATCAGGGCAGTAATGGTTTCATAAAATGAGTTGGGAACTATTCTCTCTTTTGAATTTTTTGAAGTTTGTGAAGAATTGATATTAATTCTGCTGTAGATGTTTGGTAGAATTCACTAGTGAGGGCACTTGAGCCTGAGGTTTTCTTTGTAGGAGATTTGACTACTAATTCTGTTTGTTATAGGTCTGTTCAGATTTCCATTTGTTCAAAAGTCAGTTTGGGTAGTCATGTCTTTCTCAGAATTTTTCAGTTTCATGTTGGGCATCTAATTGATTGACATACGATTGATCATTTGATTTTTGTTTTTAACTGTTAATATGGCAGATTATATCAATTGATTTCTCTAATGTTGAACCAACCTTCCATTCTCAAGATAAGCCCCACTAGCTCATGGTATATTTTATTTATTGTTGGATTTTATTTGCTATTATTTTGTTTAGGAATTTTTTGTCTTTGTTTATGAGGCATATTGGTCCATGGTTTTCTTGTGCTGGCTTTGTCTAGTTTGACTATCAGGGTAATACTGGTTTCACAGAATGGGTTGGAAAATGGTTCTTCCTCTTGTATTTTCTGAACAAGATTGTGTAAATTGGTATCTTTATTAATTTTTTTTCTCCTGATATTCTACACATGTGAAAATGTTGCTGCATCAGAGGAAGTCTATTCAAACACAATGCAACCTTATGTCTTATTTCTAAACCTTCTATGAGAGAACTGGAAAGATTAAGACTGTCTTTAAAAGTCTAATGTTAAAAAAAAATAAATAAATAAAAGTCTAATGTTGGTTATATTGGCTAAACATTTTAGTGTACTATTATTTTTCCATTTTTTGGCTATTTTTAATACTCATTAGGTAACATAAAGGATATTTAAAATGTGAAATATTTTCTGTAGGTATTGTATATATACATACATTTGAAGCATGTTTAGTGAAATCCTGTGAATGAATGGTCTAGTATAGGACAGAGAACTTCTTTTAATTAGGTTATAAGTAGGTGTGTATGAGGGACCCGTTTAGTCATTTCCACAGATCCCTTTTATATCTTCAGTTCAGTTCAGTTCATTTCAGTCGTTCAGTCGTGTCTGACTCTTTGTGACCCTATGAACTGCAGCACGCCAGGCCTCCCTGTCCATCACCAACTCCTGGAGTTTACCCAAACCCATGTCCATTGTATCGGTGATGCCATCCAACCATCTCATCCTCTGTCGTCCGCTTCTCCTCCTGCCCTCAATCTTTCCCAGCATCAGGGTCTTTTCAAAGGAGTCAGTTCTTCACATCAGGAAGCCAAAGTATTGGAGTCTCAGCTTCAACATTCGTCCCTCCAATGAACACCAAGGACTGATCTCCTTTAGGATGCATTGGTTGGATCTCCTTGTAGTCCAAGGGGCTCTCAAGAGTCTTCTCCAACACCATAGTTCAAAAGCATCAATTCTTCAGCACTCAGCTTTATTTATAGTCCAACTCTCACATCCATACATGACTACTGGAAAAACCATAGCCTTGACTAGACGGACCTTTGTTGGCAAAGTAATGTCTCTGCTTTTTAATATGCTACCTAAATTGGTCATAACTTTCCTTCCAAGGAGTAAGTGTCTTTTAATTTCATGGCTACAATCACCATCCGCAGTGATGTTGGAGCCCAGAAAAATAAAGTCACCCACTGTTTCCCCTGTCTTCCCATCTATTTGCCATGAAGTGATGGGACCAGATGCCACTGTCTTGGTTTTTTGAATGTTGAGCTTTAAGCCAACTTTTTCACTTTCCTCTTTCATTTTCATCACGAGGCTCTTTAGTTCTTCTTCACTTTCTGCCATAAGGGTGGTGTCATCTGCATATCTGAGGTTATTGATATTTCTCCCAGCAGTCTTGATTCCAGCTTGTAATTCCTCCAGCCCAGAGTTTCTCCTGATGTACTGTGCATATAAGTTAAATAAGCAGGGTGACAATATACACCCTTGACATACTCCTTTTCCTATTTGGAACCAGTCTGTTGTTCTTTGTCCAGTTCTAACTGTTGCTTCCTGACCTTCATACAGGTTTCTCAAGACGCAGGTCTGGTGGTTTGGTATTCCCATCTCTTTCAGAATTTTCCACATAGTTTATTGTGACCCACATAGTCAAAGGCTTTGGCATAGTCAATAAAGCAGAAATAGATGTTTTTTTGGAACTCTCTTGCTTTTTCCATGATCCAGCAGATGTTGACAATTTGATCTCTGGTTCCTCTGCCTTTTCTAAAA
>SJYA01000890.1:220095-265106 GCA_006410615.1 Neotragus moschatus
CTCTCCTTGCTATTCTTTGGAACTCTGCATTCAAATGGGTATATCTTTCCTTTTCTTCTTTGCTTTTGGCTTCCCTTCTTTTCACAGCTATTTGTAAGGCCTCCTTAGACAGCCATTTTGCTTTTTTGCATTTCTTTTTCTTGGAGATGGTCTTGATCCCTGTCTCCTGTACAATGTCATGAACCTCCATCCATAGTTCATCAGGCACTCTATCAGATCTAGTCCCTTAAATCTATTTCTCACTTCCACTGTATAGTCATAAGGGATGTGATTTAGGTCATACCTGAATGGTCTAGTGGTTTTCCCCACTTTCTTCAATATCAGTCTGAATTTGGCAATAAGGAGTTCATGATCTTAATAATTGTAATTCAGATTTTGTAGTGGATGTGTTGTACAGTCAAAAGTAGCACTTACACTTTCTTCCATGTATATGCTTTATGTCCTGAAAAGACATATTTGCAGAATTTTTGCACATGCAACCCACTCCAGTACTCTTGCCTGGAAAATCCCATGGATGGAGGAGCCTGGTAGGCTGCGATCCACGNAGTGGATGTGTTGTACAGTCAAAAGTAGCACTTACACTTTCTTCCATGTATATGCTTTATGTCCTGAAAAGACATATTTGCAGAATTTTTGCACATGCAACCCACTCCAGTACTCTTGCCTGGAAAATCCCATGGATGGAGGAGCCTGGTAGGCTGCGATCCACGGGGTCACTAAGAGTCTGACACGACTGAGCGACTTCACTTTCACTTTTCACTTTCATGCATTGGAGAAGGAAATGGCAACCCACTCCAGTGTTCTTGCCTGGAGAATCCCAGGGACGAAGGAGCCTGGTGGGCTGATGTCTGTGGGGTCGCACAGAGTCAGACACAACTGAAGTGACTTAGAAGCAGCAGCAGCAGACCAACTGTTATCTCACAGATGAAGAAATTAAAGTCTAGAGGGCATTATTAAGTCAAGGATATATCCATTGTAGATGAGAAAAATCTGATTTCTTAAACTGTTTAAAAAAGATACTAGGAAACACTTTAAAATTTTATTCTTTCATGTAATATTTTTAAGTGTTTATATTTCTGATTAATAAGAAGTTCTATAGTATTGCCCTCAAAGTGATTTTCTTCTCTTATTAACAGTATCAGTATGAAATTTACCAGCTAGGAGAAAGTGGGATATTTTTTTCTTTTGCCAGTTGATTCTTAAATAGCCCTTCCAAGTTCCCTGTGGTAATCTTAGCCTTGACAGGAAACCCTTTGGGCTGAGTGATTGGGTAACCCAAGACCAGCCTTCCTCCTGCCCCCACACAGTCTGCTGGAGCAACAACATTCTCCATATTCTGGCATTATTTTTCCTATCATAAACCAGTCCTTTGGGGAAGAGATATCTCTTTTCAGAATGTATATTCTCAGGTTCATGTAGCCACTGAATCCTGGACATGCATATTATTTGAATACAGTTATGGAGTGAGACAATTGGGAAATTCCTTCTAGGCAAGGATCCATACTACAACCCAGGTTTGACTTTAACTTCCTAATAAGACTCCTTTGAAGGACACACAAGAAGAGCTATGGCCAGGATGTCATCTACCTTTTTGTAACAGCTTGCTTCTAACATAATTAGTATATCATATGACAAATTCTTTGTAAGAACTAAAATCTCCCTTTNCTCCTATTTTTGTCTTTTACTATCTAATGTTATTTTAAAATTTAAAATACTGTTTTTAGTTACCATTAATGGAGCATTTACTAGGTGCTGGTGCTGTGTCAAGAGTTTTGCAATCATTAATTCACTTAGTTTATTTGACAATCCTATGACATGAGCTGTAACAGTAGCACTTACTATATGCCTGTTAACCTGTTAAACTCATCATACACGTTATTATATACATTATCTCATTTAATTCTCTCAACAGTCCCATGTCGAAAGTAATGTATTCGACTCAGTATTATGTTCAGCATCAGAGAGTCATCAGCATGTTCCATTAAAGAGTTTCTAGTCTTCCTTGTGTTTCCACAAATACTTGTGTTTTATTTTTCTAGCATGTCTCATACCCTGCAGTCTTCAAAAAACACGTATAATTATCTTGTCTTCTTCACTTTGTAGATCATATATGCTTCCCCTTTAAGCTTGCTTACTGTTACCCAAGTGTAATGATATTCCATGTTTCTTTTTTTTTCCCATGTTTCTTTGAATAAAAGCGGTTTGAATAAAATACTATTAAAATTATTAATTCATTTATTTAAAAAAAATCTGATAGTGGTGGTGTATTTGTGGTCTTTGCACATGAACTGAATAAAAAGTTTTGTTAAGCTATGGGATCTGCAGTATCCTTGACTTCTTCAAAGCTCTTGCATCCAGATGCTTTTAACCACAGGCAACAGGTTAAAAACACACATGTCAGAAACCCACAAACTAGAAAGTGTTGACAGCAGGCAAAGTGGAGAGCTGTAAAATTTTTATCATCACATTTGAAGTGATCATGTTGCTAATGGCAAAAATTCAAGTTCTAACAAGTGGCAGTTCCAGTCTGTGTTTAACCTAGCCATTTTGGTTTCTTTGTTGGGCTCTTCTTTGCCCTCCCCCATGTTTCCCTGCTTTGAAGTTCTTAGGTTACTCTCTTATTCTCTGATTGGTGTAAACCTCTTGACTTTGATCTGGTCCCTTCAAAATTCTGATCAGTCAACTCTCCTGATGAGCAGCTGGTTTTCTGTTAGTTGCTATGAACATGAGGTAGAAACACAGGCCTTTGCACCTTCATGGAATGATTAAAGATCCAGAAAGGTGGAGCTGTTGATGGACCTCTTCCTTACAGTCCGGCAGTTTCTGCTATTGCTGTTTCTACTGCTTCTCCTTCTTCTCTTGCTCCTCCTTCTCCCCTTCCCTCTCTATCCCTGCCTCCTCTCCTCTTCCTTACCCTTCTCCTTATTCTTCTCCTTCTTCTTCATTTTAAGTTTCCTGGAATTAGCGCTCATAACAAAAGAACAACACCAACAACAATTTTTTTAAAAGAGGCCTAGAGGACTGCCCTATTGCAGTTAGTTTTAGGGGCTTTGAAAGAGAAACCAACCTGTGTTCTCTTAGGTTTAAGAGAAGAACTTGTTTGTTTGTTTTACAATCCTAGATTAAAATTTGGGGTCCTAATGAAATTCCACTTTTCACATATTCTTTCTTTCAAACTTTTCAAAATGTCAAGGTTGGTAGTTTTTCAAAATTTGGTCTCACGTCTTTACTCTTAAACATTATTAAGGACCCCAACAGTGTAAAAGAAAAATGTAACTTATTATGAAAATAGTTTCACCTCTAAAAAGGTGAAGAGACCTCTAAAAGTATGCCTACCACATTTTGAGGGCCACTGTTTAGAGATGTTTATTTTGCACTGAGAAGTTGTTGGGATTCTGTCTGAACAAAGGAAATCAAGAAATCAGTCTCAGGGATTGCTTCTCAGCTTCTTAATGTCTCTAGGGTTAGCTGACTTGAAATTTCCTGAGTTTTTCAAATGCAAACCACCCTCAGCTCAGGGACAAGGTTGAAGGTGATGGGATGAAGATGAATAAGCCAGACTTTCCTCACAAATCCAAACAGAAATAAACTATTGTGCACTCTTTACAAAAATTGTGAAAACTACTAACCCAGCAATCTAACAATTCACCCAAGTCAACAGTGAAGTGAAAGAATAATATTATAACTACCCATATTTTATTCACAAGATTCATATTTCGCTTCATTTGTTTTCTTTTCCTTCCTTATACACACACATACACACTTTTTTCCTGAACCATTTGGGATATTGCAGGCCTATGACTTTTCACTCTATATCAGGATGTGTCTCTAAAGAAGTACTCTTCTACAAAAACCCGTTGGGCTTAATGTTGATATGATAATATCATCCAGCACAAGTCCATAGTAAAATTTCCTCAGTGTCTTTGACTCTAGGCTCTGTTTAAGGATTCTATGTAGCAACTTGTGGCCAGTTATTATGCTTTGCAAAAAAATGTTTAAATTTGAGAAATACAAGAGAGAAAAAGCCATGCCTAATCCTATCATGCCAGAACAACTTACATGACCATTTTACAGATTCATTTTCAGGATTTATATAAGCACTTGTTGTTCAGTTGCTCAGTTGTGTCCAATCCATTGTGACACCATAGACTGCAGCACACCAGGCTTCCCTGTCCTTCACCATCTCCTGGAGTTTGCTCAAACTCATGTCCATTGAGTCAGTGATGCCATCCAACCATCTCATCTTCTGTTGACCCCTTCTCCTCCTGCCTTCAGTCTTCCCCAGAATCAGGAATTGGCTCTTCAAATCAGGTGGCCAAAGTACTGGAGCTTCAGCATCAGTCCTTCCAATCAGTGTTTAGGGCTTCCCTGGTGGCTCAGACTACAAAAAAAATCTATAGGCAGAGTTTTACATAATTGTAAGACAACAGTACATAGGATTTGGTATTCTGTTTCTTTTTAAATATCATTATGTAAAACCATTTCCATATTGTTTTGAGTCTTAAATAGTATGCAGCCATTAAAATTATTGAAGAACAAGAGAGCTGCTGTAATTTAGCCATTGTCCTAGTGTGAGAAGACGTCTGTTATTTCTACTTTTTTAAAACTTAACTGTTTAGCATATTGTTTATACTGTGATTAAACTGTTGGGAATAGTTAGATAAAAAGAGGGTAATTGAGACTGGGAGTAGGAAGAAGTGAAGTAGGCTAGAGAGCAGGGAGAGAATCTTTGTAATATACCCTTTGGAGGGAGAAAGGCAGCTGAAATGAGATATAACTTTGTTTCTAGAAAGGTGATATAAACATTTAGGAGGTAGGGAGTGAAAGAGAGTTAGTTAGGTCAATGGCCTGTTTTGTTCCCCTTGGATTTTACAGGAAGTTATCATGGTTACTTTTCATACTGTTCATGGGGTTTTCAAGCCAAGAATACTGAAGTGGTTTGCCATTCACTTCTCCAGTGGACCATGTTCTGTCAAAATTCTCCACTGTGACCCATCCCTCTTGAGTCACTGATTCCTAAAATGTCAGTGTTCACTCTTGCCATCTCCTGTTTGACCACTTCCAATTTACCCTGATTCATAGACCTAATATTCCAGGTTCCTATGCAATATTGTTCTTTATAGCAAAGGACTTTACGTCCATCATCAGTCATATCCACAGGGGGATTGTTTTCACTTTGGCACTATCTCTTCATTCTGTTGACTAAAAAAGACGTACAACTTGAGAGTTGTGCGAGTTAAGTTTTATTTGGAGCAAAATGAGGACTGTAGCCTGGGAGGCAACATCTCAGATAGCTCCGAAAAACTGCTCCAAAGTGGCAGTTCAGTTTAGTTCAGTTGCTCAGTCATATCTGACTCTTTGTGACCCCATGGACTGCAGCATGCCTGGCCTCCCTGTCCATCACAAACTCCCAGAGTTTACACAAACTCGTGTCCATTGAGTTGGTTGTACCATCCAACTCTCATCCTGTACCATCTCATCCTCTGTTGTCCCCTTCTCCTCCTGCCTTCAATCTTTCCCAACATCAGGCTCTTTTCAAATGAGTCAGTTCTTCGAATCAGGTGGCCATAGTATTGGAGTTTCAGCTCATCAATCCTTCCAGTGCACACTCAGGACTCGACTCTCAAGAGTCTTCTCCAACATCACAGTTCAAAAGCTTTAATTCTTTGATGCTCAGCTTTCTTTATAGTCCAACTCTCACATCCATACATGACTACTGGAAAACCCATAGCCTTGACTAGAAAGACCTTTGTTGGCAAANCGTGAACTTCCAGATGTTCAAGCTGGTTTTAGAAAAGACAGAGGAATCAGAGATCAAATTGCTAACATCTGCTGGATCATCGAAAAAGCAAGAGAGTTCCAGGAAAACATTTATTTCTGCTTGATTGACTATGCCAAAGCCTTTGACTGTGGATCACAATAAACTGTGGAAAACGCTGAAAGAGATGGGAATACTAGCCTACCTGACCTGCCTCTTGAGAAACCTATATACAGATCAGGAAGCAACAGTTAGAAATGGACATGGAACAACAGACTGGTTGCAAATAGGAAAAGGAGTACATTAAGGCTGTATATTGTCACCCTGCTTATTTAATGTATATGCAGAGTACATCATGAGAAATGCTGGGCTGGAAGAAGCACAAGCTGGAATCAAGATTGCTGGGAGAAATATCAATAACCTCAGATATGCAGATGACACCACCCTTATGGCAGAAAGTGAAGAGGAACTAAAGAGCCTCTTGATGAAAGTGAAAGAGGAGAGTGAAAAAGTTGGCTTAAAGCTCAACATTCAAAAAGATCATGGCATCTGGTCCCATCACTTCATGGGAAATAGATAGGAAACAGTGGAAACAGTGTCAGACTTTATTTTTCTGGGCTCCAAAATCACTGCAGATGGTGATTGCAGCCATGAAATTAAAAGACGCTTACTCCTTGGAAGGAAAGTTATGACAAACTTAGATAGCATATTGAAAAGCAGAGACATTACTTCACAAACAAATATCCATTTAGTCAAGGCTATGGTCATGTATGGATGGGAGAGTTGGACTATGAAGAAAGCTGAGCGCTGAAGAATTGATGCTTTTGAACTGTGGTGTTGGGAAGACTCTTGAGAGTCCCTTGAACTGCAAGGAGATCTAACCAGTCCATTCTAAAGGAGATCAGTCCTGGGTGTTCTTTGGAAGGAATGATGCTAAAGCTGAAACTTTAGTACTTTGGCCACCTCATGCGAAGAGTTGACTCATTGGAAAAGACTCTGATGCTGGGAGGGATTGGGAGCAGGAGGAGAAGGGGAAGACAGAGGATGAGATGGCTGGATGGCATCACCGACTCAATGGACGTGAGTCTAAGTGAACTCTGGGAGTTGGTGATGGACAGGGAGGCCTGGCGTGCCACAAAGAGTTGGACACGGCTGAGTGACTGAACTGAACTGAACTGAGGGGATTCCCTGGTGGCTCATTGTTAAAGAATCTGCCTGCCAATGCAAAAGATGCAGGTTCAATCCCTGAGTCAGGACGATTCCCTGGAAGAGAAAATGGCAACCCACTCCAATATTATTGCCTGGAGATTCCCATGGACAGACGAGCCTGGAGGTCTACAGTCCATGTGGTCACAAAGAACTGGGCATGACTTAATGACTAAACAACAATAACATCACATAGATTAATAAAGTCCATTTTGCATTCACATATTTTCAAATGTTCAAATCTTTTGCCTGTTTTTAAAAGAGTTGTTTATCTTTTTATTATTGAGTTGGAAGAGCTCTTAATATATCCTTTATACAAGTCCTTCCTGAAATGATATGTATTACAAATATTTTCTCTGAGTCTGTGAGTTGTCATTTTTTAAACATAATGTCTCTTAAAGAGTAATGTTTTGATAAAACTTATTTTATTATGTTTTTTACCATTCATTATTAAGTCTTATCTATGAAATTTTTACATGCAACAAAGTTACAAAAATGTGCTGTACTATTTCCACTATTATAGTGCTATTTGAGTTAACATTGTCATATTGATGTGAGGTCAAAGTATATTTATTTATTGTCCATAGAGATGTCCAGTTGTTCCAGGACCATTTTTTGGTAGATGACCTTTCTCTGCTGACTCATAGTGCAAGTGTTGTTGTTGTTCAGTTGCTAAGTCATGTTCAACTCTTTGTGACCCCATGGACTGCAACACGCTAGGCTTCCCTGTTCTTCACCATCTCTTGGAGTTTGCTCAAACTTATGTCTATTGAGTCGGTGATGCTATCTAACCATCTCATCCTCTGCAGTCCCCTTCTTCTCCTGTCTTCAATCTCTCACGTCTTATCCATTTCTGAATCATGACACCCCATGTTCCTCTTTTTTAAAATATTAAAAGGTGCAAAACTAAAATTAAAGGAATCATATCAGTCAGTCAAAGTCCTTTCATATTTTCCCACATCCAAATTCTGCAAAAGCAGCCAACTGAAACTTTGCAGAAAAGAACCACTTGGATGCATTTCATTTCTTAAATAATGTGCAATCACAGGGTCTGTCATTCCCATTCAGCATCAACCCTGGTCCACATGGCAGCCAAAACAGTTCATCAACTAGCCTCCTGGGAAAATCTAACATTTAAGGATAAAATGGCACCAATTTTATAATAATTGTGCATTTATCCATTCACTTAGTGAAAACTTCTTCAACAATCACTATGTGTCAGGCTCTATTTTCCATCCTAAAAAGGAAAGTTGATCAACTTCCAATAGCTTTATTTTCATTAGCAAATTTACCCAGGTCTGACAGAGGTGTCGTCCCTCCAGTGACAGCTTGTACCAACTTCCTTTCATCCCGTTTATTGAAACAGCAGAGTAATGGACACCGAGAAGATAGAAGCCAAAGCAGAGATGACTCCTCTTTCTGAGGTGCCTTGTTCTGAGACAGAGCAGAGACATTGCAGACCAGAGCAGAGGCAATTAGTGGCTAGTCGTGGACAGCTGAGTGTTGTATCAATCTGAGTACTGTGTTTGTTTCACTTTTGGAAACGGCTCAGAAACAACCCCCAAGCCTGTAAACAAAAGCCACAGGTATGAGAACAAGTCAATGTTCTGTGAACAAAATTTTGTACAGGGAATGGCGGGGAGAGAGTAAATTTCACAAAAGGGGGTCAATTCCTGGTCCACAAATTTCAGTAAGATTGCTCTCGAGGGATCCTTCTGGTGGTCTAGTTGCTAAGTTGTGTCTGCTGCTTTTCGACCCCATGGACTGTAGTCCACCAGGCTCCTCTGTCCATGGGATTCTTCAGGTAAGAACACCAGAGTGGGTTGCCATTTCCTTCTCCAGGGACTCTTCCTCACCCAAGGATCAAATACATGTCTCTTGCAGCTCCTACACTGCATACAAATTCTTTACTGACAGAGCCACCAGGGAGGCCCCTAGATGGACCCTGGTCTCACCTTATTTTTATTTAAAAAGTGAGTTTAAATTAATATATGGGCTGGTGATTTAGCTTAAAGTCAAAAGGAAGAGATCCCAGGAACAAATACTGTCTTAAGAAACATTCATTTCCCTACATTGCTACCACATTTTTCTATTTTCTGTCCCCACCCAAGACAAAGAACGAGTGTGTATTACAGGTGTGGTTCCACTGCAACACATTTGGTTTTACCCACTTATTTTTCAGCTGTAAGTACCTAAGTTCCAATGTCTTTCATCCTAGCTATTGACTGAGGCTGAATAGACTTAGCTTTTATGAGGATGAGGTATTTCTCTTCATGACAATCTTGTGGCATCTTACAGTTCAATCTATCCAATTTCTTCCCCCAACCCTGGGCAGTAAAGAAAAATCGTGATCACACCATTTCTGATTGTTCTGATGAAATGGAGTTCTGTCTGTTCCCTGGTAACATTTAAACAGAGAATGTTCTTGTCTGCAGTGAACCATTTCTGGGGAGTGGCTCCCAGAGACAGGGGGGTGCCTGGATGACCCGTCCCTACAACCTTCCGGCAGCCGCCTCCCTGGGAAGTCCAATGGAAACATCTTTCCCCTGAGCTGCTTTGTGGGAAAGTCAATAAGCCGTGGCTCCTATGGTAATTCCAGAAATGGGATTGCTGCCCGCAGAGCACTGTTTTCTGTCCCTTCAGGGAGCAGCCTCTCGCCTTCAAGGCACTTTTTCAGTAATGCAGAGACTGCAAAGAGACAAACGCTGACAGGGGTTTTTCCTGACACAAGTCCTGGCTCTTGGCAAGATCATTTTCCTCCCACGGTGATGAAATAGAATAACAAATGCATGCTTCAAAATGAAAAAAAATGTGATAACCATCCCTTCTTATCTGGCTGTTTATTGAAACTTTTCATTTTGGGTTCATTACTGATTTGTTTTTTAATTGAAGGCAGACAAATTAAAGATACATGAACCCATGGCAAGAAGGTCTCTTTCTGTGAAAAATGGGAGATCTAAAATTAGTGTCAAAGAGAAAACACTTTCAGATCGCAGATAATATCTCTTATCAATTTACATCTCCATAAACTAAAAGAATGGCAGATATAATCACTTATAAATGATATTGACTGGTGCTTGTTGTTCAGTCTCCCAGTTGTGTCCACAACTGCCCAGTCCCAGTTGTGACTCCATGGACTACAGCACTCCAAGCCTCCCTGTCCCTCACCATCTCCCAGAGTTTATCCAAGTTCATGTTCTTTGCATTAGTGATGCCATCCAGCCATATCATCCTCTGAAGCCCTCTTCTCCTTCTGCCCCTGATCTTTCCCAGCATCAGGGACTTTTCCAATGAGTTGTCTGTTCCCATCAGATGACCAAAATCAGCTTCAGTCTTTAAAGTGAATATTCACTGTTGATCTCCCTTAAGATTAACTGGTTTGATCTCCTTGCTGTCCAAGGGACTTTCAGGAGTCTTCTCACAATGTGAAGGCATCAATTCTTTGGCATTCTGCCTTCTCTATGGCCCAGCTCTCACAACTGTAAGTGATGCCTGGGAAGACCATAGCCTTGGCTATACGAATCTTTATTGGCAAAGTAATGTCTCTGCTTTTCAGCACCTTGTCTAGGTTTGTGGTTGCTATCCTGCCAACAAGAAATCGTCCTCTAATTTCATGGCTGCAGTCAACATTCACAGTGATTTTGGAGCCCTAGAAGAGGAAATCTGTCGCTATTTCCACCTTTTCCCCTTCTATTTGCCATGAATAATGCAGCCTGATGCCATGATCTTAGTTTTTATAGTATTTAGTTTTAAGCTGGTTCTTTCCCTCTCCTCCTTCACCTTCATCATGAGGCTCTCTAGTTCCTCTTTGCTTNAAGAGGAAATCTGTCGCTATTTCCACCTTTTCCCCTTCTATTTGCCATGAATAATGCAGGCTGATGCCATGATCTTAGTTTTTAAAGTATTTAGTTTTAAGCTGGTTCTTTCCCTCTCCTCCTTCACCTTCATCATGAGGCTCTCTAGTTCCTCTTTGCTTTCTGCCATTAGAGTGGTGTCATCTGCATATGTGAGGTTGTTGATGTTTCTCTCACCTATCTTGATTCCAGATTGTAACTCATCCAGCCCAGCATTTCTCATGATGCNGATGCTTTTGAACTGTGGTGTTGGAGAAGACTCTTGAGAGTCCCTTGGACTGCAAGGAGATCCAGCCAGATCAAGGATCTCCAAGGAGATCAGTCCTGGGTGCTCACTGGAAGGACTGATGGTGAAGTGAAACTCCAATACTTTGGCCATGTGATGCAAAGAGCTGACTCATTTTAAAAGACCCTGATACTGGGCAAGATTGAGGGCAGGAGGAGACGGGGACGACAGAGGATGAGATGGTTGGATGGCATCACCGACTGGATGGACATGGATTTGGGTGGACTCTGGGAGTTGGTGATGGACAGGGAGGCCTGGCATGCTGCAGTTCATGGGGGCGCAAATAGTCAGGCACNCATTTTAAAAGACCCTGATACTGGGCAAGATTGAGGGCAGGAGGAGACGGGGACGACAGAGGATGAGATGGTTGGATGGCATCACCGACTGGATGGACATGGATTTGGGTGGACTCTGGGAGTTGGTGATGGACAGGGAGGCCTGGCATGCTGCAGTTCATGGGGTCCCAAATAGTCAGGCACAACTGAGTGACTGAACCCAACTGAACCGTGCATATAAGTTAAACAATCAGAGTGACAATGTAACCCTTTGACGTACTCCTTTCCTAATTTGGAACCAGTCTGTTTCTCCGTGTCCAGTTCTAACTGTTGCTTCCTGACCTTCATACAGATTTCTCAAGAGGCAAGTCATGTGGTCTGGTATTCCCATCTCTTTCAGAATTTTCCACAGTTGTGATCCACACAGTCAAAGGTTTTGGCATAGTCAATAAAGCAGAAATAGATTTTTTTTTAAATTATTTTGCTTTTTCTATGTTCCAGTAGATGTTGACAATTTGATCTCTGGTTCCTCTGCTTTTTCTAAAACCAGCTTGAACATCTGGAAGTTCACGGTCCACATATTGTTGAAGCCTGGCTTGGAGAATTTTGAGCATCACTTTACTAGCATATGAGAGGAGTGCAACTGTGTGGTAGTTTGAGCATTCTTTGGCATTGCCTTTCTTTGGGATTGGAATGAAAACTGAGCTTTGCCAGTCCTGTGGCCACTGCTGAGTTTTCCAAATTTGCTGGCATATTGAGTGCAGCACTTTCACAGCATCATCTTTTAGGATTTGAAATAGCTCAACTGGAACTCCATCACTCTCACTAGCTTTGTTTGTAGTGATGCTTCCTAAGGCCCACTTGACTTCACACTCTAGGATGTCTGGCTCTAGGTGTGATCATACCATCGTGGTTATCTGAATTATGAAGATATTTTTGTACAGTTCTTCTGTGTAATCTTGCCACCTCTTCTTAATATCTTCTGCTTCTGTTAGGTGCATACCATTTCTGCCCTTTATTGAGCTTATCGTTGCATGAAATGTTCCCTTGGTATCTTTAATTTTCTTGAAGAGATCTCTAGTCTTTCCCATTCTGTTGTTTTCTTCTATTTATTTTTATTGACTGCTGAGGAAGGTTTTCTCTCTCCTTGTAATTCTTTGGAACTCTGCATTCAGATGGGTATATCTTCCTTTTCTTCTTTGCTTTTTGCTTCTCTTCTTTTTGAATTTCTTTTTCTTGAGGATGGTCTCAATCCCTGACTCCTGTGCAATGTCACAGACCTCATTCCATAGTTCATCAGGCACTCTCTCTATCAGAATTAGTCCCTTGAATCTCTTTCTCACTTCCACTGTATAATCAGGGATTTGATTTAGGTCGTACCTCAATGGCCTACTGGTTTTCCCCACTTTCTTCAATTTCAGTCTGAATTTGGCAATAAGGAGTTTATGATCTGAGCCACAGTCAGCTCCTGGTCATGTTTTTGCTAACTGTATGGAGCTTCTCTATCTTTGGCTGCAAACAGTATAATCAATCTGATTTCAGTGTTGGCTATCTGGTGATGTCCATGTGTAGAGTCTTCTCTTGTTGGAAGAGGGTGTTTGCTATGATCAGTGCATTCTCTTGGCCAAACTCTTATTAGCCTTTACCCTCCTTCATTCTGTACACCTAGGCCATATTTGCCTGTTACTCCAGGTGTTTCTTGACTTCCTACTTTTGCATTCCAGTCCCCCCTAATGAAAAGGACATCTTTTTTGGGTGTTAGTTCTAAAAGGTCTTGTAGGTCTTCATAGAACTGTTCAGTTTTAGCTTCTTCAGTGTTACTGGCGGGGGCATAGACTTGTGATATTGAATGGTTTGCCTTGGAAACGAAGAGAGATCATTCTGTCGTTTTTGAGATTGCATCCAAGGACTGCATTTTGGACTCTTTTGTTGACTATGATCACTACTCCATTTCTATTAAGGGATTCCTGCCCAAGATAGTAGATATAATGGTCATCTGAGTTAAGTTCACCCATTCCAGTCCATTTTATTTTGCTGATTCCTAAAATGTTGATGTTCACTCTTGCCATCTCCTGTTTGGCCACTTCCGATTTGCCTTGATTCATGGACCTAACATTTCAAGTTCCTATGCAATATTCCTCTTTACAACATCAGACCTTGCTTTCATCGCCAGTCACATCCACAACTGGGTGTTGTTTTTTCTTTGGCTCCATCCTTTCATTCTTTCTGGAGTTATTTCTCCACTGATCTCCAGTAGCATATTGGGCACTTACTGACCTGGGGAGTTCATCTTTCAGTGTGCTATCTTTTTGCCTTTTCATACCATTGATGGGATTCTTAAGACAAGAATACTGAAGTGGTTTGCCATTCAGTGGGGAAGGTCAATATATAAAGTTTTGGTGAAGGAGGAGTCAATATCATGAAGCACTCATTTTACAAAAGGATTTTTGTTAGTCATGAGGATCTGATGTCACCATGAAGGGATTTAGTGCTTCTCTAGATATGAGGAGAATAATGTCATGAGAGCTGCTTCTAAAAATACCGAACTATCTAAAGACCTGTCCCACCAGATTCCCTGGAGCACAGAGTGCCTCCATCCACCCTGAACTCCCTCCAGGGTTCTTGAAGATCAACAACTATAGCAGCATGGGGTTCAATCTCCATAGAGGCAGATGGAAAATGCCTTTATTGTTCACTCCTTGGCAATGCCCTTGGTAAGTGCCAATTTGTAATCGACAGTTCTTTCTGGAGTTTTTTCTCTACCCTTCTCCAACAGCATCTTGGGCACCTACTGATCTGGGGAGTTCATCTTTCAATGTCATATCTTTTTGCCTTTTCATACTGTTCATCGGGTTCTCAAGGCAAGAATACTGAAGTGGTTTCCCATTCCCTTGTCCAGTGGACTAAGTTCTGTCAGAACTCTTCACCATGATCTATTCATCTTGGACTGCCTTGCAGGGCATGGCTTATAGTTTCATTGAATTCAGGCTGTGATCCATGTGATCAGTTTGGTTAGTTTTCTGTGATTGTGGTTTTCATTCTGTCTACCCTCTGATAGATAAAGATAAGAGGCTTATGAAGCTTCCTGATGGGAGAGACTAAGTTTGGGGGAAACTAGGTCTTGTTCTGATGGGTGGGGCCATGCTCAGTAAAGCTTTAATCCAATTTACTGTTGATGGGTGGGGCTGTATTCCCTCCCTATTGTTTGGCCTGAGGCCAAACTATGATTAAATTTGATAAACAGAGTGCCTGAAGAACTATGGAGATTTCTGACATTGCACCTTCAATCATGTCTGACTGTGTGCGACCCCATAGATGGCAGCCCACCAGGCTCCCCCGTCCCTGGGATTTTCCCGGCAAGAGTACAGGAGTGGGTTGCCATTTCCTTCTCCAGACATTGTACAGGAGGCAGCAACTAAGACCGTCTCCAAGAAAAATAAGAAAGCCTTCCTCAGTGATCAGTACAAAGAAATAGAGGAAAACAATAGAATGGGAAAGAGTAGAGATCTCTTCAAGAAAATTAAAGATACCAAGGGAATATTTCATGCAAAGATGGGCTCAATAAAGGACAGAAATGGTATGGACCTAATAGAAGCAGAAGATATTAATAAGAGATGGCAAGAGTATACATAAGAACTATACAAAAAAAAAGACCATGAACCATATAACCAGGATGGTGTGATAACTCACCTGGAGCCAGACATCCTGGAATGCAAAGTCAAGTGGGCCTTAGGAAGCATCACAACAAACAAAACTAGTGGAGGTGATGGAATTCCAGGTGAGCTATTTCAAATCCTAAAAGATGATGCTGTGAAAGTGCTACACTCAATATGCCAGCAAATTTGGAAAACTCAGCAGTGGCCATAGGACTGGAAAAGGTCCATTTTCATTCAAATCCCTAAGAAGGGCAATGACAAGGAATGTTCAAACTACCGCAGAATTGCACTTGTCTCACAAGCTATTAAAGTAATGCTCAAAATTCTCCAAGCCAGGCTTCAACAGTACGTGAACCGTGAATTTCCAGATATTAAAGCTGGATTTAGAAAAGGAAGAGGAACCAGCAATCAAATTGCCAACATCAATTGGATCATAGAACATCTTCTGCTGTATTGACTACGCCAAAGCCTCTGACTGTGGGAATTATGGCAAGCTGTGGAAAATTCTGAAACAGATGGGAATACCAGGCCGCCTTACCTACCTTCTGAGAAACCTGTATGCAAGTCAAGAAACAACAGTTAGAACTGGACATGGAATAATGGACTGGTTCCAAATTAGGAAAGCAGTATGTCAAGGCTGTATATTATCACCTGGCTTATTTAACTTCTATCCAGAGCACATCATGAGAAAAGCCAGGCTGGATGAAACACAAGCTGGACTCAAGATTGCCAGGAGAAATATCAATAACCTTAGATAGGCAGATGACCCCACCCTTATGGCAGAAAGTGAAGAGGAGCTAAAGAGCCTCTTGATTAAAGTGAAAAAGAGTGAAAAAAATTGGCTTCAAGCTTAACATTCAGGAAACTAAGATCACGGCATCCAGTCCCATCACTTCATGGCAAATAGATGGGGAAACAATGGAAACAATGATAGACTTTGGTTTTTGGGCTCCAAAACCACTGGAGATGATGACTGCAGCCGTGAAATTAAAAGATGCTTGCTCCTTGGAAGAAAAGTTATGACCAACTTAGACAGTGTATTAAAAAGCAGAGACATTACTTTGCCAACAAAGTTCTGTCTAGTCAAAGCTATGGTTTCTCCAGTAGTCATATATGGATATGAGAGTTGGCCCCTAACAAACTTGAGCAAAAGAATTGATGCTTTAAAGCTGTGGTGTTGGTGAAGACTCTTGGACTGCAAGGAGATCCACTTAGTCCATCCTAAAGGAAATCAATCCTGAGTGTTCATTGGAAGGACTGATGGTGAAGTTGAAACTCCAATACTTTGGCCACCTGATGGGAAGAACTGACTCCTTGGAAAAGACTCTGATGCTGGGAAAGATTGAAGGCAGGAGGAGAACGGGACAACAGAGGATGAGATGGTTGGATGGCATCACCAACTGAAAGGACATGAGTTTGAGTAGACTCTGGGAGTTGGTGATGGACAGGGAAATCTGGTGTGCAACAGTCCATGGGGTCGCAAAGAGTCAGACACGACTAAGCGATTGAACTGAACTGATCATGATTACTCCTGAATTTATGGAACTTGTACTGAAAAGGGAAGTTTTCCATTTACTAGGTGATGCTTCTGCTGCTGCTGCTGCTGCTAAATCACTTCAGTAGTGTCCAACTCCTGGTGACCCCATGAACTGCAGCCTACCAGGCTCCTCCATCCAGTGGATTTTCCAGGCAAGAGTACTGGAGGGGGTGCCATTGCCTTCTCCGTAGGTGATGCTAGTTATATTACTAAAATCTACTGGAAGCTTTTATGAGACTAGGAAGTGGGATCATTTTTGTGAATACAGTATAATATTTTCATTATTTTAAATTTCTTTTAAGATAATAACCCAAATGAGAATGCTAGGTTAAAATATATATATGGCCCTTTCCGTTTTAATCCACATTGTCAAATTGTTTTCCAAAAGAATAGTAATAGTTTATTTACATATCCCCTCATATCCATGGACTGTCCTCAGTGTACAATTACCCCCAGTGGTAATTTCCATTTTTAATATGTAAGAAAGTATTCTTCATTGTTTTAATTTGTATTTCTGATTATGAAATAACATCAAGAGACATTTTTTATTCTAGGTTTGCTCTTTTCTTTTTTTAAAATTTAAATTTATTTTAATTGAAGGTTAATTACTTTACAATATTGTGTTGGTTTTGCCATATATCAACATGAATCTGCCACAGGTGTACAGGTGCTCCTCATCCTGAATACCCCTCCCGCCTCCCTCCCTGTACCATCCCTCTGGGTCATCCCAGTGCACCAGCCCCAAGCATCCTGTATCCTGCATCAAACCTGGACTGGAGATTCGTTTCATATATGATATTATACATGTTTCAATGCCATTCTCCCAAATCATCCCACCCTCTCCCTCTCCCACAGAGTCCAAAAGACTCTTCTATACATCTTTGTCTCTTTTGCTGTCTCGCATACAGGGTTACCGTTACCCTCTTTCTAAATTCCATATATATGCGTTAGTATACTGTATTGGTGTTTTTCTTTCTGGCTCACTTCACTCTGTATAATCAGCTCCAGTTTCATCCACCTCATTAGAACTGATTCAAATGTATTCTTTTAATGGCTGAATAATACTTCATTGTGTATATGTACCACTGCTTTCTTATCCATTCATCTGCTGATGGACATCTAGGTTGCTTCCATGTCCAGACTATTATGAACAGTGCTGCGATGAACATTGGGGTACGCGTGTCTCTTTCAATTCTGGTTTCTTCAGTGTGTATGCCCAGCAGTGGGATTGCTGGGTCATAAGGCAGTTCTATTTCCAGTTTTTTAAGGAATCTCCACACTGTTCTCCATAGTGGCTGTACTAGTTTGCATTCCCACCAACAATGTCAGAGGGTTCCCTTTTCTCCATATCCTCTCCAGCATTTATTGCTTGTATACTTTTGGATTGCAGCCATTCTGACTGGTGTGAAATGGTGCCTCATTGTGGCTTTGATTTGCATTTCTCTGATAATGAGTGATGTTGAGCATCTTTTCATGTGTTTGTTAGCCATCCGTATGTCTTCTTTGGAGAAATGTCTATTTAGTTCTTTGGCCCATTTTTTGATTGGGTCGTTTGTTTTTCTGGAATTGAGCTGCAGGAGTTGCTTGTATATTTTTGAGATTAATTGTTTGTCAGTTGCTTCATTTGCTATTATTTTCTCCCATTCTGAAGGCTGTCTTTTCACCTTGCTTATAGTTTCCTTTGTTGTGCAGAAGCTTTTAATTTTAATTAGGCCCCATTTGTTTATTTTTGGGACCTAATTAAAATTAAAAGCTTCTGCACAACAAAGGAAACTATAAGAAAGATGAAAAGACAGCCTTCAGAGTGGGAGAAAATAAATTAAAGAATTTCTGTTCTTTATTCATTTTATCATTATGGTAGTGGTGTTTCTCACCAACTTGCTTGTTTTTTTGTTTTGTTTTGTTTTGTTTTAAATGTAAATATTTTCTCTAAGCCAGTCTTTTGCCTTAATAACCCTACTATTATTATTATTATTTTGCAGTATAATCTGTTGCTCTTTTCCTTTGTATTTACTTCTAAGCTTAAGAAGTTATTGCCTCAGAGATCTGGTAAAGTTCCTTTAAAAACATGCTTTGTCATATAGTAAGAGATAAGGGGAAAACTTTTTTCCAAATTATCAAGTCATCATTGCTATACTATTTAAAAAGTATATTCTCTCTTTATTGTTTTGTGATATATTTTATTATAAATTATTCCATATTTGTCTGTTTCTGGGCTATCCAGTCTCTCTTACTGATGTAAATAATTCTTGTAGATGTTTAAGCATGGAGCATTTTCTTTTTTTATTACGCTTTAGCGTTTTTGTAAGTGGACAGTAGATATGTGATGGATCAAAATGTTATGAATTGATCTCAGGCAGAAGAGTTGGGGCAAAATAGAGGAAACATTATTTTATATGGGTTTTTCTGACCACCTGGTCCTGTGTAGTTCTTGCAACATTTACTTAATGTATTTCTTTCAGTGCTGCTTCAGATTTTATTTCAAAATTGAGGGGGAAATTTTGAAAATAAATGATAAAATGAATAAATTATATTTGCCTTTGTTAGAGGTGGAATTTAAGGAAAACTTCAGATGATTATGTTTATCTGGGCAGTCTCTTGTTATTTATTTATTTAGCTATCCATCTGTTTGTTTGTTTATTTTTATTTGTGGTGAATAGTCTTTCCCCAGTAAGACAGCAGCTCTTTTGATTACGGAAGATATTCCTTTCCTTGCCATGGCACTTAGTACTGTGTTCTGTGTATTGACAAATATCTGAGCTTAATAGGAGGGTGGGGCCTTTAGCATAGATGTTATGTAAGGAATTGTCACCTTCTTTTAGAATCAGTCATCCCCGTGAAGTCAAGAGAGGCAATAAGGCATAATGGGATAGGAAGCTTGTGTGGTAGCCCTGACTCCAACGCTGATTAATTACCTGTTTGGACCTCAGTTTCTTTATTAGTAGAATGAATTGGTTAGCTTAGTGGCCCCAAATGTCTTTCCCATGCTCATATCCTGTGATTCTCTTTCTATGAGATTTTGCCACTAAGAATCCTTGTATCCACTGTGCCTTCTAAAATAAGCAAAATGGAAAAGACAAAATGAAAACCAGAGCTTAATTACAATTTTGCTTAATTATAGTTCTAGAGAACTATAACCCTGATTTGAATTTTAACTCCATCACTTACTCTAAGCTGTACAACCTTGGGGAAGTTGCTTTACTTCTGAATGTTTCCTTATTTGCAAAATAGAGGTGATAAGATAGCAGAGCCTGCCTAATGGTATCCTTGTAAACACTAAATGAGATGATGCGTCTAGATATTCACTCCCTCTCTAGTAAACATGAATATGAACTATGAAGATGATGAAGAGACTGGAGAAGAGTTAGGTCTCAGACAAGCAGAAATGAGAAGAAATAATTCACAGAGCAAGTATTAATAGTAAGAGTAGGATCGAGTTTGGTCTGTGTGTGAGCCCTGAAGAAGATGGCTAGTTTAGACATTTACAAGCTGGAGGTAACAACCTCTCAGTGGTTTTGGCTGGTGATGCTGCGCAGGATGACAGAGCTGTCATGTGGGGATCACATACCATTCAGCTGGATCATGTTGGTTATGGTGCCAGATTGGGTCCCAGCAAAGTCTGGGGAAGAAACAGAGATGCTGAAAAAAAAGCTGTGTTTTGTTTTGTTTTGTTTTGAAAATTGGCTGCTTCTGTGTCCTAAAGATCCTGTGTCTGCTTATCCAAGAATTAGCTGGAGGGAAAGGAGGAAGGCTTGGTTTGAGCGGGCTGTGCCTGTGTCCCCAAGCAAGTTGTGTGAGAAGAGGACATAATGTCTGATTTGGGGCCTCTGGGAGTCAAACATGAGTGGGAGTGAGAGTTGGGTACATGTGGCCCTCAGTGTCCAGAGCCTCTCACTAACTCTTCTACCTTCCAGGGATGGTTCTGGCTCTTGCTATTATTTGTCAGGATCCCCTGAGAACTGTCTTTGAGTATGGTGAAATGAGTGGGGAATAGCGAATGAACTGCCGGAAGTCTCCAGTCAGATGACAGAACTAAAGATGTAATCCATGGTAGAGTCCTTCCTCAGAGTCCTTATTTTGGCTCCTGGGGCTAAAATTGTAAGGCTTGTAGAGTATACCTAATATTAGAAGCTGCATCATCGTGTTTTTCTCTGATAATTAGCATCTTTGCTTCTATTACTTGTAGCTAAGGATCATGTCTCTAGTCAAATTTTGCCAAAAAGCTCAGCCGTCGTGGTGATTGGCCACCTCAGGGCCCACCAGCACGGCCCTCGAGGATCCCAGAGCCCAGGCACGGGCCTGTATCCACAGCCACCCTGTGGTCATCTTCAGCAGGTCCACGAGCAGATGCTATACTGAGGTAAGACTTTAACCTCAGAGGGTGGCAACAAGTTGTTGAATGAGAGAAATTCAACAGACATTTGAGCTCAGCTGTAAAAATTGGATTTCACCTTAGCAAGCAGGTATGTGTAAGTGTAACTTGCTTCAGAGTACTTGGAGATTGTTGATTTGAGAACAGAATAATGCTTCAGTAATCTTTTTCTTAGCTCTTGCAAAATCCTAGATGTTGTCAGGTAGTGAAGGTCAGGGAAGATAAGGTGGGGGAGTTAACCAAACTGGGTAATTTGCTGCCCTTTTAGATATGTTAATAGAGAATATTTCCTATGGAATTGGTATTTAAGGTACTCCTAATTTGGGTAAATATCTCTTTATGCTCTGGTGTTTTATGGACAAAGAATGAACTGTGCTTCCTATTTGGTTCATGATCTTAGATTATTAGAAAAGGTCAGTGATCACAGCCGTGGGGAGGATTGGCTTAATCCTCCTCAAATTAACTACAGATTGAAGTTGAGAATTTAAAGCCAGACTTGGTCAGGTGCTTAATAGGAAGGTTGAGGGCATTTAAATATCACTGAAATTTAGCTTTAAATTATAACTCAGGGTAGCTCTGAAATTAGATACAGTGGACTCTAAAGTAAAGGTAACTGGCCATCTGTGCAGGTAATTGATTAAGTTCAGTTTTCCCTCAGCTTATGTATCTCTTGACTTATTTTCCACTTCTCAGAGAGACTGAATTGAGAAGGCTTTTTTTCTGGAAGCCTTAAGTAGAGACAGGCTTCTTTGTGTGTGTGTGTGTTCTCTTTTTCCAAAAGTAAACGAAGGGAAGGAGGGCAAACAGTGGACACGTTGAAAGTAGGCAGAACCTTTCATCTTTGTTCCTCACCGTAACATAGTCTGCTTCATGGTCACCTATGGCCTCATCCCTACTGACGCCACATGACGCCCTTTGTGTGCGACATATATCGGGAGTAGGGTTGCCCAGCGGTAGGAGGCATAGGTCTCATCCCTAGAGGGTTTATTCAAACTGAGAAGGCAGAACATAGGCTTAGAAAGATAGATGATCTAAGATAACCCATGCTATTAACACATTCTAAATGATTAGTATAGGCAATAAATGGTAAAGAATTTAAAAAATGACTGGGTCTTAGAAATCTGTTGTATGATTCCTGCCCTCTGGAGGCTGAGTTACCAAGCTCTGGTGATCTTTTGAAATTCTTCTCCCTTGTTTAACCTTTAAAATGAAGAGCTGAGACTAGTTGATGATTGAGATGATTTTAGTTATGAGGTGATGGGGTTGTCTAACCTTTTGTGTTACCAAATAATGGTTAAGAGCCTGAACTCTGAAGTCAGAGTTTGGATCTTGGTTCTATATCCTATTAGTCATGTGACCTTGGGTAAGTTATTTACCTATTGTGCTTTGGTTTCCTCATCTGTAAAATATGGATAATAGTACTGTTTGAGAAGTTCGTTGTGATGATTAAATTAATAGATATTTATAAAAAGCCATAGAACGTGCCTGACACATAGTAAATGCTATTTAAGTGCTGGTTAAATAAGAGAGTGTTAGTTGCTTAGTCGCTCACTCTTTTTGACCCCATGGACCGTAGTCCATCAGGCCCCTCTGTCCATGGGATTCTCCAGGCAAGAATACTGGAGGGGGTTGTCATTGCCTTCTTCAGGGGATTGTCCCAACGAGGAATCAAACCCGGGTATCCTGCGTTGCAGGCAGATTCTTTACCATCTGAACCACCAGAGAAACTATTTGCTCTTCCTGTTTTCCTGTCAAGACTTAAGACCTGGGATGGTGATCTTCCTTTGGTCAATTCTGAATCTTAGGAAGATGGCAATTAACAAATATCAATCTCTCTTCCAAGCACAGTTGACCCTATTAAAAACCAGTTTCTTATTCTAATCTAGCCTCTCCCTTCATAGCTCCATCCTCATGCTGGTACAGCAGAAGGAACAGAGAATGAAAAATGCCTCAGTTCTCTTTCTGTAAATGTCAGTTTCCTCAACAACAGGGTGATGACGGCAGTGCCACCTTATCTACTACACCTGTAAAATTCATAGCTTCATTATGAGGCCTGGATAATTTCAAGTCCATGGAAAAGTACTTGGAAGCCTACCAAGTATGTTTTTATTAGAAAGCTCTAAATAAAATTATGCATTTTAATAAATGTGCAAATACTTATTAGTGTCATTATCTGAATAATTTCTGGGTATACCAGGCCTTCTGGACAAATGTCTCTGGTTTTACCTTGAGAAATACCAGTTCCTTAGCTTTTTAGAATATATATAATATATAAGCTGTTCATGCCAGTTAATATGGAAATTAATTTTCAACATCTTTGGCCATGAAGGATGGTTGGGTACCTCTCCTGGTAAAAACAGTGACTTTCTTCTGAGAGGGGTACAACTTATATACTTGGCTGTTCACATTTAGTTTTAAAAAGTTTGCCTTGGAATAGTATTTCCCCAGGTTATTTTCTTCAGTTTTAATTTTTATCAACTCATTTGACAGTTGTGATGTGAGTGAGTCAGAGTGGAGAAACTTCACTTTTATATTTGTACTGTGACCTGACTGATTCATATTTCTCTCTAGTCTGAGTAATGTAATTTGCATTAATTCAAATGGGGAAATACCCACAAGGAAATTAAATTCTACATAAAGTTATATAGAAGTTCATTTCCTGCTTGTTGCATAACACATCCTTACTGTGATCCAACTGTGCAGTGTGGGTTTTATAGATATACCACCCCCCCACCCGACCTTTTTAGAAAATATGATTTTTGTTTCAGTGGGCAGTCAAAAGTATGCAGTTGGGATTAGCAAATGATATTTCATTATAATTTATCCACTGCTTGATATCTAGATCCACTGCCATTTTCCCATGTGGTTATTTTACAGACAAAATTTTATCATTTTCTACTTTTATTAATAAGAATACCCTAGAAACTGGCACTTCTGATATTCAACCCAAATCTTTAATCTTATACTGAGGAACAATGCCTAAGTTTAATCAGAGTTAAAATAACTTACAAAATAGTTTCTTTTAAAAAAAATTTATTTATTTTTGGTTTTCGAGTCTTCTTTTCTATGCGCAGGCTTTCTCTAGTTGAGGCAAGTAGGGGCTACTCTTCATTGCAGTACAAGGGCGTCTCATTATGGTGGTTTCTCTTGTTGCAGACCGTAGGCTTCAGGTACATGGGCTTCAGTAGTCGTGGCATACAGACTCGGTAGTTATGGCTCATGGGGCCCTAGAGCTTGGGCTCAGTAGTGGTGGTGCACAGGCTTAGTTGCTCTGTGGCATGTGGAATTTTCCTGGATCAGGGATTGAACTTGTGCCCCCTGCATCAGCAGGTGGATTCTTATCCACCGTGCCACCAGGAAAGTCCCAAAATAGCTTCTTGAAGTGGATTCATGTGTACTCTGAAATTTAGAGAGTATATATTCTATAATTTTGCATATCATGTTTTGATAATTTCAGAATTTTGATAATTTACTTTTAGAAATTTCTAAATCTGGAAAACTTTTTGTTGTTTTTGTAACAGACTGTAAGTGGTTTACTTCTAAAACTAAGCAGATAAGGAAATCTTAAGAGTCTATACTTATGTGATAAACTTTTTATTTAGTCTTAGAAAATGAGCATTAGAGTATGAATTGACTTTTGTCCAGGCAGTCTTCCAGCTATAGCTTTCCTTGCCCTTTCCTTTAAGTCCCTCTTTATACACCCCATCATTCTTTGAAAGGATTCTTGTCTTTTTAAATGTATGCTGCCAGAGAACCTGGATTCAGACTGGGGCACAGGTGCTGTTCAGAGAAGTGTAAGAGAAAGGCCACTGAGGTTGTGTGAATGAACTCATCCTCTCATTTTTATCAAAATGCTATATTTAGTCCTATAGAAATGATAGACATCTTTAAATGTACTTCTGTATGATCGAAAGCCTACTGTTTTAGTAGCTATGTGACAATGAGACAAGAAGACACTCTCTTTTTTTTAATAGGTCAATTTATTTTTTTATTTTGGAAAAAATGGTCAAAAATGGAGACTGACAGATAGTATCTCAAAAAAAAAGTCCTCTTCTCCAAACCCTTACATTTCCTTACCTGGACCATAAGAGCCTCTCAACTGCTGTCTTTACCTGTGACCTCATGTGAATGTCCTTGCCTCTTCACCCTTCATCCCCACTCAATTTCAGGAAAGCATTCAGACTCACAGAATCACTCAAGGCAGAGGCAAGATTTTCCTTAGTCGTTCTTAGTCTGCCTGAATGCACACATGCACTGAAGTCATCCTTGGAGGGACCATGTGCTGCGTGCTCCAGTTGTTTCAACAGCTGGAAATATCTCTAATTTAAGAAGATATTCTCCTCTTTGATGATTTCTATGAGCTCCAGGCAAAAGTGGTGATCTTTTTCATTTTACGCTGGAGGAATGTGATTCTACACTTTTCTGAAGTATTAATAACAGGCGATTTGTAACTTGTATGTAAATGGAATTTTAAACTCTCTTTTATTCAGTAATTTCAAAGTTATTTAATGGTAATTTTAAATATTAGTGAAATGTAAGCACCTTGGAAACAACAAGCTCTGAACTTGACTCCAGACTCTGTTAACATGCCTTGGATAAGCGCTCACATTTTTTACCTGTAAAATTGCAACAGTGATACCAATTTTATAGCACTATTTAAAGAATTAAATAAAATAACTAATAGAATGCCCCCCCAAAAGTTTTTTAGCATGATAAATTTGGCACATGTAACTCTTATTCTTCATGTAAAATTTTAAGTTTTTGCCATTGTAATTTATCTAATCTTGCTCATATGACTTTTGTAACAGATTTGTTGGTTAAAAGTTACTTGACCAAAAAAATAAATAATACTTTGACCATAGTAGGATATGTTTTTTTCTCAGGTTTGCCCATAATGTTTTGGAAACATTAAGTGTTCCAGTGCCTTTTTAAACATGGTTAGTACTAAACCCATTTTATTGTGGAGTAGACTGGGTCACTAAATATGTAAAATATATTTTATGAAGGCGCACAGGTGAATCACTGAAGACAGAGTAGGATCAACAGACTTCAAATACTCCTAAATATCTCACTGTCAACAGGGATAATCTTTCTGGTTACATAAAAATGACTAAAAACTGTTCTGAGGAGAAGGCTGTTTGAGGAGGAAAATAACAAAGTGGGTAAGAAACTCTACTGTTGGTTATATCTTTATTTTTTTTACATTTTCCTCCTTGTTTTTCAACTTCTTCCAGGTAAAGAAATTATCTAAATCTATATCTGTTCCTTAGTTTTTTGCTTGAACTTGATCAGATAGGTAAGATTCTGTTTAATATGTAAATTATATCTGCTGACTGTACATTTTATTTAATCTATTGTGTCTGGCTTTTGTTTTTCTTCCTCTAGGTTTTTGTTGTTCAGTAATCTCTTACCAGTTGATTCCTGTTACCTCTTAGTTCCATTTAGACAGGGCTTTCCACTAGGACCAATCCTATTTACCCTTAGTCTTTAGTTTATTATAGCTTAGGTATTACTCTGAGTTTCCTATTGTTGGAATCATTATTTCTACTAACCTTAAATCTAGTTACAAGTACAGTATATGCTAGTTTTATGGTAACTTTATTATTTTTGCAAA
Source organism: Neotragus moschatus (assembly GCA_006410615.1). Lineage (NCBI taxonomy): Eukaryota > Metazoa > Chordata > Mammalia > Artiodactyla > Bovidae > Neotragus > Neotragus moschatus. Next base: position 246,654 of record SJYA01000890.1, read on the forward strand.
TTTGCCTCCTTCCTGGAGGCATACCAAATAATATTTTTAACTAAATATAAATTGAGATGTATTCAGTAACTGTGGTAAGGACATATAAAGACCAGTAATGAAAAAGATCCATGAAAGGGGCCGTCGGAAAATAAGTTGCATATGGCTAGAAATCCCAAGGAAAGAAAGGCAGAGTAAAGTTGCATCTTCCCAGGACCATGGTGCTCAGTTTTTTGTTTATGGGTCAGAAAATCCCAAAGACTCAGCAGTCAAGCATTATGAAGAATCTGATCAAGTGCACAGCATCATCATTTCTGTTGTAAAAAAGAGGTCCCTCCAGGTCAGGAAGTATAAGTAGGTAACCTTCATTCCTAGAAGCTTGGGGAAGCAGTCCTAGGTATTTATAGTCTCAGCCCAGTCTCCAAAGGAATCAAATGACAGAGAAGAGACTCAGCTAGAGAGAGACATGGTAATTAGGGTAGAGAGCTCATTTCTAGGATCAGGAGGTAGTGATGGGGCAGAAAACTATTACTTGGTGCTTCTAAAGACAAATTCCCTAACACAGAACCAGATGATAGCTGTCATTTACTGAGTGCCTTCAGTCTCACAGAGACTGTGCTGGGTTTATAAACAAAGTCACTAATACTCACAGTTACTCTTCAAGGAAGTTATTATCTATCATTACATTTTACACATTAGGAAATTGAGTCCCAGAGAGGTCAAGTAACTTCCCCCAGATCATAAAAGTAGATCTGTAACTTGGACACAGGCCTGTGTAATTCCAAAGTCTATGTTCTTTCCATAATACCATGTTGTCTGTCTCTCCTAGCATGACCTTTCTATTCTTCCATCAAGGAAGACTCTTGCCCCTAAACACTCCACAGTATATGAAAGGAAATCTCAGTAATTAAAATTTCATTTGGGCCAAAAAGTAGCCTTTTTTTTTTTTTTAATTTCTATGCTGAGTCTTCAGTGATATATGTGTGCTTCCTCTAGCTGAGGTGAGCGGGGGCTACTCTTTGTTGTGGGGCGCAGTTTTCTCATGGCAGTGATTTCTCTTGCTGTGGAGCAGGGGCTGTAAGCATGGGGGCTTCTGTGGTTGGGGCTCATGGCTCTAGTCTACAGGCTCAGTAGTTGTGGCACACAGGCTTAGTTGCTTCATGGTATCTGGGATTTTCCCTACTCAGAGATCCAACCCTGTGTCCCCTGCATTAGCAGGTGGATTCTTAACCACTGGACCACCAGGGAAGCCCCCAAAGTAGCCTTTTAAAAATAAAAGTTTTCTGGGAAAGTTAAGTCACATGCAGTTTGGTGTGAATTAGAAAAAAAGTAATTAAACTAACAAGATAAAGCAAATGAACACATTAATTAAGGATGGGAAAATAAGGGAAGTAACACTGAAAGAGGGTGAGCAGGCTGAATGTACCAAGTGGTTAGGGGGCAGGAGTCGGAAGGCAGGGAGATTGGCGAGCGTGCCAAAAGATGTATGGGGATCAGTTAAGGCAAGCTTCAACTACTTTGAAATTTTAATTCTGGAGCCACTAATCAGACAGAAGCTCTTTTCTTTTGTTGTATAAGTGGCAATAAATCTGTAGATCCCTGCTGGGAGTTTCCATTCACCCCTTGCTAAAGTCTTGTCTGAGAAAATCTGAAGTATGTGAATTGGGATATGTTGAAACTGTCTGTAGTTTAAGAATGGGAACATCTTACTGGATGGTCCTCTGTGTCCTCACACATTAAGAAGCTATCTTCCTTCTCTTTTTCACAGTCTGGGCAGCTTGCAGGGACAAATCAGAATTTGTAAAGTCAGCAATTCTTAAAATGTGATCTGCAGAACTCTGGTGGTGCCTGTGAACTCTGGTGGCCCTCAAGGTCAAAACTTTTTTCATAGTAATTTTGAGATGTTATTTACCATTTCATAGTTATGTTGAGATGTTTTGACATTTTCATGGATAGTGCAAAGCAATGGTGGGTAAAACTGCTGATGGCTTAGCATGAATCAAACTAGGGGTATCAAACTGTACTAGTTTCTATTATATTCTTCACCACCACCACACACACAGTGAAAGAAATGTCAATTTTACTTAAGACTAGCTTTGATGAAGTCATAAACATTATTAACTTTATTAAATCTCAACCCTTTGAGAATAGATCTTTTTAATATTCTGTGTGATGGGGAAAGTATGCATAACGTATTCTGCTACATGAAGTATGATGATTTTCTCAAGGAGAAGCACTTATGCAATTAATAGTTTGACTTGCAAACTGAACTAGCAGCTTTTTTCATGGAACACAATATATACTTGAAAAAATAATTGACACTCAAACTATGGTTATTCGAACTTGAGTACTTAGCACATATTGGCCCCAAAATGAATAAAATGAGTCTGTCTCTTCAAGGATAACAATTGACAGTGTTTGTTGTCAATGGTAAAACTGAGCTTTCACATGAATATTAGAATTTGGGAAGTTGTATCTGCCATATGAACTCAGTAGCTTTTTAATACTTAAAGACTTTTCTGGGACTTATTGGTGGTCGAGTGATTAAGACTGTGCACTTCCACTTCAGGGACTCTATCCCTGGTCAGGGAACTAAGATAATGCACGCAGCTTGGCCAAACAACAACAAAAAAAGGTGCAACAGGGAACTCTGCTCAATGTTATGTGGCACCCTGGATGGGAGGGGAGTCTGGGGGAGAATGGATACATGTGTATGTGTGGCTGAAACTTTGATGTTCACCTGAAGCTATCACATCATTGATTGTTAATTGGCTATACCCCAACACAAAAGAAAAAGTTTTAAAAAAGACCTGATGAGGTGAGTGGTAGTATTTATAAATATAATTATTAAAAAATATTCTGTGTTGAAATATGCCAATGTCTGGAAGATTTGTGTAACTTAATGAATGAATATTTTCTTAATGATCAATATATGACGTTACGTTACAAAGTCACTAGTGGGTAACAGCCTTTCAAAGTGTAAGACAAATATAACAGAGTATAAAGATGTCATCCACATAGTTTCTGATTCTCCCTTGCACCTAACCTTTAATCAGTCACCACTCGTTGAGTTTTCGTGTAGTATCAAAAAAGAATATCCACAATTATCTAAAAAAAAAATCTATTAAATATTTCTCATTTTTCCAACTACTTGTCTTTGTGAGGTTGGATTTTCTTCATACACTTCTACCAAATCAACATATATCACAATATAGTGAATGAAGAAGCAGATATGAGAATCATCTTTTTTTAAACCAAATACTTAAAAAAATAGCGGAAAAGGTAAAATAATGCCAACCTTCTCATTATATTTAAGAAAATATAGTTATTTTAAATTAAAATGTTAAGTTGTAATGGGTTTATTAACTTTAAGACAATAAATATTTTTAAATTGTTTTAATTTCTAAATTGAGTAGATATTAATAAATTTAACCCATGTAAACAAAAATTCTTTGGGATCCTCAACAATTATTTAAGAAAGTAAAAGGGTATTGATGCCCAGAGTTTGAGGTTGTGTGTTCCAAGGCAAGGTAGAAGTGTGAGCGTTAATCCAGTCAGTTAATCTGGATTCTGTGAGACTTACTTGTCTGCAGCATAGGAGGAACATGGTCCAACATGTTGGGAAGGAGGGGGCTCAGAACCAGTCACACGGGAGAGTTATGTGATCTTGTCCATGTCTTCAAGAAGCTTGTGATTATGGAGTTGAAATTGCTGATGTGATCTCTTAAGTGCTGGTTTCAAAAGGTATAGCTTATCTGTTTCTGCTTGACCTCACGAAGAGCTATAGGCATGCCTTTCACATTGGTCTTGGCTCCCTAATCCCTCCAAGTGCCTGAATTAAGAGTAGATTCTCAAATAATTAGAGGGCCAGTTGGTAGTCAGGGGTATTTGGTATAGAATCAAATGGGCACATTTATTCATCTAGTGTGTTTCCTGAATGCTTGCCATGCTAGACTCTATACTAAGCGCTGGGAATACAGTAGGGAACCAGGCAGGTATGTTATCTGTTCTAATGAAATTTACTTATTTTTATTTTCCCCAGAAAATGCTCTTAATCTTCCTTTAGAATTGAGGGCCTGTGGCAGCTAGTGCTGTGTACCATCTAACTGGATTGGTAATAGAGTGAGTTCTGGTGTTTGCAGTACTATCAACTCTCAAAGAAAATCAAGAAGGGAGGCAGGGAGGATTTTCTGGAGAAGGGAATGGCAACCCTCTCCAGTATTCTTGCCTGGAAAATCCCATGGACAGAGGAGCCTGGTAGGCTACAGTCTATGGTGGCGAAAATAACCTGCCATGAGACTAACACTTTCACTTTTTTTTAGATGAATTAAGGGGGGTTACTTGAGAACAACCGTCAAGGTGAACTCAGATCTATCAGGGTTGGCACTGGAGAGAAGCACTCAGCATTGGCAGGCGCGGCATGAGCATCTGTGTGTGGGCAGTGGGAATGGTCACAAATACCATGCTCCCCATGCCAGAGGTGCATGCATGCTCTCCTTAATCCTCAGAATGCTATCTGTGCGGTGCCTAGTGGTACCACCTTCATATGAAGAGGAAGCAAAGCATAGAAAAGTGTTGATGGAGAGGATAGTTGACTTGCTAGTAAACACATTGGTAATTCCTGGCCCCTCCTGTCTACTTCCTCCGCCTCCCTCCTCAGAACCTTTCGTGACTCATCCTACCTGCCTTGTGTGTGGTGTTCATAGTACGGATATCATGATAGGTATTCCTAGATGTGAAGATGGCTATTGTAACCGGAGGTTACACAACCTGCCACCGTGACAGCTATACCTTGGCTCTTCCTGTGTGGGAGCTGCCACTCACAGGGCTCACTGATATACGAAGTCTTGTAACTTGGTCTCGGGTGTCTGCCCTGTGACTTTGATATGTATAGCAGACAACATCAATGTAATCCTCTTAATTTGTTTGGCAGCTGCTGCCATTCTTCAGCTATCGATGTAGAAGGCAGATATAAAATCTGAGAGGACATGAGTGACAGTTTGCCACAAGTATGGATCTGTATGCTGTATGTTACTAGCCCAGGGGTTCTAAGATGCGTCACCCTTGTCTCCCCAGGCTGCTTACAGGAAGCATGGCTTTAATGCCTTCAACAGAAGGGAGAGGAACTAACATTTGAGTTGTATTGATGAATTAACATTCCCTTTTCATGCCAGAGTTTCACATCTCTCTCACTGAATCCTCACAGTGGCCTTGTGGGGCTGCTGGGTTTAATTTTGTTTTGCAAGTGAGGAAGCAGATGCTCAGCATTTTAGTAGCTTGTTCACCATTGCTGTGTCAAGCCTAGGCCTGTCTGGTTTCCATTCACTTCTTCAGAGATGGCTTTCCTTAAACAAATAAAAGCCCCTTACAGGGACTTCCCTGGTGGTCCAGTGGTTAAGACTCAATGCTTCCAATGCAGGTGGTGTGGGTTTGATCCCTGGCTGAGGAACTAACATCCCACATGCCGCCAAAAACAAACAAAAATAAAGCCAGCCCCTTACAGGCAGAGGTGCCCAGGCTAGTTCAGATCTCACCACTTTGGTAACTGATACTTATTTGTTCAGCAGATGTGTTTTGGGCACCTGTTTACATACCAAGCACTGGCAGGAAAGGAGATGAATAAGGCACAGAATTGTTCTTTTTAAAAATATATATATACCATCCTTCTTTGTCTCATGTAATTTTTTTTAAACATTTATTTACTTATATTTATTCTTGGCTGCGCTGGGTCTTCATTGCTGCATGCAGGCTTTCTCTAGTTGCAGTGAGTGGGGCGTACTCTGTTGTGGTTTGCCGGCTTTCAGTTGCAGCCGCTTGTCTTGTGGAGGACAGATTCTAGGCTCTGGGCTCAGTAGTTGCAGCTCTTGGGCCCTAGAGCACACGGGCTTCAGCAGTTGTGGCCCACTGGCAGAGTTGCTCTTCGGCACGTGGAATCTTCCCAGATCAGAGCTCCAACCCCTGTCGCCTGCATTGACAGACAGATTCTTAACCACCGGACCACCCAGGGAAGTCCCACAGTGCCATTCTTTAAGGTCATTTTTCTCATTTGTTTCTGTGTCCTTTCTGAAGGCTGTGGAATCACAGAGTAGCTGTGACAGGGTGTTGAATAGGTGTTCTCCTGGTAGAAACAATAGGAAGGAATTCAAGGCCATAAACAAAAACAAGTTAGAAAACATCACGACTTGTTCATTTAGAGTGACTATACTAAGGAGGGTCTGATGGAGAGAATGATGAGAGATTAAAGTGTAAAAGTAAAGAGACTTTATCAATAGGAAGCGGGGATCTCTGGGGAAGTTGTTCTGTTTTTTATGAATGAGACTTAAATTTTATCTGCAGAAATGTTCATTTTAGAAAATTGAAGAGACTGCAGTATAACAAAATATAAAAATTATATATAGTTATATCCAGAGATAACCACTATTAACATTTTTTGTTTATCTCTTATGTGTCCTGTGTACTGTTTTATTATTAAAGTATTTTGCATGTTATTACAAGTTCTTAATAATTTCTCCATTGTTATATTACATGTAATATTTTTATTTAGCCATTCCACTGTGGTTGGACATTTTCTGTTGTCAATTTTTTGCTATTATGGAATAACAGGTTAGAAAATATTTTTCTTCAGGCATAAAATTTTTGCTGAATACTTAGAATTATTTTCTTATGATAGATTGTTGTAATTAATTTCTGGGTCAGAGTACAAACATTTCTAAAGTTCTAGAGCCTTTTAAATAATGTGTATTAATTAGTAACTCCACAGGTTCAAGTGGGCCTTAGGAAGCATCACTACCAACAAAGCTAGTGGAGGTGATGGAATTCCAGTTGAGCTGTTTCAAATCCTGAAAAATGATGCTGTGAAAGTGCTGCACTCAATATGCCAGCAAATTTGGAAAACTCAGGAGTGGCCACAGGACTGGCAAAGGTCAGTTTTCATTCCAATCTCAAAGAAAGGCAATGCCAAAGAATGTTCAAACTACCACACAATTGCACTCATCTCACATGCTAGTAAAGTAATGCTCAAAATTCCCAAGCCAGGCTTCAGCAATATGTGAACCGTGAACTTCCAGAAGTTCAAGCTGGTTTTAGAAAAGGCAGAGGAACCAGAGATCAAATTGCCAACATCCATTGGATCATGGAAAAAGCAAGAGAGTTCTAGAAAAACATCTATTTCTGGTTTATTGACTATGACAAAGCCTTTGACTGTGTGGATCACAATAAACTGTGGAAAATTCTGAAAGAGATGGGAATACCAGACCACCTGACCTGCCTCTTGAGAAACTTGTATGCAGGTCAGGAAGCAACCGTTAGAACTGGACATGGAACAACAGACTGGTTCCAAATCGGGAAAGGAATATGTCAAGGCTGTATATTGTCACCCTGCTTATTTAACTTATATGCAGAGTACATCATGAGAAACACTGGGTTGGATGAAGCACAAGCTGGAATCAAGATTTCCAGGAGAAATATCAATAACCTCAGATATGCAGATGATACCACCCTTATGGCAGAAAGTGAAGAAGAACTAAAGAGCCTTATGATGAAAATGAAAGAGGAAAGTAGAAAAGTTGGCTTGAGGCTCAACATTCAGAAAAGTAAGATCATGGCATCCAGTCCCATCATTTCATGGCAAATGGCTGGGGAAACAGTGGAAACAGTGATAGACTTTATTTTTTCGGGCTCCAAAATCACTATGGATGGTGACTGCAGCCATGAAATTAAAAGATGCTTGTTCCTTGGAAGAAAAGTTATGACAGAGCATATTAAAAAGCAGAGACATTACTTTGCCAACAAATGTCCATCTAGTCAAGGCTATGGTTTTTCCAGTATTCATGTATAGATGTGAGAGTTGGACTATAAAGAAAGCTGAGTGCCAAAAAATTGATGCTTTTGAACTGTAGTGTTGGAGAAGACTCTTGAGGCTCACTTGGACTGCAAGGAAATCCAACCAGTCCATCCCAAAGGAAATCAGTCCTGAATATTCATTGGAAGGACTGGTGCTGAAGCTGAAACTCCAGTACTTTGGCCACCTGATACAAAGAGCTGACTCATTTGTAAAGACCCTGATGCTGGGAAAGATTGAGAGCAGGAGAAGAAGGGGATGACAGAGAATGAGATGGTTGGATGGCATCACCGACTCAGTGAACATGGGTTTGGGTGGACTCCAGGAGTAGGTGATGAACAGGGAGTCCTGGCGTGCTGCAATTCATAGGGTTGCAAGGAGTAGGACACAACTGAGTGACTGAACTAAATTGAATTGAACTGAACTGAACCATTAAGTTCAATGAGTTTTCCCTGTACTTGGTATTAAGAAATAATAATAGTTTCTTTAAAATTATTTTTTGTTATACTAACATAGTAATGATATTGTATTGAATATCTCTCATATGTGTGAGCTATCTTGTAGTTCTTTTTTTATAAGTCTTTCATATTCTTTGCCATTTTTATTTAATTGAATTATTGGTCTTTTCCTATTGACTTGTAACTAGTATATGTGTAAAGAAAATTGGCCTTGTATCTCTGATATGTTGAAATTGTAATACTGATTTTGATTTAAAATTGAATCAAAAGCTAGGCTGAAAAGTGTTGTGCTTAGAGATAAGTTGTTACAGACAGGTGGTGAGGGAGCAATGGTATTCACTGTAATAAATACATCGCTTTATCTTCAAAAAATTAGTTTTTGCCAATTTGAGGGGTAGAAATATGTCTTTATTTCAATCTATATTTCTTTGATTATTCATGTGGAAAAAATTTTCCATGTCTTTCATTATATTATCTGAATTGTCTGTTCAAGTTTCTCAGGAAACCCTTATGTAGCAATTTCTATGAGCCACTGCTGTAAGCACTTCAAGCATTAACTAATTTAGTCATGTTCTGTAAGATAAATATTACTGTTATGTTCATTTCACAGCTAAGGAGATAAGACACAAAGACATTAGAGAACTTGCTCAACGTCATACAAACAGTAAGTGATAGAGCTGGAACTTGACACGGGAATATCTCCAAAGGCCAAGCCTTGCTGAGCTGCTCTCTGATCTAACCTGTGCTTATGCTCTTATTGGTCATGGTTCTCTCATTAACTTCTGTGCACACGCATGCACGCACGCACACACACACATACACACATGCACACATGCACATCTCACACACCAAGGCAGCTTTTACTCCTGTATTAGCAGAGTCGAACATGACTGAGCGACTGAACTAGATACTAGCACCATTTTCGGAAATAACCACTGCATTGATTGGGCTGTTCATGTGTGTGCTGCTTTTATATAAATGGATCAAGAGGATGGAGACTGATGGTTGTATAGAACTCACATCAAAATCCATACATATATAACTTCTTTTCAAGTAAATTTCTGTGTTGGAATGAATGCAAGTAGGGAAGTTGATTATCCATTTAAGAAAACAATACACAGTTTATAAAAAAGAATTTCTCTTAAGTAGGAAGTAGAAAATATATCTTTGTATTATGCAAAGATAATGGCTGGCTTCCTATCATGGCAGGTGGCACAGCGTTACTCCTCTTTTTGAGTTGTTAGAATTAAATAGGATGTTTGTAATGCATCTAACCTGGTGTTTAATTAATGTCCTCTTTCAATGTGCTGAGATATACAAAGGATAGATTAAGCTTTTTATAAGGCAAGTAAATCTCTTTTTAATTGCCAGATATACATTCTTGTAAATAGTTAATTCTTTTAATTCTTTCAACAGATGTTGGAGGGCCTGCTTTTGTACATAAAAGATATAAGTTCTGCCTTTCATGGGCTCGTGGTCTGTTGTGGCTCATTAGAGGACTCTGCTTCTCTGAGCTTTTGTTTCTTCATCTATGAAGTGAGGATGTAGTGAGGTTGTGTGTAAAATGCCCACACTGTTCCTGACTCATAGTCAGTGCTTAGCAGTAGCTGCTAGTTCATATAATATTATGCAGCCATTAAAAATGACTCACATAGAATTTTTAATAATAGTAAGGGGAAATTTTCTGTACTATAATGATGAATGAAAAAATAGAGTTTAAAGTAGTATTTATAGAACAGTCACACATCTTGCTTCAAAAAGTATAGGAAAAGACTGGAACGAAATGCACAAAATGGGAATAATCACTCAAATATTTGTGCATCTATCTTGCCATGCTATAGGTACTGAGGAAACACAGGTGAATAAGAGCTAATTCTTCCTTAGGGGAACGTTTTATTTATTCTGGGGGAACCTTTTTAGTAAGGGAGACAGATGATCACAATCCAGTGTTGGCTGAGGTATAGGTGTAGGTCAAGCTGCCTTGACCTCTGCAGTGAAGAGAGGGGATGGTGGTATCAGTCACTGAGAAAGGGGACGCAGTTTAGACTAGGAAACATGATGACTTTTGTTTTGGACACATTGTGATTGTACAGCATGGTTTTTATATAGGCTCGTGGGTGTGTAAGACTAGATGAGCAGGAGATAGAGATTTGGGAAGGCTTAATCACCAGGTGAGGTTTGAGACTGTGAGAATAGATGGAGACACTCAGGGAAAGTTTGCAAAGTAAAGTGACAGTTAGGTCTTGATTACATACAGATGTGAAATTTTGAATAATTTTGTTTTCTTCCTTTGCTTTATTCATCTTAAAAATTCCTACCATGTAAATGTGTTTCCTATAATGCACATGTGCTTTGATTAGAATAAGGTTTGGCTACACGTGACAGCAGACCTAAAACAGCAGTGGCTTAAAGTAGATTTAGGCTTATTTCTCTGTCGCCTAAGAGAAGTTTAGATAGAAGTAATATGTCCAGGGCTTAGATGATACTCTACTGTGTTGGAGACAATACCGAGTCCTCCTGTCTTTATGTTCCACAGTCCTGAGTGTTTGTCTTCTATCTCATATCCCGAGATGAGTGCCACAACTCCAATCATCAGTTGGAAGAAGAGTTGAAGGATGACATGTCCTTTACATTTGAGAACAATTTCTGAATCTTGCTCCTGACAGTTCGCTTACATCCTATAGGCCATAATATAGTCACTTAGCCATATATTTGTTGAAAGAAGATGGGGAAATGAAATCGTTATTTTGGGAAGCTAAAAATCAGGAATCTAGTTAGTGATACTAGTAACATCTAGGTTTTGCCTGTAGAAAAGCTGAGGTTGGTTTGTGTGAAGGAATTAGTACAATAATTTCCGTATAAAACATTCATTCATCTCCTACTTCAATCATAAGAATGAGGCACCATACTAAGGTCAAGATGGTAGTAAGCTGGAAAATACTTCGTCTTCTTAGAAAGGACCATGACCAAACATTGAACCAGAGGCCTAGTAAACTCACTTAATGGTTAACATTGAACCCTGTCAAGATGAGTAGGTCATCTAGCTTTGCAACACAGCCTCAAGAGAGTTCCTGAGATTATTGAAAGATTAGGTGACATTTGTTAACCTGTAGATAAAGGAGTTCAGAAATACTTGGGCCTGTCCTTAGAATGGAAAAGTTGGTCTTAGTAGATCTGAGGTTATAAATGAGATGTAGGTCACTTTTATTTCAAATCAGGCTCTGGAGTATTATTTGCCAATCAGGAAGATTCAGGCTGCTTTCTGGGTGACCACACACCTCCACCAATGACTGGTCATCAACTGTCTTGGGATTAATATGATAATAAACTGTATGGTACTTACTTCATCTGTAAGATCTAAAAGCTGTTTACAACTATTAATTAATACATAACCCCTTGACTGGTGGTGAGGGTGGCTGATCTGTAGTCTTATAAGATGAAACGTATGAGGAACTTCCCTGGTGGTGCACTGACTAAGACTCTGTGCTGCCAGTACAGGGGGGATGGGTTCATACTCTGACTGGGAAACTAAGATCCCACATGCTATGCAGCCAAAAAAAAAAAAGAAAGAGAGAGACATGTGAGACCTGACTTCTGGCCAGTTGTTTTCTAGGTTAAAAATGTTTTCTTTCCTCTAGAATTGAAATGGGACACCATGAGACCTAAAACAACTGGGGTGTAGAAAGGGAATGTTTGTGCTTGTTCCAGTGTCTGCACAGTATGCATGCATATACATGTGACACAAAATGTATGTACTATTTTTTTTTAAGTTCCTCATATCTTTTCATTTTTTTTACCAAGTTGGTTGAGAAGATTATGTTTTTCTTCTACCAGGGAGAGAACAAGCTCTGAGCCATGAGAATGGATGACATGAAAAATGACATGCGTAGCTATATACTGCTAATTAAAAGAAAGATGAATAGGTTACCCCCTTGAATTAAGTTTTATACAGAGTCTAGTGTAACACATTTTAAACAGTTATTGTGGGAAAATCCTAACACTGAGGCCTTCCCTAGATTTGTGCCATGCCTAAAGGACATAATGATGATAAGAACAACTCAAATAGTGAATACCTATACCACATTCTGAGCCCTTTACATCTGCTTACTCATCTAATTTCCACAATTGCCACATAAACTGCAGGTACTGTTTCTTTAAAAAAAAAAAATCACCATTTACAGATCAGTAAACTGAGGCACACAGTTTGGAAACAAAGGTAATGGAAACTTCCTAAGGGCATGCCACTTGTCAGCAGAAATGCCAGGTTATGTGACGTCAGAGGAGGCTCCCATAACTATTGCTCTGTACTGCTTGTCAGTAGAAAGCTGTCCGAGGCTACGGAACCAGCTCAGATATTCACAGAAGAGGAAACTGAGGCACATTTGAAGGCAGAAGTGCTTAAATATTAAATAGTCCTGGATACAAGAGAAGGAGGCGATGTTTAAGGGATGGTGTGTTCCCAGGACCATTTGGAATTAGAATAGGTCATGCGGCTGTGGTAAAGGTGAGCTTTACTGTTAAATCCCTACCCTTCTGAGACTGCAAAGAAGTCTGGATATAGAGAGCTGCTGTGCAGAGGAGCTGTAGGAGGGAAAATAGTTTGTACCTGAGGACCTTGAACATTCAGGTGTGTGCTGGAACTGGTTCTTACTAGGTCAAGAGAGCCATGGTTAAACATCCAGGGCTTTTGCAATCAGGTTGATAGCTTGAAATCAGCCTAAGTGGGGAGTTTTTATACCATGGAAATTGGCAGATGCTTCAAATGAGGGCTTCCCCCAACAACTATCCAAAGCTGGTTTCCTAGGACACCTTAGACTCTTTTCTCTACTTCACTAACATTTGAAAGCCTGCCATCCTACCAGGTGAATTGGGGAAGGCACTGTGCCAGGTACTAGTGGTGCAAAAACCAGCTCCTGACTGAAAAAGACTGTGGTGGAGAGAGAACATGGGGCCTGTGTCCTGGATTAGCTGTCAGACCTTTGGCCACTCACTTATCCTTGGTTTACTATCTGCAAATGGAGGTGATGATACATCTCCCAGAAGGCTATTAAGATGATTAATGAGAATATGGCACGTGAAGCTCCCGCCAGAGAGGTGCTCAGTAAGCGACAGTTCTGAGCATAGCAGAAAGCTTTAATGTAGCTTGACATAAAAAATAAAGATGGAGTGACTAATGCTGTGTTTGATCAGAGAAGGCTTCACAGAGATTATGGTCCCTCAAGCAGGATTTCAGAGTTTTCAAGATAGATCTTTCATGGATGAATTCTGACCTGATTCTTGTTAGAAGATTCATTCTTTCTTTTGTTCCTAGAGCGTGTTCCTTTTGCCTCTTTTTCAGCCCATAACTTCACTATACATTACTGAATAGTAAGACAAACAGTAGATTTAGAAATAGGCACACCTAGGTTTATATCCCAACCTCAGAACAGTTACTTTGTGACCTTTGGCAAGATTCTTAACTTCTTGGAATTTCTGTTTCTTATTTTATAATGTGGTGTAATACTTGGATTATTGTGAGGATTAACTGAAAATATAGGGGACAGAGCCATACAATGAACTGCCTTGGGAATCCCAGACTGACCCTAGCATTTATTTATTGTTTCCTCTCCCCTTAAATTTCAGCATCTCATGCAAAAACACACCATTTCTTTTCTACTACTGTATCTTTATACATGATTCCCTCTGCCAAGAAAAATTCAGTTCATGAGGCAGAAGAGCATCATGGTAAGAGCCAAGGGCTGGGTATCAGCCTCAGCCCTGCCATTCATTAGCGAGGTGACCATGGGAAGATGATTTTTGTCTCTATATCTCAGTTTTTTCAGTTGTCTGTAAAATGGGGAAAATAATGGTATCTCACTCATCAGATTATTGTGAGGATTAAATTAGCCATGTAAAAACCCAAGTCTATGCCTGGTACATGGTAAGCACTGAAAACCTCTTAGGACTTCATCCCACTCCCATTCCTACCACCTTTATTATTCCTCCAGATATAATTCAAATATCACCTGCTTTGTGAAGTCTTCTTCAATTTCCCTACACCTTCATTCACTTGCCCTCTGTGAAGTTGATGGACCACCACTTATTCCAGGTACACTTCCTAGGCATATTGCAGGTGGTATTTTATCCAGATCACCCATATGTTCTTATTTACTATCCCAGCCACCCTCTGGGGTTGATCAAATTTTTGAAGGTCAAATTCACCTTTATAGGAGGACTGAGAATCTTTGATAGCTGACCCTGTCCTGTAGAGACTCTCCCCTCCCCTTTTCCTCTTAGAAAAAGATTGAATCTACAAGTTAACTAGTCATATCCCTATTGTACAGATTGAGTCTTTCAACAAATAATTATTTTAAAATATTAATGTATTTATTTGGCTGCACTGGGTCTTAGCTGGGCACATGGGATCTTTAGCTGCAGCATGTGGGCCCCCTGCATGGAGAGACCTGAGTTTTGGCCACTGGACCACCAGGGAAATCATTCAAGAAATATTTATTGAGCAGTTACTAAGCATGGGCACGGAATTAAGTGCTGGGAAGACTGCGGGGGACATAAATAGTCTCTGCCACATGTGGCTTTTTACATTTAAATTAATTAAACATAAATGAAATTTAAAACTCACATTTGTACTTGTTGTATTTTCTGAGCATTAAACAGGGAGAAATCAAATGGAGATGCTGGGAATTGAACCCAGGACCTCATACATGCAAAGCATGTGTTCTACCACTGAGCTACATCCCCAGGTACTCTAGTTGTGTTTTATTTGTTCAGTAGCTACATATGGTTAGAGGCTATTGAGTTGGACAGTGCTGATACAGACTATTTGCATCATCACAGAAAGTTCTATTGAACTAAGCTATTCCAGAGGGGAGGCCGACATTGATCAAATATCCATACATGAAAATATAACTGCAACTGTGGTAAATACTAATCAGAAAGAATGCATGGTGATACCGCATTTCAGAGGGCAATTTGGCAAGACATGTTTGAACTAAGATTTGTTGAGTGAGTTAGCAAAGCCTATAGTTAGATTAATTAAAGAGATTGAACTTTCTTTGCTACATCTACTGTGGGAATGAACCATTCTCAGCAATCAGACTATTCCAGAAAATGCCAATGTTACTTTGAAGGGATGCAGTTATTGTGAAGAGTCCTAAAGGCACCCTGTGGAGGGACTTAAATTACATCAGTGTAGAGCTCAGTCTCCCTGGAAAGAAAAAGAAGGGGCTCCAGGTTGATAGATGGTGAGGAAATAGAAAAGAATTGGCAACAGTTTGCACTGTTTGTAATCATGCATGGAACATGATCAAGGGTGTAACACTGGACCTCTGTTACATGAGGAGGACTGGACTTCTGTTACATGACGAGGTCTGTGTGTGCTCACTTCTCCATCTATGTCAAGAATGTTTCTCTTGTTGAAATCCAAATTTGGGGAGGTGAAAAATACATCCCCTTGGGGTTCAGATGAAGCAAGGTGTTGCTTGTTCAGTGTCTCAAGCCCAGAAAGATGAATTGATTCTTGAAGGAAATAACACTAAGCTTGTTTCAAATTCAGCTGCTTTGATTCAGCAAATGATAACAGGTAAAAACAAGGATATTAGGGACTTCCCTGGTGGTATAGTGGCTAGGGATCCCCACTCTCAATACAGGGGGTCTGGGTTTGATCCCTGGTCACGGAACTAGATACCCCCATGTCTAACTAAGACCCAGCACAGTTAAAAAAAAAAAAAAAAAGATTATCATTTTTTTAAACAAACAAGAATATCAGAAAATGTTTGAATGGGATCTATGTATCTGAAAAGGAACAGTTCAGCGAGCTGATGAATAAGATCTGAGTGGTCTGGCTGCAGAAACAGCAAGATGCCAGATGGTTTTTCGGACTCATTTGTGATATTTAAAGATGCAATAAAAGCTCTTTTGATTTGAGGGTGGAAAAAGAGATTGAAAAAAAGGCTAATGGCTAGGGCATAGAGATGGAGAGATTTGGGTGACTCTCCAAAGAGGTAGAAGACCTTGTAGAAAAAGGGTGAGAAAGCTGAGAAGCTTAGTAATTTGACTCTCTAATCAGTGATAGAACTCAGATTTGACTTAAGTCTGTGCTGCATAATGGAGGTATATTCCAAGGACTTTACCTCTATAATTTACAGATCTCATCTTGCTACTTTCCTTTTTGGAAATCACCAAATTTCCCTAGATTATTTCTTCAGCAAAAAATATGCTGTAATAATTTCCTTCTTAGACAAAACAAACCCCAAAAAACCTTCCTACATCCCTCTTCAGCTACTTTCCCATTGTTTTTTTTCCTTCTTCTGATTTTACAACAAAACTCCTTGAAAGAGTTAGCTGTACTTATTACCTCCAGGTAGCTCAAGTGGTAAAGAATGTGACTGCCTATGTAGGAGATGCAGGTGACTCAGGTTCAATTCCTGGGTCAGGAAGATCTCCTGGAGGAGAAAATGGCAATCCACTTCAGTATTCTTGCCTGGGAAATCCCATAGACAAAGGAGCCTGGTATGGGCTACAGTCCATGGGGTTGCAAAACATGACTGAGTACACATGCGTTACCTCCATGTTCTTTTTTCTTTTTTTCTGTTTCTTGTTGAACCTCCTCTAATTAGGCTTTCCTCCACCCTCACACATCCTTATCATTTTCAATGAAATCAGCAATGACTTTGCTGACTCAATCCTTATCTTGCAGGATTTCTTAGCAACACCTGATATAACCGATCTTCCTCCTTTTTGGAGCACGTTTTCCTTGGCTTTTGATTTACCACATTCTCTTGGTTTTCCTTCACCGCCCTCCAGCTCCTTCTCAGCCCCCCTTCTCAGCCCCCTTTGCTGGACATGTCTCCTTTGCACTTTGCTGGGGCTCAGTCCTGGATTGTCTTCATTTCTCCATATACATTAACTTACTAGGTAATTTTATATAGTCCCATGATGGCTGATTTTATGGTACCCAGTTGTTTGATCAGACTGATACCAGTCTAGATATTGCTGTGAAGGTTTTTTTTGTTTGTTTGACGTGATTAACAGCAAAATCAATAGACTTTGAGTAAAGCAGAGTACTCTCCATAAAGTAAGAAAGCTTCCTATAATCAGTTGAAGGCCTTATGAGAAAATATTGCGATCTCCTGCAGAGGAAAACAAATTGGGCCTTCATGCTCAAGACTGCAACATTAAGACTGCTGGAGTTTCCAGTGTGTTGGCCTGTTCTATAGGTTTCTGACTTGTCAGCCCCAACATCCTGTGAGCCAAATACATCTCTCTCTGTCTCTGTTGCTTTTGTTTCTCTGAAGAACCCATTATATACAATTCTATATCCATGGCATTAAGTATCTTTTAGGTTTGACTTCCAATTTTTATTTCTAACCCTGACTTCTCCCTTGAATTCCAGATTTGCATACCAACTGCCTACTCAAAAATCTCCATTTGAATCGCAGTAGGTCTCTCAAACCACACCATGGATTTGTCCAGAACTGTTGCTTTCCATCTCTCCTACCTTTTCTCCTCTTCCCTGAGCATCCCCACTTTTAATTAAGGAGTACCCACATCTATCAGCCAAGATCAAAACCCTAGAGTCATCATTGATTTTTTTCTTTCTTTTACATTCCTCATTCCATCCATTTGTAAAACTAATTAGCATTATCTTCAGATAATATAGTCTCACTTCACTAATCCAAACCTTCATCATCTCAGCTTGTACCATCATAGTAATTTCCTGACTGATCTGCGTTCCTCCACTTTTGAGTCTCTATCTTAGTCTGTTCTCCACACAGCAGAGCAATCCTGTAAGAGTGCAAATTAGATCATTTCTCTCTCCTCTCTTGCGACAATTTGGCTTCTTATCACATTAAGAATGAAATCCAAAGTCCTGACTATGGCTTTTGGGATCCGACCCCTGGCTACTTCTCTGACCTCCCTCCCTACCACTTTCTCCCTCACTCATTGAATTATAGACACATTGGTTCCTTTGCAGATCCGCAGGCAAATCAGGCAGTCTCCCTGTTTAGGAGTTTAGTATACCCTGTTTCCTCTGCTTAGAAAGATTTCCCCCTTAAGTCTTGCTCCTTCATTCACTCTGGTCTCTGCTTGCCTGCCGAATATTTAGATCTTTCCTGACTTCTCTACCCTACTTTATTCTCAGGATACAAAGAATTCTTTCCAAAAGGTTCCCCCCCC